>ONZH01024592.1:0-63354 GCA_900303285.1 Rhinella marina
TATAGAATATATAAGAGATCACCGTAATATAATGTATATATATCTATAGAATATATAAGAGATCACCGTATATAATGTATCTATAGAATATATAAGAGATCACCGTGTTATAATGTATCTATAGAAGAGTCACCGATATAATGTAGAATAGATCACGTGTATAATGTTCTATATATAAGACCGTATAAGTGTATCTATAGAATCACCGTATATAATGTATCTATAGAATATATAAGATCACTATATGTATATAATGTACCGTCTATAGAATATATAAGAGATCTACTGTATATGATATATATAGTATCTATAGTAATATATAGAGAATCACTGTATATAATCGAATATATAAATGTATCTATAGAATATATAGAGATCACTGTATCTATAATGAGATCACTGTATATAATGTATCTATAAGAATATATAGATCTATAGAATCACTGTATATAATGAATATCTATAATGATCTATAGAATATAAGAGATCACTGTATATAATGAATCTATAGAATATATATAGATACTGAGTATCACTGTATATCATGTATCACTGTATAGAATATATAAGAGATCACTGTATAATATATAGAATATCACTGTATAGAATATATATAAGAGATCACTGTGTATAATGTATATATAGAATATATAAGAGATCACTGTGTATAATGTATCTATAGAATATATAAGAGATCACAGTATTATATATGTATCTAATAGAATATATAATAAGATCACTGTATATAATGTATCTATAGAATATATAAAGAGATCACTGTATATATGTATCTATAGAATATATAAGAGATCACTGTATATAAATGTATCTATAGAGATCACTGTGTATATAGAGATTACTATATAGTTATCGATCACTGTATAATGTATCTATAGAATATATAAGAGATGTATATAATGTATATATGTATCTATAGAATATATAAGAATAATGTATCACTGTATAATGATCTATAGAATATATAAGATCATGTGTATATAGAATGATCATCTATAGAATATGAGAGATCACTGTATTATGTATATATGAATCTATAGAATATATAAGATCACTGTGTATAATGTATCTATAGAATAGTATATATAAAATATATGAGAGATCACTGTGTATAAATGTATTATAGTAATATATAAGAGATCACGTATATAATGTATCTATAAATAATAGAATACTGTATAAATGTATCTGATAGAATATTATAGAATATATAAGATCACTGTATATAATGTATCTATAGAATATATAAGAGATCACTGTATATAATGTATCTATAGAATAGATCACTGTATATAATGTATCTATAGAATATATAAGATCACTGTATATAATGTATCTAATGTATCTATAGAATATATAAGAGATCACTGTATATAATGTATCTATAGAAAATATATAAGATCACCATGTATCTATAGAAGGCCGGGGGAGGGGAATTACAGTAGGACAGGGGAACACAATCTGCCTGTTTGGGATCATGAACATATTTTCCCGTGTCCGTTCCGTTTTCTGGCGGAACCATACATTTCAATAGGTCCTTAAAAAAAAAAAAAACAAACACCTGGCAGTTTCTCCGTGCCACAAGAAATAAATAAATAGATGTCGTATTATTGTCCGCATTACAGACAAGGACAGGACTCTTATGGGCAGTTGTTCCGTTCTGCAGAACACGGACCGCACATGGAAGTATTTTTTTGCGGACCACAAAATCCATACGGTGCTGTGCATGAGCCCTTCTCTCCAGTGTCGGGAGCCTTCCATATGTGAGCAATGTCAGCTGCCCTTATCACTCACCCAGCCGCACTGATTGTTTTGTAGCTTCTCATGAAAGTAGTCAGTGACCTTCTTCTCCCAATCTGGAGACGTCTCATTCTGAGCTGCAGAGAGATTAATATTAGGGTTACAGGCGGAGCAGTCCGGGGGGGGGGGCAGTTGGTATCGTTGTTCCCAGTGGTAAATGATTACGCAGAACAATTCTACAGATACCACGTCACTCCAGAGGGTTGTAATCAAAGATAGTGATTAATTAATTACATCCAAAATCATTTAGAGACTGCGGCCAACGTTTCGGTCTAACCTGGACATTTTTCATGGCCTTCGTGTTATCAGTAAATATTTGCTGTGGAGCACCAGCCATGCAGTTGCAGTCAGGTACAGGCGGAGCACTACTAGTGTAGTTACAGGCGTAGCACTGCTAGGCGGAGCACTAGTGTATTACAGGCGGAGCACTGTAGTGTAGTCTAGTGTAGTCAGTGTACAGGCGGCAGCTACAGTGTAGTTACAGGCGGAGCACTACAGTTCAGGCGGAGCACTACTAGTGTAGTTACAGGCGGAGCACTACTAGTGTATTACAGGCGGAGCACTACTAGTTAGTTACAGGCGGAGCACTACTAGTGTAGTTACAGGCGGAGCACTACTAGTGTAGTTACAGGCGGAGCACTACTAGTGTAGTTACAGGCGGAGCACTACTAGTGTAGTTACAGGCGGAGCACTACTAGTGTAGTTACAGGCGGAGCACTACTAGTGTAGTTACAGGCGGAGCACTACTAGTGTAGTTACAGGCGGAGCAGTTACGGAGCAGTGTAGTGTAGTTACAGGCGGAGCACTACTAGTGTAGTTACAGGCGGAGCACTACTAGTGTAGTTACAGGCGGAGCACTACTAGTGTAGTTACAGGCGGAGCACTACTAGTGTAGTTACAGGCGGAGCACTACTAGTGTAGTACAGGCGGAGCACTACTAGTGTAGTTACAGGCGGAGCACTATAGTTAGTACAGGCGGAGCACTACTAGTGTAGTACAGGCGGAGCACTACTAGTGTAGTTACAGGCGGAGCACTACTAGTGTAGTTACAGGCGGAGCACTACTAGTGTAGTTACAGGCGGAGCACTTGTAGTTTAGTTACAGGCAGTTAGCAGGCGGAGCACTTGTAGTGTAGTTACAGGCGGAGCACTTGTAGTGTAGTTACAGCGGAGCACTGTCAGGTACAGGCGGAGCACTTGTAGTGTAGTTAGTCAGGTTACAGGCGGAAGCAGCACTTGTAGTGTAGTTGCAGTCAGGTACAGGCGGAGCAGCACTGTAGTGTAGTTTGCAGTCAGGTAACAGGCGGAGCACTTGTAGTGTAGTTGCAGTCAGGTACAGGCGGAGCACTTGTAGTGTAGTTGCAGTCAGGTACAGGCGGAGCACTTGTAGTGTAGTTGCAGTCAGGTTACAGGCGGAGCACTTGTAGTGTAGTTGCAGTCAGGTACAGGCGGAGCACTTGTAGTGTAGTTACAGTTCAGGTACAGGCGGAGCACTTGTAGTGTAGTTACAGTCAGGTACAGGCGGAGCACTTGTAGTGTAGTTACAGTCAGGTACAGGCGGAGCACTTGTAGTGTAGTTACAGTCAGGTCAGGCGGAGCACTACAGCGGAAGCACTTGTAGTTGTAGTTACAGTCAGGTACAGGCGGAGCACTTTTGTAGTGTAGTTACAGTCAGGTACAGGCGGAGGCACTTGTAGTGTAGTTACAGTCAGGTACAGGCGGAGCACTTGTAGTGTAGTTACAGTCAGGTACAGGCGGAGCACTTGTAGTGTAGTTACAGTCAGGTACAGGCGGAGCACACAGGTTGTAGTGTAGTTACAGTCAGGTACAGGCGGAGCACTTGTAGTGTAGTTACAGTCAGGTACAGGCGGAGCACTTGTAGCTGTAGTGTAGTTACAGTCAGGTACAGGCGGAGCACTTGTAGTGTAGTTACAGTCAGGTACAGGCGGAAGCACTTGTTAGTGTAGTTACAGTCAGGTTACAGGCGGAGCACTTTGTAGTGTAGTTACAGTCAGGTACAGGCGGAGCACTTGTAGTGTATCAGGCAGGAGCACTTGTAGTGTAGTTACAGCCAGGTACAGGCGGAGCACTTGTAGTGTAGTTACAGCCAGGTACAGCGGAGCACTTGTTAGTGTAGTTACGCCAGTTACAAGCACTTGTAGTGTGTTAGCCAGGTCAGGCGGAGCACTTGTAGTGTAGTTACAGTCAATTACAGGTGGAGCAGTAGACAGCTAGCACAGATTCAGATACAGTCAAAGAATCATCAGGTGCATCCTACACTTACCGAACAAGGCCTGTACCAGACTGAGAGCTTGCTTATCCAGTCACCGGGTCCCGGTGGAGCATTGAATCTCGGTGCGAGCGAAGGCATGTACTATCAGGCTAAAAAAACTATGGCGGAAAATGTCGTCATCCTAAAAAGGCGTGAACTTCCAGAGTGGCGGAAGAACTGGCACAGGCCGCCATGTTGCGGATGGCAGCATGCTGTCACATGACATTCGGTCACATGGAACGTCATCTAGAAGCAGATTGGGTACTGCGCTGGGTGGGCGGGAAGAATGAGTGCGGGGAGGAATCTGATTGGCTAGGAAATCACCTATCAGTAACGTCAAAGCTGTGGTCGGCCTCTGTCTTTCATTGGCTGCTACTGTTGGGAAGGCGGGACAGGGGTATTGGAGGCGCTGTGATTGGACGATTGGCTGTCAGTCTGCTGAATTCCGGCTCGGGGACGTGGAGTTTCTGAGTAGTCATGGCTGAAAACAGGGCGAGTGGGGCCAACAGGAACCTCTTGTTCTCCCCCTCCGAGCTCAGCTTCTCCGTTCCCTTCATTCCTGTCAGTCGGCCCGGGCCCTTGTCTTCTGGTGAGTATAGCCCGGGCTCACAGACGGTAGTACTTTTGATGTAGGGATGATGGGGGTAGTGGTTTCAGTGGTGGGAACAGTGTAGACTCTTTATGTTGGCAGTGGTGAATCCCATAGTATTAGTGGCAGGGGCCGCGGTGGCTAGGTTGGCGGGGGCCACGGGGGCTGGGTTGGCATGGGCCATGGGGTTTGAGTTGGCAGTGGTTAAGGTGCCATTGACAAATATTTGTTATGATTTTATATGTAATATTTAACTCTGGACTTAAAGGGGTCCTCTCACTTCAGTAAGTGGCATTTATCAGGCACTTCCTAATGTATTGTGATTCTCAATGTTGTCTCCTTTGCTGGCTGGATTCATTTTTTCATCACATTATACACTGCTCGTTTCCATGGTTACAGACCACTCTGCAATCCATCAGCGGTGGTCGTGCTTGCACACTATAGGTAAAAGCATCAGCCTCTCTGGTGGCCGGGACAATGGGAGCGCAACAGACCTGTCTATCACGATCAATGGCTGCACACTCTCCCCAGTCAAACAGGTCCGCTGCCTTGGAGTTAGCTTGGATTCTGCCCTCTCCTTCAGACCACACATCCAAGCCCTTTCCGCCGCCTCCAACTCAAAAATATCTCCTGGATTTGCGCGTTCCTCAACTACGAGTCTGCAAAAGTGCTAGTACACGCCCTCATCATCTCCCGCCCAGACTACTATAACATCCTCCTCTGTGGTCTTCCATCTAGCACTGTCACCTCCAATCTATCCTCAACTCTGCTCCCCGATAATCCGCCCCTCCCCCTCCCTGTTCCTCCCCCAGCCTCGGCCTGTTTGCCCCTCGGCTCTCCCCCCTGTTGCCCCTCGGCCTCTCCTCCCCGTTTGCCCCTCCTCGCCTGTTGCCCCTCCTCCCTCCTCCCCTCGTTGCCCCTCGGCCTTTCTCCCCCTTGCCCCTTGCCAACCTCCAATCCTTCAATGACTCCCCACTGCCCAGAGAATTCAGTTCAAAATACTAACAAATACATACAAGGCCGTCCACACCCTGTCCCCTCCCTACATCTCTGCCCATCAGATACATCCCCACACGTAATCTCTGATCCTCACAAGATCCTTCTCTCCTCCCCTCTCATTACCTCTTCCCCCAGACTCTGGAACTCTCTACCCCAATATATCAGACTCTCACCTACAGTGGAATCTGTCAAAAGAAACCTGAAAACCCTCTTCAGACCAGTCTACAACCTGTGACCCTGCTGCCTCTACACCGCCATGACCAGCTGTACCCTCACCTACTGTGTCCTTCTCCCATACCACATAGATTGTAAGCCTCGCAGGCAGGGCCCTCTCTCCTGTACCAAGTCTGTAACTCATCTTGTTCATGCTTAGTGCAATTGTCTGTATTATGTATGTGAACCCCTTTTAATATGTACAGCGCTATGAATGAATGGCGCTTTAATAATAAATAATAGTTGAGGTCTACCTATGATGTCAATTACAGGCCGACCTCATCTTTATAAGTGGGAGAACTTTTCCCAACTGTAATACATTAGTAAGTGCCTTGTGTTAACTTTCTCTACCTGATAAATGCCACTTACTGAAGTGAGAGGACCCCTTTAAGTGATTGGGATGTGCTGGGGTTTCCTGCTGTCAGCGAGGCAGGCAGAGCTGTTCCTGTGTGGTGATCGGCTGCTGAGCGGTGCCTCCGGATGTGCTGGGGTTTCCTGCTGTCAGCGAGGCAGACAGAGCTGTTCCTGTGTGGTGGTCGGCTGCTGAGCGGTGATTGGGATGTGCTGGGGTTTCCTGCTGTCAGCGAGGCAGGCAGAGCTGTTCCTGTGTGGTGGTCGGCTGCTGAGTGGTGATTGGGATGTGCTGGGGTTTCCTGCTGTCAGCGAGGCAGACAGAGCTTGTTCCTGTGTGGTGTCGCTGCTGAACGGTGATTGCGGATGTGCTGGGGTTTCCTGCTGTCACGAGGCAGACAAGCTCGTTCCTGTGTGGTGGTCGCTGCTGAGCGGTGATTTGATGTGCTGGGTTTCCTGCTGTCAGCGAGGCAGACAGAGCTGTTCCTTGTGTGGTCGGCTGCTGAGTGTGATTATGATGTGCTGGGGTTCTGCTGTCAGCGAGGCAGGCAAGAGCTGTTCCTGTGTGGTGGTCGGCTGCTGAGCGGTGCCTCCGGATGTGCTGGGGTTTCCTGCTGTCAGCGAGGCAGACAGAGCTGTTCCTGTGTGGTGTCGGCTGCTGAGCGGTGATTTGGATGTGCTGGGGTTTCCTGCTGTCAGCGGGGCAGACAGAGCTGTTCCTGTGTGGTGGTCGGCTGCTGAACGGTGATTATGATGTGCTGGGGTTTCCTGCTGTCAGCGAGGCAGGCAGAGCTGTTCCTGTGTGGTGATCGGCTGCTGAGCGGTGATTGGGATGTGCTGGGTTTCCTGCTGTCAGCGAGGCAGGCAGAGCTGTTCCTGTGTGTGGTGGGCTGCTGAACGGTGATTGGGATGTGCTGGGGTTTCCTGCTGTCAGCGAGGCAAGACAGAGCTATTCCTGTGTGGTGATTCGCTGCTGAGCGGTGATTATGATGTGCTGGGGTTTCCTGCTGTCAGCGAGGCAGGCAGAGCTGTTCCTGTGTGGTGATCGGCTGCTGAGCGGTGATTGGGATGTGCTGGGGTTTCCTGCTGTCAGCGAGGCAGGCAGAGCTGTTCCTGTGTGGTGATCGGCTGCTGAGCGGTGAATTGGGGATGTGCTGGGTTTCCTGCTGTCAGCGAGGCAGACAGAGCTGTTCCTGTGTGGTGATCGGCTGCTGAGCGGTGATTGGGATTGCTGGGGTTTCCTGCTGTCAGCGAGGCAGGCAGAGCTGTTCCTGTGTGGTGATCGGCTGCTGAGCGGTGATTGGATGTGCTGGGGTTTCCTGCTGTCGAGCGAGGCAGGCAGAGCTGTTCCTGTGTGGTGGTCGGCTGCTGAGCGGTGATTGGGATGTGCTGGGGTTTCCTGCTGTCAGCGAGGCAGACAGAGCTGTTCCTGTGTGGTGGTCGGCTGCTGAGCGGTGATTGGGATGTGCTGGAATGTGCTGGGATTTTTCCTGCTGTCAGCGAGGCAGACAAGAGCTTTCCTGTGTGGTGATCGGCTGCTGAACGGTGATTGGGATGTGCTGGGGTTTCTGCTGTCAGCGAGGCAGGCAGAGCTGTTCCTGTGTGGTGGTCGGCTGCTGAGCGGTGCCCGGATGTGCTGGGGTTTCCTGCTGTCAGCGAGGCAGGCAGAGCTGTTCCTGTGTGGTGGTCAGCTGCTGAACGGTGATTGGGATGTGCTGGGGTTTCCTGCTGTCAGCGAGGCAGACAGAGCTGGTCTTTGGTGGTCGGCTGCTGAACTCTGTGGTTTCTCTCTCCTGTAGATGAGTCGGCGGAGGTCGGAGAGGAGGACAGCTTTTTGGGGCAGACTGCTAGTACCGTTAACCCTCCACAAACCTTCAGCTACTTTTCCCAGACCTCAAGTCTCACCAGCAGCAGTGATCCATTTGCCAGCATAGGACAACCCTTGGCCACCACAGTGTCTCCGTTGCCAGGTGCTAATGCGTTCCCTAAGACCCCAGTGTCTGTGCCGTTGCCACCTACAGTTCAGAATGGACAGAACATCGTGGCCGCACCCAGGACCTCATCTCCGTTTCCCACCAATCCTCCCTCAGTCTCCACTGACTCCGCTGGGGTTTTCCCTCCAAACGCACAGATATGTCCTCCTCCAAGCGTGTACCCGGCACCACCTCCCGTCTCTTCTCAGACCAGCTATAATCCGTACCGCCATAACATACAGAGCAGCCGGGCCAATCCTTACCTGACTCCTCCACAGCTGCAGCCGGATACCACAGTGGGCCCCACCAGCCAGACCTTCCAGGTGACATCCGGGCCTCCTCCATTGTACCACAGTTCTTCAGCCTCCCTGCCCCCTGTAAGTTGTATCTACATACCCTTATACATTAGTTATGTCTGATCCTGGCAGATATGTCTGATCCTGGCAGGCTCGTGTGGGCGGACCTCCAGGATGTACCTGAAATGTTATCGGGCCCTCATTCCACCAGTCCAGAGGGCCACACCTTGCTGGGCTCATAGACTTGCCTAGAGAGCGGTCAGTCTCAGTTTAGTCTGGGGATGCTGCTAGGCTCAGTGGAGCGGCGGTCTAAGGTCGGGGGATCTATTTAAAGTGTAAGTGTCTTTTATTTGTGTGATGTATCGGGCAGGGATACTGAAATTACTGAAATCGTACATTTCTATTAGAGATATCGCTGTAGAGTGGTCCATGTTGGTCTTAGTAACGTCCCCGGAGGAGACTTCTCAGCACTGACCGCACCCAGAAGACGGGGGCGTTACTAATTAAAGTCTATGACACATGACACAAATAAGGAGAGTTCCCCTTTAATCCTCGGCAGTGACATTAGTCTCCAGTTAATCTGCTGGGTTCCCTTATCTCTAACGCCATTAACCCATAACCTGCCATAAGACTCTGGCGGTGTAAGGGGCGGGTGTGTCCTCTGTAGAAGAGGAATCCCGGGGCCGACGTGCAGACGCCTTCCATCTTCATCAGATGCCTTTTGGAGAAGCTGGATTTCGTGTTGTTTTTGATAAATCTGCCGCAGTGTGAATCGGTGCCGCCCTGAGTCGTCTGGCAGGGTGTTCTGCCCAGTACCCGGGTCTTCTGCTATTTCGTCTTGCATTGATTTGGCTTTTGTCTTGCAGCCTCCTGCAGCATCTACTTATTTGCCACCACAAATGGTGCAGTTCAATGTCAGGCCCTCAGCTCCTCCAGTGCCGGCCCCAGTGCCCTTCATGCCCAGCCTGTATGAGCCTGTCCAGCCGCACTGGTTCTTCTGCAGACTTGTGGAAGGTCGGGAGATTTGGCTGCCATTCAGCAATTATGATTCTGCCAACCTGGAAGAAGTCTACAACTCTGGTAATGGGGGGCTCCGTGCGGCGTGTCCGGGGACTGCTGGGTGGGACTCGTCTGTCTCGGTGTCATGCTCAGCTTTTCTCTTGTTCAGTTCAGCCAGACCCTGAGAGCGTTGTTGTGAGTACGGCTGGGGGCCGCTATGATGTCTACCTGTATGACCGGGAGATGAAGGCCGTCTACTGGGAGGAGGAAGACTCTGAGGTCAGACGCTGCTCTTGGTTCTACAAAGGAGATGCTGACAGCAGATTTGTTCCTTACAGTGAGGACTTCAGTGAGAAGCTGGAGGTGAGTTACTGTAATACCGGAACCCACCCCATGAGACCATCCTCCATCCTGAATCACATGAAGCATGGTCACAGGAGCTGACGGCTCTCCTAGTCCTCGTAATATCAGGGCTGTGATGTAAGACCGTGAGGCTGCACCCTGAGAATCATGTACACTGCCTTGTGAAAGTATTCACCCCCTGGAACTTTTCAACCTTTTGCCACATTTCAGGCTTCAAACAAAAAGATAGAACTTTTTTTGGTGAAGAATCAACAACAAGTGGTCACAATTGTGAAGTGGAAGGAAATTTATTGGATCATTTAAACTTTTTTTGTAATAAAACTGAAAAGTTGTTCGTGCAGAATTATTCTCCCCCTTGTATTAATACTTTGATTCCAGCTGCGGTCTCTTGGGGGATGTCTCTATCAGTTCTCACATCTAGAGATGACATTCTCGCCCGTTCTTCCTCTTTGAGGTTGGATGGAGATGTTTGTGAACAGCAGTTTTCAGCTCTTTCCACATCTTCTCCATTGGATTCAGGTCTGGACTGTGACTCGGCCGTTCTAAGACCTGGAGACCGTTATTTTTGAACCATTCCATTGTAGATTTTGCTTTCTGTTTGGGATCATTGTCTTGTTGGAAGATAAATCTCCGTCCTAGTCTCAGGTCTTTTCATCCAGAATGGTCCTGTATTTGGCTCCATCCATCATCTTCCCTGTCCCTGCTGATGAAAAGCCCAAACCATGATGCTGCCCCCACCATGTCTGACAGTGGGGATGGTGTGTTCAGGGGGATGAGCTGTGCTGCTTTTACACCAAACATATCGTTTTGCATTGTTTCCAAAAAGTCTGATTTTGGTTTCCTCTGAGCAGAGCCCCTTCTTCCACATGTTTGGTGTCTCCCAGGTGACTTTTTATGGATATCTGTGAGAAATGTCTTTCTTCTTGCCGCTCTTCCATAAAGGGCAGATTTGTGAAGTGTTGGACTGATTGTTGTCCTGTGGACAGACTCTCCCACCTCAGCTGTAGATCTCTGCAGTTCATCCAGAGTGATCATGGGCCTCTTGGCTCCATCTCTGATCAGTCTTCTCCTTGTTTAGAGGGACGGCCGGGTCTTGGTAGATTTGCAGTGGTCTGATCCTCCTTCCATTTCAATATGACGCTTGCACAGCGCTCCTTGGGATGTTTAAAGCTTGGGAAATCTTTTGGTCTCCAAATCCGGCTTTAACTTCTCCACAACAGTATCAGGACCTGCCTGGTGTGTTCCTTGGTCTTCATGATGCAGAACCCTGAGACTATCACAGAGCAGGAGCATTTATACGGAGACTTGATTACACACAGGTGGATTCTATGTATCTTCATCAGTCATTTAGGACGACATTGAGGATCTCTGAATGATCCAATCAACTTCTGGACTGACAGGAAATGGGACCAATAATTTTGCACGAACAACTTTTCAGTTTTATTATTACAAAAACAGTTTAAATGATCCAATAAATTTCCTTCCACTTCACAATTGTGACCACTTGTTGTTGATTCTTCACCAAAAATGTAAAATGTTCTATCTTTTTGTTTGAAGCCTGAAATGTGGTAAAAGGTTGAAAAGTTCCAGGGGGTGAATACTTTCACAAGGCACTGTATGTCCTTCCACTCCTCGGTTATATCAGGGCTGTGATAGAACCACTGTAATGTAAGACGATGAGGCTACACCCTGGGAATCATGTCCTTCCACTCCTCGGTTATATCCATGGGCTGGGTGTCCACCACTCCACACCGCTCCTTCACTCGCCCGTCAGATCACAGCCCTGCACCTAACCCTCTTGTGCTCCATGTCATACACTTACATTTATTTTTTATTATCTGAAGTCTGAGGAAAGTGACTTTTTTGCTCTAAATAAAAAGTGCGGCCTGGTGCACAAGGATAAGGGTCTATCGAAAGCCGTCTCCATAAACCCCATCCTGTGAGGGGTGGCCAACCTCAGCCGAAGCCCCTGAAGAGCGGGTTGTGCTTTGGGTTGGACATTGCGGACTGGACACAAGTGATGAGATCCTTGTTGCGCAGCCTTTTAGGCATCAGGCGATGTCTGTTACTCTCATCGAGTCTTCTGCCCCCATCCACGGATATTCTGGCCACTCCTCATGATGTTTCAGCTCCTTCCACGGATGTTCTGGAGGATTTTGATCAGGGTTTGTAGATCACTTCAGAGTAGTCCAGTGCTTTGTTCTCATCCTTTATCCGGTTGGAGGACTCATGACCTGTGACTGAGACCAAGCTTTCTGACAGGGCACCACATTTCGCTCCAGAATGTCTCGATAGTCTTGAGATTTCCTTGTACTCTGCTCAGATTGAAGACAGCCTCCGCCATGTCTCACAGAAGGCACAATCTTCTGTCTGTGATCATAGAGCAGCAGTTTTATCTCCTGTGTCCAGAGGACGTTCTCAGAAGGATGGAGCCATCTGGTTCACCTCGACCTTCACCTCTGGTCTCTTGGGAATTCTTCAAGGCTCTTTGGTTACTACAAAGATCGGAGGTTGGGGTCGTATTAATCTCCCAGGATAACGATGCAAATGGTGATAGATGGCCCGGACGAGCTGCACCCCTGGACACTTGGGTGGACACCCTCCGAGACCCAGTCCATGATATCCCCAGCTGGGACCTGTAGTTCCACTGCCCCATACCAGGCTTTACCCACTGTCTCCGGTATATTGTGCAGTCACAGCCGATGCTTATCCAGAAGACCGAAGCGTATGGATCCCACCAGCCCTCATCCCCTGGTCAGTGTCCTAAGAACACTAAGCACGCCCCCACAATGCTAACTGTGGGGGCTATCGGTGGCTGTGTTTCCCTAAGACAGAGCCCCTCACCTGAGACTACATGTGAGAGCCACCGTGGGGACGGCACCTCTGGGTCTACCCGTCACCATCCACATAATGGGAGTAGTGGCTCGAAGAACAATGGTTTAATTCAGGAGACACTAACGAGGTTAATGTAATGATTGCTTTACTCTAATTACCAATCTCATGCCTGGCCTTAGGCCCCTTGCAGACGAGCGTGACTCGCGCACATCTCCCAAATCGCGGGCCGTGTCCTGAACGGCATCGCATAGTATTATACTGATTGATGAGACTATGTAACCCTTACAGTTCTGGAGTGTGTTGGATAACAGCATTATGTCAGTGTTAATCAACACATTCCAGAACTGTAAGGGTTACATGGTCTCATCAATCAGTATAATGCTATGTAACCCCGTTCAGGACACGCCCGCGATGCAGAAGATGTGCGTGTGTCACACTCGTCTGCAATGGGCCTTATGTGGACATGAGATCCGGCCTCACGGCTCTCTAACCTTTTCTGGGACGTTCTTTCAAAAAGATCTTTCTTCAGACAAACCCTCATCCTGTTATCCTGGGGGGAGGCCTGCTCCCAGAAATAACTGAGGAGAGGAAGGAGCTATCAGCAGTTGTGGGCGTGCTTTATGTGCCTCATCCTGTTATATTGGAGTGAGGCTAACAGGATGAGGCACATAAAGCACGCCCACAACTGCTGATAGGCCTCCCCCAGTATAACAGGATGAGGCACATAAAGCACGCCCACAACTGCTGATAGCCTCCCCCAGTATAACAGGATGAGGCACATAAAGCACGCCACAACTGCTGATAGCCTCCCCCAGTATACAGGATGAGGCACATAAAGCACGCCCACAACTGCTGATAGCCTCTCCCAGTATAACAGGATGAGGCACATAAAGCACGCCCACAACTGTTGATAGCCTCTCCCAGTATAACAGGATGAGGCACATAAAGCAGCCCACAACTGCTGATAGCCTCCCCCGTTAACAGGATGAGGCACATAAAGCATGCCCACAACTGCTGATAGCCTCTCCCAGTATAACAGGATGAGGCACATAAAGCACGCCCACAACTGCTGATAGCCTCCCCAGTATAACAGGATGAGGCACATAAAGCACGCCCACAACTGCTGATATACTGGGGGGGAGGCTAACAGGATGAGGCACATAAAGCACGCCCACAACTGCTGATAGCCTCCCCCAGTATAACAGGATGAGGCACATAAAGCACTCCCACAATTGCTGATAGCCTCCCCCAGTATAACAGGATGAGGCACATAAAGCACGCCCACAACTGCTGATATACTGGGGGGAGGCTAACAGGATGAGGCACATAAAGCACGCCCACAAC
This sequence comes from Rhinella marina, assembly GCA_900303285.1. NCBI lineage: Eukaryota > Metazoa > Chordata > Amphibia > Anura > Bufonidae > Rhinella > Rhinella marina. The sequence goes on from ONZH01024592.1 coordinate 14,052, forward strand.
TGCTGATAGCCTCCCCCAGTATAACAGGATGAGGCACATAAAGCACTCCCACAATTGCTGATAGCCTCCCCCTAGTTAACAGGATGAGCACATAAAGCACGCCCACAACTGCTGATGGCCTCCCCCAGTATAACAGGATGAGGCACATAAAGCACTCCCACAACTGCTGATAGCCTCTCCCAGTATAACAGGATGAGGCACATAAAGCACGCCCACAACTGTTGATAGCCTCTCCCAGTATAACAGGATGAGGCACATAAAGCACGCCCACAACTGCTGATAGCCTCCCCCAGTATAACAGGATGAGGCACATAAAGCATGCCACAACTGCTGATAGCCTCTCCCCAGTATAACAGGATGAGGCACATAAAGCACGCCCACAACTGCTGATAGCCTCCCCCAGTATAACAGGATGAGGCACATAAAGCACGCCCACAACTGCTGATAGCCTCCCAGTATAACAGGATGAGGCACATAAAGCACGCCCACAACTGCTGATATACTGGGGGAGGCTAACAGGATGAGGCACATAAAGCACGCCCACAACTGCTGATAGCCTCCCCCAGTATAAACAGGATGAGGCACATAAAGCACTCCCACAATTGCTGATAGCCTCCCCCAGTATAACAGGATGAGGCACATAAAGCACGCCCACAACTGCTGATAGCTTCTTCCTCTCCACAGTTATTTCTGGGAGCAGGGCTGCCTCAGCCTCCCCCAGTATACAGGGTGAGGCACATAAAGCACGCCCACAACTGCTGATAGCCTCCCCCAGTATAACAGGATGAGGCACATAAAGCACTCCCACAATTACTGATAGCCTCCCCCAGTATAACAGGATGAGGCACATAAAGCACTCCCACAACTGCTGATGGCCTCCCCCAGTATAAAAGGATGAGGCACATAAAGCACTCCCACAATTGCTGATAGCCTCCCCCAGTATAACAGGATGAGGCACATAAAGCACTCCCACAACTGCTGATATACTGGGGGAGGCTAACAGGATGAGGCACATAAAGCACGCCCACAACTGCTGATAGCCTCCCCCAGTTATAACAGGATGAGGCACATAAAGCACTCCCACAATTGCTGATAGCCTCCCCCAGTATAACAGGATGAGGCACATAAAAGCACGCCCACAACTGCTGATATACTGGGGGGAGGCTAACAGGATGAGGCACATAAAGCACGCCCACAACTGCTGATAGCCTCCCCCAGTATAACAGGATGAGGCACATAAAGCACTCCCACAATTGCTGATAGCCTCCCCCAGTATAACAGGATGAGGCACATAAAGCACGCCCACAACTGCTGATGGCCTCCCCCAGTATAACAGGATGAGGCACATAAAGCACTCCCACAACTGCTGATAGCCTCTCCCAGTATAACAGGATGAGGCACATAAAGCACGCCCACAACTGTTGATAGCCTCTCCCAGTATAACAGGATGAGGCACATAAAGCACGCCCACAACTGCTGATAGCCTCCCCCAGTATAACAGGATGAGGCACATAAAGCATGCCCACAACTGCTGATAGCCTCTCCCAGTATAACAGGATGAGGCACATAAAGCACGCCCACAACTGCTGATAGCCTCCCCCAGTATAACAGGATGAGGCACATAAAGCACGCCCACAACTGCTGATAGCCTCTCCCAGTATAACAGGATGAGGCACATAAAGCACGCCCACAACTGCTGATATACTGGGGGGAGGCTAACAGGATGAGGCACATAAAGCACGCCCACAACTGCTGATAGCCTCCCCCAGTATAACAGGATGAGGCACATAAAGCACTCCCACAATTGCTTGATAGCCTCCCCCAGTATAACAGGATGAGGCACATAAAGCACGCCCACAACTGCTGATAGCTTCTTCCTCTCCACAGTTATTTCTGGGAGCAGGGCTGCCCTCAGCCTCCCCCAGTATAACAGGATGAGGCACATAAAGCACGCCCACAACTGCTGATAGCCTCCCCCAGTATAACAGGATGAGGCACATAAAGCACTCCCACAATTACTGATAGCCTCCCCCAGTATAACAGGATGAGGCACATAAAGCACTCCCACAACTGCTGATGGCCTCCCCCAGTATAACAGGATGAGGCACATAAAGCACTCCCACAATTGCTGATAGCCTCCCCCAGTATAACAGGATGAGGCACATAAAGCACTCCCACAACTGCTGATGGCCTCCCCCAGTATAACAGGATGAGGCACATAAGCACTCCCACAATTGCTGATAGCCTCCCCCAGTATAAACAGGATGAGGCACATAAAGCACTCCCACAATTGCTGATAGCCTCCCCCAGTTATACAGGATGAGGCACATAAAGCATGCCCACAACTGCTGATAGCTTCTTCCTCTCCACAGTTATTTCTGGGAGCAAGGGCTGCCCTCAGCCTCCCCCAGTATAACAGGGTGAGGCACATAAAGCACGCCCACAACTGCTGATAGCCTCCCCCAGTATAACAGGATGAGGCACATAAAGCACTCCACAATTGCTGATAGCCTCCCCCAGTATAACAGGATGAGGCACATAAAGCACTCCCACAATTACTGATAGCCTCCCCCAGTATAACAGGATGAGGCACATAAAGCACTCCCACAACTGCTGATGGCCTCCCCCAGTATAACAGGATGAGGCACATAAAGCACTCCCACAATTGCTGATAGCCTCCCCAGTATAACAGGATGAGGCACATAAAGCACTCCCACAATGCACTGCTGATAGCCTCCCCCAGTATAACAGGATGAGGCACATAAAGCACTCCCACAATTGCTGAATAGCCTCCCCAGTATAACAGGATGAGGCACATAAAGCACTCCCACTGCTGATGGCCTCCCCCAGTATAACAGGATGAGGCACATAAAGCACTCCCACAATTGCTGATAGCCTCCCCCAGTATAACAGGATGAGGCACATAAAGCACTCCCACAATTGCTGATAGCCTCCCCCAGTATAACAGGATGAGGCACATAAAGCATGCCCACAACTGCTGATAGCTTCTTCCTCTCCACAGTTATTTCTGGGAGCAGGGCTGCCCTCAGCCTCCCCCAGTATAACAGGGTGAGGCACATAAAGCACGCCCACAACTGCTGATAGCCTCCCCCAGTATAACAGGATGAGGCACATAAAGCACTCCCACAATTGCTGATAGCCTCCCCAGTATAACAGGATGAGGCACATAAAGCACGCCCACAACTGCTGATAGCTTTAACCAGTATAACAGGATGAGGCACATAAAGCACGCCCACAACTGCTGATAGCTTTAACCCAGTATAACAGGATGAGGCAAATAAAGCACACCCACAACTGCTGATAGCTTTAACCCAGTATAACAGGATGAGGCACATAAAGCACGCCCACAACTGCTGATAGCTTTAACCCAGTATAACAGGATGAGGCACATAAAGCACGCCCACAACTGCTGATAGCTTTAACCCAGTATAACAGGATGAGGCACATAAAGCACACCCACAACTGCTGATAGCTTTAACCCAGTATAACAGGATGAGGCACATAAAGCACGCCCACAACTGCTGATAGCCTCCCCCAGTATAACAGGATGAGGCACATAAAGCACGCCCACAACTGCTGATAGCCTCCCCCAGTATAACAGGATGGGGCACATAAAGCACGCCCACAACTGCTGATAGCTTTAACCCAGTATAACAGGATGAGGCACATAAAGCACGCCCACAACTGCTGATAGCTTTAACCCAGTATAACAGGATGAGGCACATAAAGCACGCCCACAACTGCTGATAGCTTTAACCCCAGTATAATAGGATGAGGCACATAAAGCACGCCCACAACTGCTGATAGCTTTAACCCAGTATAACAGGATGAGGCACATAAAGCACGCCCACAACTGCTGATAGCTTTAACCCAGTATAACAGGATGAGGCACATAAAGCACGCCCACAACTGCTGATCGCCTCACTCCAGTATAACAGCAGTTGTGGGCGTGCTTTATGTGCCTCATCCTGTTTTTACTGGGGGGAGGCTGAGGGCAGACCTGCTCTTGGATCCCTTTTTTTTTTCTTGTTCAGGCTGGAAATTTGGTATCGACCTCCCTGGTCCTCAGAAGGGACTGTGGGACTGCTGGGTGTAACCATGTGCAGTTGTGAGCTGTGGACCGGGAAAGGAGAGGGAGCGGCGGCCTCCATCTGTGTCCTCTACTGAAGGATGGCTGCCTCCGGAGGGCTCTACTTTATCGGGCACGTCCAGTCCTCCAGGTGACCATGTCTGGTAATTTACCCTGGAGACAACCCTACAATGCCTGCCCACAGCTCTGCAACCTCCACCCAAGTGTAATCATCTTATCACAGGGAAGATTACAATGAAGGGTAAAATCTCATAGCTTTGGGAATATAACTCCGCGCCTCCCCTCACTCACCAATCAGAGCATGCCCACAGCCTATAGAAAACAATGGAGGGTTTTGTAGATTGCTTGCAGCTAATTGTTCCACAGAGTATGAAATATTGGTGTGGCTTTGGCCTAGACCCCTTCCCCCGATCTGTGGGTACCTCACATACGGTGGTGCAGCAGTAATTGCGTGTACCGGACAGAGCCACGTTTTGTGCTTTTTAGTGCTGCTCTGAGGTCACGGGTGTAAAGCAGTTTCCCGGGTCCTGCTCTGGAGCGTCTGCTAGACCTGTGTGAGGTGCTCACGGACACCTACCTCTCTACTCCTCTCCAGGCAGTGTGTACCCCGGGTGTACAAGCTGACCACACTGTCCCCGTGCTGCGTGGTCCTAGCATTACGGGTGGTGCTTGGCTCACCAGATTCTCCTTGGTCTTATACAGCTGCTGGGTGACAACCAGTAACGGACACCATTACTGTTCTCACTGTGGTTGTCACCCAGCTGACCTGCTTGTGCTCTTGCTAGCTCTAGTGCTCTGGTTATGGATCAGGAGGCTCAGGATGAACAGAGCTCCCTCTCCCCTGATGATGATGATGGGGGGCAGGTTTATAATGGTTTTTTTCTTCTTCTGCAGGCGGAGTACAGAAAGGCCGTGAGCAGTAACCAGTGGCACCGGAGGCTGGAGTTTCCCGGAGGAGAGACAATTGTAATGCACAACCCCAAGGTACGTGTGATACCTCCACCATCCTTATCTGTACCAGTAGCACCACAACAGAGATGAGCTGTTATGTCCCCTATATCAGGGTATGCAGCAGCTGTAGTGCAGCCTCCATAAGGCTCCTGCCACTGGACCTTGGATCCGTAGAGACGTCTTCTGGTCTGATGGACGACTGATCAGTGACAGGAGACTGTGACCTGCCTGACTGCATTGTGCCAGCTGTGGGGGGGCTCGGCACCTTAGTTCCTTTGAAGGGGAATCTTAAAGGAATTGTCCAGGACCAGAATAACATGCCTGCTTTCTTCCATATCACCATCCCTGTCCACGTGTTCTGCTTCGTTTTGCATTGACATTAGAGTCAATGGACTACAGCTGCAATACCACACACAACCTGTGGACAGAAGTGGTGCTGTTTATTGAAGTCGGCCATCTTTTTGTAATCCTGGACAACACGCTTAATGCTTCAGCAGACACGACCTCGTGGACAGTTGTGAGCTTCCAACTCTCTGGGAACAGTTTTGGGGAAGGCCCCCTCCTTGACTGCGCCCCAGTGCACAAGCCCCATGAAGTGTAGTTAGTTGTGTCTGGGAGAACTTGATTGGTCTCTCAGCCCCATCCAACACCAGAATGGAGTCTACAAGCCCGGGCCTCTCCTCCAACATCAGCCCTGACCTCACAAATCATCTTCTGGATGAAGGGGTGAAAATTCCCATAGACTTCCAAAATCTTCTCTAGAGCATTCCCAGAAGAGCAGCGGGGAACGACTCCATATTGTAGAATGGGAGGTGATGACACACGGAGGGCTCCGGCCTGACGTCCATATGTTGTCTATGACTAGAAGAAGGTCCTCTGTGTCCATAGTGACCACCGCAGAGACGTTCACTGTGGCTCTTATTTTGAGGTGGCCTTTATTTCCATTTTCTGTCCTGCCTCTATAGCAGTCTCTTCTGAGTTCGATGTACCAGACATAAGACTTTCCTGTGTCCGCTCTTGCAGGTGATCGTCCAGTTCCAGCATACTGCCATTCCAGATGAGTGGGGCTCCCCTCAAGATGGTCAGGCCAGGCCTCGAGTCGTAAAGAGGGGCATAGATGACCATGACGACATTCCAGATGGTAATCCAGGGCGAGGAGCTGTTCTGTGTATCACCTATGGAGTGCAGCACCCTCCCGCCAAAATCTGAATGATGTGTCCAGGAGGAATGATCTACTCCATAGTACAGTGGGAGCAGTAATGGCTGACCTCAGGGGGTTAACCCTAAATAACATTGCTTACAATGTCTAATGATTGCAGGAGGTGCAGACAACGAAGGTCAAAGGTTTACCCCAGACCTAAAGACGCCCTTCCCCCCCCAATCCTGACACCTATGTTATTAGCTCCATGCATCCCCCATGTAATAACAGTCTCATGGCTCTAGGTTGTGTTATTACTTTATTATTCCTGTTAGAAGTTATGAATGAGGGTAGAGGAGAGGTAACCAGTTGGGGGTGTGTCCCTGTACAGTCTGAACATGGCAGCACTGATTGGATAGAGTCAGTACAGGGACACACCCCCATCTGGTTACCTCCCCTCTGTACCCTTACTGCAGACTGCTGGCAATTCATCTATAACTTCTAGCAGGTATAATAAAGGAACGGCAGAACATACAGACATAAGAATAGAGGCTCCAGAACTGTTATTACATGGGGAATGCATGAAGATGGAGCGGGGGAGGGCGTCTTTAACTGAACAAAACTGCCCCTCTCTATACTGACGAGAGGAGATAACTGATTTGGTTAAATATATTGACTGGTGGCGCAGTGGTCACAGCACCCCCACCCTCCTCAATTTTACATTCATTGGTGGCAGCTCCACAGCCCCCTCCCTTTAATCTTTTCATAAGTGACAGTGGGGGCCACGTCACATTGGGGAGGGTCTCCCTCTTTCTCCACTGTGTCGGCTGACGGGCGAACTCTTGTGTATTGTGCGCAGGAGTCAGTGCTGTCAGGTGTGACTGCCCCTATGAAGTCGCTAATATCCCACGGTAAACAGGCGAAGTGTGCCTGGAGAACTACAAGCCCCAGACATTAGGTGGGGGGTGTGCCTGGAGAACTACAAGCCCCAGACATTAGGTGGGGGGTGTGCCTGGAGAACTACAAGCCTCAGACATTAGGTGGGGGTGTGCCTGGAGAACTACAAGCCTCAGACATTAGGTGGGGGGTGTGCCTGGAGAACTACAAGCCTCAGACATTAGGTGGGGGTGTGTGCTGGAGAACTACAAGCCTCAGACATTAGGTGGGGGGTGTGCCTGGAGAACTACAAGCCTCAGACATTAGGTGGAGGAGTGTGCCTGGAGAACTACAAGCCTCAGACATTAGGTGGGGAGTGTGCCTGGAGAACTACAAGCCTCAGACATTGGGTGGGGGGTGTGCCTGGAGAACTACAAGCCTCAGACATTGGGTGGGGGGTGTGCTGGAGAACTACAAGCCTCAGACATTAGGTGGGGGGTGTGCCTGGAGAACTACAAGCCTCAGACATTAGGTGGGGGGTGTGCCTGGAGAACTACAAGCCTCAGACATTAGGTGGGGGGTGTGCCTGGAGAACTACAAGCCTCAGACATTAGGTGGGGGGTGTGCCTGGAGAACTACAAGCCTCAGACATTAGGTGGGGGGGGGTGTGCCTGGAGAACTACAAGCCTCAGACATTAGGTGGGGGTGTGCCTGGAGAACTACAAGCCTCAGACATTAGGTGGGGGGTGTGCCTGGAGAAACTACAAGCCTCAGACATTGGTGGAGGGTGTGTGCCTGGAGAACTACAAGCCTCAGACATTAGGTGGGGGGTGTGCCTGGAGAACTACAAGCCTCAGACATTAGGTGGGGGTGTGCCTGGAGAACTACAAGCCTCAGACATTAGGTGGGGGGTGTGCCTGGAGAACTACAAGCCTCAGACATTAGGTGGGGGTGTGCCTGGAGAACTACAAGCCCCAGACATTGGGTGGGGAGTGTGCCTGGAGAATACAAGCCTCAGACATTAGGTGGGGGGTGTGCCTGGAGAACTACAAGCCTCAGACATTAGGTGGGGGTGTGCCTGGAGAACTACAAGCCTCAGACATTAGGTGGGGGTGTGCTGGAGAACTACAAGCCTCAGACATTAGGTGGGGGGTGTGCCTGGAGAACTACAAGCCTCAGACATTAGGTGGGGGGTGTGCCTGGAGAACTACAAGCCTCAGACATTAGGTGGGGGGGTGTGCCTGGAGAACTACAAGCCTCAGACATTAGGTGGGGGTGTGTGCCTGGAGAACTACAAGCCTCAGACATTAGGTGGGGGGTGTGCCTGGAGAACTACAAGCCTCAGACATTAGGTGGGGGGTGTGCCTGGAGAACTACAAGCCTCAGACATTAGGTGGGGGTGTGCCTGGAGAACTACAAGCCTCAGACATTAGGTGGGGGGTGTGCCTGGAGAACTACAAGCCTCAGACATTAGGTGGGGGTGTGCCTGGAGAACTACAAGCCTCAGACATTAGGTGGGGGGTGTGCCTGGAGAACTACAAGCCTCAGACATTAGGTGGGGGGTGTGCCTGAGAACTACAAGCCTCAGACATTAGGTGGGGGGTGTGCCTGGAGAACTACAAGCCTCAGACATTAGGTGGGGGTGTGCCTGGAGAACTACAAGCCTCAGACATTAGGTGGGGGGTGTGCCTGGAGAACTACAAGCCTCAGACATTAGGTGGGGGGTGTGCCTGGAGAAACTACAAGCCTCAGACATTAGGTGGGGGGTGTGCCTGGAGAACTACAAGCCTCAGACATTAGGTGGGGGGTGTGCCTGGAGAACTACAAGCCTCAGACATTAGGTGGGGGTGTGCCTGGAGAACTACAAGCCTCAGACATTAGGTGGGGTGTGCCTGAGAGAACTACAAGCCTCAGACATTAGGTGGGGGGTGTGCCTGGAGAACTACAAGCCTCAGACATTAGGGTGGGGGGTGTGCCTGAGAACTACAAGCCTCAGACATTAGGTGGGGGGATTGTGCCTGAGAACTACAAGCCTCAGACATTAGGTGGGGGGTGTGCGCTGGAGAACTACAAGCCTCAGACATTAGGTGGGGAGTGTGCCTGGAGAACTACAAGCCCCAGACATTGGGTGGGGGGTGTGCCTGGAGAACTACAAGCCTCAGACATTAGGTGGGGGTTGTGCCTGGAGAACTACAAGCCTCAGACATTAGGTGGGGGTGTGCCTGGAGAACTACAAGCCCCAGACATTGGGTGGGGGGGTGTGCCTGGAGAACTACAAGCCTCAGACATTAGTGGGGGGTGTGCCTGGAGAACTACAAGCCTCAGACATTAGGTGGGGGTGTGCCTGGAGAACTACAAGCCTCAGACATTAGGTGGGGGGTGTGCCTGGAGAACTACAAGCCTCAGACATTAGGTGGGGGGTGTGCCTGGAGAACTACAAGCCTCAGACATTAGGTGGGGGGTGTGCCTGGAGAACTACAAAGCCTCAGACATTAGGTGGGGGGGGTGTGCCTGGAGAACTACAAGCCTCAGACATTAGGTGGGGGGGTTGTGCCTGGAGAACTACAAGCCTCAGACATTAGGTGGGGGGGTGTGGCCTGCCGGAACTACAAGCCTCAAGACATTAGGTGGGGGTGTGACCTGGAGAACTACAAGCCTGCAGACAATAGGTGGGGGGTGTGCCTGGAGAACTACAGCCTCAGACATGGTGGGGGGGTGTGCCTGGAGAACTACAAGCCTCAGACACTTGAGGTGGGGGGTGTGTCTGGAGAACTACAAGCCTCAGGACATTGGGTGGGGGGTGTGCCTGGAGAACTACAAGCCTCAGACATTAGGGGGGGTGTGCTGGAGAACTATCAAGCCTCAGACATTGGGTGGGGGTGTGTGCCTTGGAGGAACTACAAGCCTCAGACATTGGGTGGGGGTGTGCCTGGGAACTACAAGCCTCAGACATTAGGTGGGGGGTGTGGCCTGGAGAACTACAAGCCTCAGACATTAGGTGGGGGGTGTGCCTGGAGAACTACAAGCCTCAGACATTGGGTGGAGGAGTCCTGCCTGGAGAACTACAAGGCCTCAGGACATTGGGGGGGGTGGTGTGCCTGGAGAACTACTAAGCCGCAGACATTAGGTGGGGGGTGTGCCTGGAGAACTACAAGCCTGCAGACATTGGTGGTGGGGGGTGTGCCTGGAGAACTACAAGCCTCAGGACATTAGGTGGGGGGTGTGCCTGGGAGAACTACAAGCCTCAGACCATTGGGGGGGTGCCTGGGACTAAGCCAATGGGGGTGTGCCTGGAGAACTACAAGCCTCAGACATTAGGTGGGGGTGTGCCTGGAGAACTACAAGGGCCTCAGACATTGGGTGGGGAGTGTGCCTGGAGAACTACAAGCCTCAGACATTAGGTGGGGGGTGTGCCTGGAGAACTACAAGCCTCAGACATTAGGTGGGGGGTGTGCCTGGAGAACTACAAGCCTCAGACATTGGGTGGGGGGTGTGCCTGGAGAACTACAAGCCTCAGACATTGGGTGGGGGGTGTGCCTGGAGAACTACAAGCCTCAGACATTGGGTGGGGGGTGTGCCTGGAGAACTACAAGCCCCAGACATTGGGTTAGGCCTGTGGTGTGACGCACATTACTACGTTCTCCTCGGGTGAGGACTCTGTTTCATGTATTTCTTCCTCCTTCTGATCGCCTTCCTGTCTCTGTAGGGGAGGTGCCGCAGGCTGACCATCTGGTCTTCATGGTTCATGGGATTGGACCGGTGTGTGACCTTCGGTTCCGGAGTATCGTTGAATGTGGTGAGCGCCAGTTGTCTTTTTTGAAGTACTTGAGTTCTGACCTAGCCCTGCTCGCACAGCTGAAGAGTTTGCTCCAATGTATCAGTGTAGATGCGCCTCTATGTTAGGCTATGTGCACACTACGGTCGTCACATGGCCGTTTTTATCACCAGTGAAAGTCTATGGGAATATTCCCTTGGCCGTTTTTTAACTGATGGCCCATTGTAATCAATTGGACCATTTTAACGGCTGCTTAGACAGGAGTGCACCCGTCTAACGGCTGTTAAAAATGGGTTCCCTAGAAGAATATGGGCTTTATAAGCTTATCCACTTCTACCGCAGTCACTTCAGCCTTGATTGAAAAGGGCTTCTCGAAGGACCTGTGCACAGAGTGATGATGTCACCGAACACTCATGCTGGGAGCATGCAATGATGTCATCACGTGGACCGCAGATCCTTTGACAAGTCCTTTTAAATGAAGAGAGGGCTTTCTGCCTCTGCGCTTGTAAGTGGATGAGGAGAGTATTATGTTTTTTGGGGTTTTTTTTGTTTTTTTAAAAGCAAAACATTACAGCCGGGGGGCACTATGGAGAACATTATGGGGACGTTATTACAGCCGGAGGACATTATGGAGGACGTTATTACAGCCGGAGGACATTATGGAGGACGTTATTACAGCCGGGGGGCACTATGGGGGACGTTATTACAGCCGGGGTCACTATGGAGGACATTATGGAGGACGTTATTACAGCCGGGGGGCACTATGGAGGACATTATGTTATTACAGCCGGGGGTCACTATGGAGGACATTATGGAGGACGTTATTACAGCCGGAGGACATTATGGAGGACGTTATTACAGCCGGGGGGCACTATGGAGGACATTATGGAGGACGTTATTACAGCCGGGGGGCACTATGGAGGACGTTATTACAGCCGGGGGGGCACTATGGGGACATTATTACAGCCGGGGGCACTATGGAGGACATTATTACAGCCGGGGGCACTATGGGGGGGGGGCTATGGGGACATTATTACAGCCGGGGGCACTATGGGGACGTTATTACAGCCGGGGCACTATGGGGGACATTATTACAGCCGGGGGGCACTATGGGGGACGTTATTACAGCCGGGGGGCACTATGGAGGACATCATTACAGCTCGGGGGCACTATGGAGGACATTATTACAGCCGGGGCCACTATGGGGGACATTATTACAGCCGGGGCCACTTATGGGGGACATTATTACAGCCGGGGCCACTATGGAGGACGTTTATTACAGCCGGGAGCACTATGGAGGACATCATACAAGCCGGGGGAGCACTATGGAGGACGTTATTACAGCCGGGGGACCACTATGGGGGACGTTATTACAGCCGGGGGCACTATGGGGACGTTATTACAGCCGGGGGCACTATGGAGGACGTTATTACAGCCGGGGGGCACTATGGAGGACATTATTACAGCCGGGGGGGCACTATGGAGGACATTATTACAGCCGGGGGCACTATGGGGGACGTTATTACAGCCGGGGGCACTATGGGGGACATTATTACAGCCGGGGGGGTCACTATGGAGGACATTATATTACAAGCCGGGGGCACTATGGGGGACGTTATTACCGCCGGGGCACTATGGAGGACGTTATTACAGCCGGGGGCACTATGGGGGAATTATTACAGCCGGGGGGTCACTATGGAGGACATTATGGAGGACGTTATTACAGCCGGGGGGCACTATGGGGACATTATTACAGCCGGGGGGGCACTATGGAGGACATTATTACAGCCGGGGGGGCACTATGGGGGACGTTATTACAGCCGGGGGGCACTATGGAGGACATTATTACCCGCCGGGGGCACTATGGAGGACGTTATTACAGCCGGGGGCACTATGGGGGACGTTATTACAGCCGGGGGTCACTATGGGGGACGTTATTACCGCCGGGGGGCACTATGGGGGACGTTATTACAGCCGGGGGGCACTATGGGGGACGTTATTACAGCCGGGGGGCACTATGGAGGACATTATTACAGCCGGGGGCACTGTGGAGGACGTTATTACAGCCGGGGGCACTATGGGGGACATTATTACAGCCGGGGGGTCACTATGGAGGACATTATTACAGCCGGGGGGCACTATGGGGACGTTATTACAGCCGGGGGTCACTATGGAGGACATTATTACAGCCGGGGGGGCACTATGGGGACATTATTACAGCCGGGGGCACTATGGGGGACGTTATTACAGCCGGGGGGCACTATGGGGACGTTATTACAGCCGGGGGGCACTATGGAGGACATTATGGAGGACGTTATTACAGCGGAGGACATTATGGAGGACGTTATACAGCCGGGGGGCACTATGGGGGACGTTATTACAGCCGGGGGTCACTATGGAGGACATTATGGAGGACGTTATTTACAGCCGGGGGGCACTATGGGGGGACGTTATTACAGCCGGGGGTCACTATGGAGGACATTATGGAGGACGTTATTACAGCCGGGGGCACTATGGGGGACGTTATTACAGCCGGGGGTCACTATGGAGGACATTATTACAGCCGGGGGGGCACTATGGGGGACGTTATTACAGCCGGGGGGCACTATGGGGGACGTTTATTACAGCCGGGGGGCACTATGGGGACGTTATTACAGCCGGGGGTCACTATGGGGACGTTATACCGCCGGGGGGTCACTATGGGGGACGTTATTACAGCTGGGGGGCACTTATGGGGACATTATTACAAGCCGGGGGCACTATGGGGGACGTTATTACCGCCGGGGGTCACTATGGGGGACGTTATTACAGCCGGGGGGCACTATGGGGGACGTTATTACCGCCGGGGGGCACTATGGGGGACGTTATTACCGCCGGGGGGCACTATGGGGGACGTTATTACCGCCGGGGGGCACTATGGGGGACGTTATTACCGCCGGGGGGCACTATGGGGGGACGTTATTACCGCCGGGGGCACTATGGGGGACGTTATTACCGCCGGGGGGGCACTATGGGGGACGTTTATTACCGCCGGGGGCACTATGGGGGACGTTATTACAGCCGGGGGCACTATGGGGGACGTTATTACAGCCGGGGGGCACTATGGGGACGTTATTACAGCCGGGGGCACTATGGGGGACGTTATTACAGCCGGGGGGCACTATGGAGGACATTATTACCGCCGGGGGGCACTATGGAGGACGTTATTACCGCCGGGGGGCACTATGGGGACGTTATTACAGCCGGGGGGGCACTATGGGGGACGTTATTACAGCCGGGGGGCACTATGGGGGACGTTATTACAGCCGGGGGGCACTATGGGGGACGTTATTACCGCCGGGGGGCACTATGGGGGACGTTATTACAGCCGGGGGACATAATTACTGGAGGGTGGACGACATTATGTGTACTGAGGGCACAGCAGGGGTTGGGGTTTTTATTTAAAAAAAAAAAAAAAAAAAACCCTAATGAAATTCAGGCCACTTTCACACCCTCCGTTCTTGATCAGCAAAAACGCTTCTGTTACTGATAATAAAAGCGTCTGTTCTGAACGGGTCCGGTCGTATTATCTTTAACATATGACGTATCAGTCTCTAAAACCATTGAAAGTCAATGGGGGACGGATCCGTTTTCTATTGTGTCCGAGAAAATGGATTTGTGCCTGTTTACTGACATTGTGAGTCCTGACAGATCCGTCTTGCTCCGTACCACATCGCGGACAGAGAACCGCTGCTTGCAGAGCATTATTCTGTCCGTGATGGGGACGCAACCAAATGGAACGGAATACGTTCTGGTGACTGTTTTGTCCACGTTGACAATGAATGGGGACGAAACGAACGCTCAGCGCTCCACCCCCCCGTCCCCCGCTATTGATACCCTATGATGGATTTCCATAGCGAAAAGGGAAATTGCATATGTGAAGGTAGCCTGTCCGTTTTTAATGGATGTTTTACATCAGTTTTTCACGGATGAGACAGCCAGAAAATGGACCCACAAATAGCGGAAGGCTGGCCGTGAAATACTGACATTTAACAGACATTTTTCCACTGTACGTTGAGGCTGCACCTAGACATTGAGACACGTTTTATTATATCGAGTGACTGCTGCAGATTTCATACCAGTTAATGTGTTGTCTTGGAGTAGAGCTGTGGCTCAGTAGTTAAGGGTTATGTGTCATCTGAAAATGACCTATTGCTTATGTCACAATTTTATGTTAAAGGGCCCCTGTCAGCAGGTTCCTCTGACGTCTGTGTTGGGCCCATGTTCATATGTTCCTGCATTGCTGAGGAAAATGAGATTTTAATGTATGCAAATGAGCCTCTAGGAGCAAAGGGGGCGTTGCTGTTACGCCTAGAGGCTCTGCTCTCTCTGCAGCGGTCTCGCCCTCTGTGCTTTAATTAACAGGACCAGGCATTAGGATGTTTTCACTGCCTGGTCCTGCAAACTTGCGCTTGTTGAATTCTGACAGACATCCTCTGTGGCCGGTAAGTGAATTCAGTACGCTGGGTCTCTCTGAAGAGACCCAGGCTGTTGAAGCTGCAATTCTCATTTTGGCCAGCAGGTGGCAGGCCAACATAAGAAATGAGCAATTCTAGTACCAATATGGATGTGTAAGAAACACGATGGTTCAGAATTTACAGAAGAATACAAACGAGCTACAAAACCATAAAAAATGTCAAATTTTAAATCACCCCCTTTCCGTAGAATGAACAAAAAATATAAAGATCATGGGCATCACCACGTCCAAAGACGCCCGTACTATTAAAATATAAAAATATTTTTAGAATATGGGAAAAAAAAACAAGCGTTTGGCAGCGTCATACAGTACCACCAAAGTGAGATAACGAATCTCCCGTACACCGTGCACGTATCTTGTGTGACCTTCAGATTCCAATTGCGGGGGGGGGCGTTGAGATCGGGGCAAATCCGCATCAATTCACAAGAAACCGGTGAAATGCAGAGAAATCCACACAAAAATTAGCTTGGAAAATCTGTTAGTAACCCCACCCCGTGTGGCTCCTAACGGGGTAATATACACCCGCTCATCGCCCCCCACAACCTCTGTCCACTTCCGGATCCCCCGCCGGTCTCTACTTCCTGACCCTTCTCAACATACAGGAAAAGAGCCTCAGCCAATCCCAGGAGAAGAGCGGGGGATGGGGGGATGTATTACTTTACACTTTTTATTAAAAGTAAGTAACAATAACTGTCCGACCCCTGGAGCCTGCATTGTAGGAAGGTTGTCAGCTGTGTGACAGGACGAGGTGGAGTCTTCTGAGCTGCAGAGCATTGCACAATGATTTCAGGGGTATTTGGCAGTATGAAATCATGTAGTATTTGTAGTAGGTGCCAGTAAGGCTCTGACCACGGGCGACCCATGACCCTAAAATGAAGGGGTACTGCCCCGTCCAGGTGAGTACAGGTGATGTCGCGCTCTTCACTCTCACTGTGTGGTAGGGGCGTCCGAGATGTAACCCCCAAACTTCTGTTTTGTTTCTCTGGACAGTGGACGACTTTAGGACCGTGTCTCTGAAACTGCTGCAGTCCCACTTTAAAAAGTCTGTGGACGAGGGTAAAGTACGACGTGTGGAGTTCCTGCCGGTCCATTGGCACAGTGCCCTCCATGGTGACGCTACCGGGGTGGATAGGTCAGTAAGTCCTAAACAAACCTTTACACCCCCCCACCCCCTTCCTTGTACAAAGATACGGAACCACCGATCACAAACCTCGCTGTGGTCCTACAGGTGGAGCAGACATTACTACTCCCAATCAGTACCTGTGTATTAGACCCCCCGATGCTGTGATTGTCGGGCGGGAAGCGCTCCCACCTGGCAATCGGAAGAGGACGCTGCCACTGTTACATGCAGCCATGTCCTCCACAACATGGGGTCAATCACTATGCCATCGCTCATCCCCATACAGGACAGAGGTGTGATAACTTCAGCATGCCTCAAGGCAATATTAGACCGCCAGATGATAACTAACCAGCAGAAAATCTGGCATATACCCGTCAGAATGAATGCCAGGCGACCAAAACCTCAAATGTAGAAATTGTGCCCCACTTCCTTCAAGATTAGGGTCTGTAGATGTCTGTGTCATAGCCAACGGCAGTGGAGATTGTCTCTTGACCTCTGAAAGCTTCTGCCGCCATCTCCCTGCAGATCATCACAGGTCACCAATCAGCTGCCCCTCATGTCCACCGCTGGTCCGTCCTCCTCATATGTCGCCCTATGTTCTAATGATACTTCCACATCTACGTTGTGTTATCCTGAAGGCTGTTCTGGCAGAGAAGCAGAATGCCCGCCGGCCCCATAAAGTATAATGCCGCCTGCTGCTGCGGAAGCCAGCGTACGCCCTGGTGGACCTGGTGCAGCATATAGAGACCCTGGTCTGTGAGGGGCGCCACTTTATATTGTATTGGCAAGAAGTTTCCCACAACCCTGATCCAGAGGACAAAGACGTGGAATAAGTTCTGTGTTCCCAAGACCCCCCTCCCCCGAGCAATACGACTCCCATCATTCATCAGTTCTTTTACAGGCACATCAAAAAGATTACCCTGCCCAGTATTGGGCGTCTGAGACACTTCACCAACGAGACGCTGCTGGACATCCTCTTCTACAACAGTCCCACCTACTGCCAGACCATTGTGGACACTGTCAGCTTAGAGGTGAACCGTCTCTACGAGCTCTTCATGAGCCGGAACCCAGACTTCACCGGAGGGGTGTCTGTCGCTGGCCACAGTCTAGGTATGGCTGCCTCCTCTCCATCCATTTACTCCAATCTTAAGACGTTCCTGGCTCTTGTTAGAATGGGGGTGTCCATGTACTACAGACCAGACGTGAGATCAGCAGCTGGTTAAAGTCTATGGGAGGGTTAGGGTTGCGCTGCTTTTCCGTATTGCAGGATTTATGATAAGAGATGAAACCCATTGACTGCAGATAAAGATATTAAAGGGATCGTCCGACATCATCTAGAAAAGGGCTGTGGTCCCCCAACGTTCTGCTCGTGTCACGAGGCCATTAAGAGTCCAGCAGCGGTCACATGGGTGGATACAGAGTGTCGCCCCCTCTGCTCCATCCGGACCCAGGAACAGTCGGACAATCCCTATTCCCCTTGTCATGCATGTTCTGGAATGCCTCCCCTGCTGGGACGGACTGGGAACGTAAAGTGGCCCTGGAAAAAACCTAAAAGTGACCCCATGTTGTAGGGAGGGTCCAAACTGACAGAAGGCGGGGCAACACAAGTAGGCGGGGTCAGCAATGCCATAGAGCAAAATACCGTCCCAGCATAACCATATACCGCAGTGCAGCTGTTCCCCTGTGGTGGCCATTCATAGCTGCCATCTTCTGTCCTCCTCCAGTTGTCTCTGAGGGGGCTCAGGAGGTTTGGTGCGGGCCACAGCAGGAGGGCATGTGCAGTCGCTCGTCAGGTATGTGAGTCAATTACCACTGACATGGGCAGTAGAGAGGAGGGTACGGGTGGCCCCCAAACCAGTGCTCTCACCTGTCCTTATGTCTGGTCAGTGAGGGGCTCCTGCCAATCATTCCAGTGGGCTCCTCATACTGTACCAAGCACAGTGCCATACATTGTATAGTGGCGGTGTCTGGTATTGCAGGTGCATTCACTGCACATAGGCAGCATGTGACCGATAGGCCTGTGCCCACCAGATTGGCGGATTCGGACCCCCACCTATGAGATGATCTGTCCTGATGATAGTTCATCAATGTTTAAACCCTGGAAATACCCATTTAAAGGGGTTGTCGGGGAAGAAGTTGTTTTTATCTAATGCTGGCAGACAGTAGCCTGCTCCTCACCGCTCCAGCAATGGCTTCCGTCTGTCCATCTTCAGGTCCCCGGCCATGGCACATGGGTCCCTGCAGTCCATGCCATGGCTTCATCAGGAAGTGCAGTGATGAGGAGATGTAGACGAGGTAAGCAACAACTGGGCTTATCTGTGAAAAGCCATAGTAATCCCACAAAACTACCAATCCCCGGCCCTCGTATGGATTATACTTAGCCCGCCCCTAGTATCCTCCCTAGTATTGCAGGTGACTCTAGGGAGGCTGTTCACCGTCACCGCCTGCTGTTGGCTATTCCACCGCCTCCCCACCCCCGGTGTTTTGATCTGGGGAGATGCAGTGGCGGCCGTTCAGGGATCCCGAGGGACGTGGGTGCCGGGGAGCACCGAAGTATAATCCATACAATGGGACCAGGCATTCTGGGGGTCATTATTGGGACTGGGGTTTGGTGACTTTTACATCCAGTTCTCACCTAGACCCCATGATACAAGTCTTGCAGTAAGAACCCCGGTGTAGGACGTTTTCTTCTATCTGCTTCTATGAAAATTGTGCTTTTTATTATAAACCCTAAAGTAACAATAAAAGATGTCGGGGGGCAGAGGGTTCCCATGTAGCATCTGGGCCGCGGTCAGAATGTGAGAGTCCGAGGGCTGGTGTCTGCGACCCTAACCTTCTCCCCTCCTTTTCTAGGGTCTCTGATTCTCTTTGACATATTATCCAATCAGACGGACATAACTGCCTCTCCACCCGCATCGACTCAAGTCAGCGCCCTGAAGAAAGGTGAATCCGCTGTGGAAAAGCAGGTGGGTCCGGTCTGTTTTCTCTCACTACTTGGTCCAGTCAGGAGGAGGCCGGGTGCAGGCACAGGTCACTCTCACCCTCTCCATCTCTCTCCAGAATAACTTTCCAGAGTCCAGTGAAGCTGGCCTGCCTCAGGAAGACTTGCCTTGCCTGCAGGAAGCGCTGGAGTCGCTCACCCTGGCAGAGTACACCTCTGTGCTTGAGAAAGAGAAGATGGACATGGAATCTCTGGTAAGTGGTAACCTATGATCTGGACAGGACATCAGTGACCTCCGTGGGGTGAGGTGGCAGTCGGGGCAGCGCTGACACCATCCCAAGATTATTGAAAAGAATTCCCTCTATGAACATTTCCTTTCCATGCGGTTAAACTGACCGGATGTAGAGCTGTGTGCTGCCCCCTAGTGGCTGCAGAGAGAGGGAAGGAGAGAGAACTCCCGGACACGCTCTTGACAGGAAGTTTACAATAATTTCCTTTAAGGACTTATTCTGGTCAGGTCAGTATTTAGAAGCCAAATTAGGGTTAGGGAACAGGAGAAGTAAAAACCCTTCCTGTGTAGTTTCCCTGTGTTTGCAGTTCAGTCTTGGTTGTGGCTTCAACATCTAGTGTGTGTAAATAAGGCCTAAAGGGTTTGAATCCTACATGTAGTCTTATCTCATTATGTTATACATCCTGTATTCTCCTCCAGAGCTGCACTCACTATTCTGCTGGTGCAGTCACTGTGTACATACATTACTTATCCTGTACTGATCCTGAGTTACATCCTGTATTATCCTCCAGAGCTGCACTCACTATTCTGCTGGTGCAGTCACTGTGTACATACATTACTTATCCTGTATTATACTCCAGAGCTGCACTCACTATTCTGCTGGTGCAGTCACTGTGTACATACATTACTTATCCTGTACTGATCCCGAGTTACATCCTGTATTATACTCCAGAGCTGCACTCACTATTCTGCTGGTGCAGTCACTGTGTACATACATTACTTATCCTGTACTGATCCTGAGTTACATCCTGTATTATACTCCAGAGCTGCACTCGCTATTCTGCTGGTGCAGTCACTGTGTACATACATTACTTATCCTGTACTGATCCTGAGTTACATCCTGTATTATACTCCAGAGCTGCACTCACTATTCTGCTGGTGCAGTCACTGTGTACATACATTACTTATACTGTACTGATCCTGAGTTACATCCTGTATTATACTCCAGAGCTGCAGTCACTGTGTACATACATTACTTATACTGTACTGATCCTGAGTTACATCCTGTATTATACTCCAGAGCTGCACTCGCTATTCTGCTGGTGCAGTCAGTCTGTATTCTGCCCCCATGTTGCCCTGTTCTGAGGGTTCGGCTTGTCGGCATTGTGGATGGTTGTCTGGATTCCTGTCTGCAGTACTGACCCCCGTCCACCACATCCACGTCACTGATGGTTATGCTGGTGGTCGCCAGGTGTAGGATTATTACCCTTGGTCAGTAGTGGTACATATGGTCCAGAAGGCAGTGCTAGTGTCTGTATAGCCGCCCATCTTACAGCCGGTCCAGTAATTTCGTGCTGCTCCTCATGTGTTTGCCTTCACTCTTAGCTTATGTGCACAATCGATGACCTGAAGGAGATGGGGATACCTCTGGGTCCGAGGAAGAAGATTGCTAAATATGTAGAAGAGCTGTCCGCTCGGCAGGTAAGGCTTTGCAGATCTCATATGGTGGTCACTGCTGGATGAACACATTATCATTGAGTTCTTTTATTTCTGATAAAGGCTGAAAAAAAAATTCTGACTGAGAAAAGAAATCTTCCCACCGAGCGAGAAGAGTCTCCTCCCTCCGATGTCAGCGATGGTTTGGAGCCTCAAAGGCGAAAACTGCCAGTTGGTGCCTCAGTCTCTTCCGTACATGTTGATTATGAACGTTTCGAGACTGGGACTGGACAGGTAATGATGCATCGTGTGGCGGGCGTGTGGTGGGCACTTCTGAGCAGTCAATGGATGATGCTCCACAGTCTCCTGGGATATCTGTGCGATGTGTTATGAGGCTGGTCGTCAGGACAGCAGAGGTGGGTCAGGAGCTCATCGTCGTATTCAGGACCCAGGTCAGGGTCTCGGGTGTTATTGGTGTGGTCATGTAACTCCATGAAGGTAAAAGGCTCATATCCACGTAATGATTAGAGCTTAGCCGGCCACAGTGCACCCTAATCTTCCATGACAGGAATACACCCAGGGGCTGATTGGCCATAGACCTTACAGGGAAATTTCCCGGTGGGCCCTCCTCACAGCCGGCCAGTGGAAGTTTTTGGGGATGTATTTTGTGCTGCTAGCAGTATTTGTGATGGCCTGTGGTATATGGCTCTGTTGGGGTGGTATAATGTGCCACAATATGGTATTGCTGGCCCTGCCTTCCATCAATTTGGACCAAACTACAAAACGGGGCCACTTTTAGTATTTTTTCCAGGGCCACTTTAAGTTCCCAGTCCGCCGCTGAATACACCTATAAGGTGCCAGTCTCCTTTGGCATATCTACGATCGGCATGTTTTCTGCCCAGGTGTCTGTGCGCTATAACTTTCTGGACTTTGAACCTGTGAACTTCTTCGCCCTTGGCTCGCCTATTGGTATGTTCCTTACAGTCAGAGGTGTGAACAGGATTGAAGAGAACTACAGATTGCCAACCTGTAAGGGCTTCTTCAACATTTACCACCCGGTATGTTCTTCTTGTCAATCGTGCTGCGTGGTTCCGTGGACTGTGTATAGAGAGCTGGATGTTTTTGTTTTCGTAGCTGGATCCTGTTGCCTATAGATTGGAGCCAATGATTCTACCTGACCTGGACTTGAAGCCTCTGCTGGTCCCACATCACAAAGGCAGGAAGCGCTTGCACCTCGGTATGTGACTGATAATAGCAGTTTATTTCTTGCTTCAGATCTGCAGGGACTGACAATTCCTTCTATTTGGCAGAGTTGAAGGAAAGCCTAAGCCGCATGGGGTCTGACCTGAAGCACGGATTCATGAGTTCCCTCCGCTTGGCATGGCAGACCCTGAATGAGTTTGCTCGTGCTCACACGTCTTCATCTCTGCTCCAGGCAGAGCTGGAAAAAGTTGCAGATCAAATTAAAGAGGAGGAGGATAAGCAGCAAGTAGAAGGTGAAGGGCGCGGTGTGTGGACCCTGACCTCCTATGTAACCCTAAAACTCATCATTCTCTCTTGAATTGTAGCTGAGAAGCTGGAGGGCCCCGAGTCCTGGCGAGAAGAGGAGCTGTCTGTGAAGGTCGGCATGCTGAACGGGGGTCGCAGAATCGACTATGTCTTGCAGGAGAAGCCCATTGAAAGCTTCAATGAATATCTGTTTGCACTACAGAGCCACCTCTGCTACTGGTGAGTGGTGGTGGGGGCATGGACATGAGGGGGTGATAGAGTTGAATAAAGGGGGCCTCTTCTGTGACCGTAGCTGGTGATGTCACAGCCCTCAGCGACATCATCACAAGCCACCCACCCCCAGCCATGATTTTTAGATCTTTGGTGACCAGGGCTGCTGCCATTAAGCAAAAAGACATATTTGTGCCATCTACATCCCAGGTGTCTGCGACCACCTCGCCACTTATCAAGTGATAGCAGAGGCTAGAGAGAGAGGAGGAGACCTTTAAGTGTCCTGTTCGGGACGCAACGTTTGCTTCATAAGTCAAGAAGACAATTATCAGAGAGAATCCGATTATTTCTATTGCAGGGAATCTGAAGACACGGCGCTCCTAATCCTAAAGGAGATCTACAAGTCCCTCAATGTGTTTCCTGATTTAACTTTACATTAACCCTTTTGTGCCAGGTAAGTCATCTGTGTGTTGTAGGACTGGTGGGAAGATGTCTCATTGATGCTAATTTACGTGTACATATGTTGCCATCGGAATGAGGAGTCCTGACCATAGGAGCTTACAATCTATAAGGGAAGAGGAATAAAAGTCCTGACCATAGGAGCTTACAATCTATAAGAGGAGATACAGGAGGAGGGGGAGGGGTAAGAGTCCTGACCATAGGAGTTTACAATCCATAAGAGGGGGAGGAGTAAAAATCCTGACCATAGGAGCTTACAATCTATAAGAGGAGGAATAAGAGTCCTGACCATAGGAGCTTACAGTCTAATAACTTTATTTTTCATTTTTCTTAATACGTAATAAAGCGGGAGGTATTTTTTTTGTAGCTTGGGTTCTTTGGAGTCTCTGTTTTCTCTAATGATCCGGAATGCTTCTTTGTTGGGCTATGTTCCCTACATTGATGGATCGGGCAGGGTTCAGAAAAAAACGCTTCTGTTACTGGTAATACAACCGCCTGCATCCGTTCTGAACAGATCCGGTCGCATTATCTTTAGCATAGCCAGGGACAGGTCCGTCATGAACTCCACTGAAAGTCAATGGGGGACGGATCCGTTTTTGATTCGTGTTTTGCTCCGCATCCCAGGACGGAAAGCAAACCGCAGCAGAGAACGGAACGGAATGCATTCTGGTGACTTCATTCTGTTCAGTTAGTTGCTATTGGCAATGAATGGGGACAAAACATAAGCCTATGACGGATCTCAATACCGGAAAATATTAATGCTAGTGTGAAAGTCGCCTCACATAGTTAATATGTTTGATAAAGACATAAGTCCATCAAGAGATGTTTAGGGATGTGAATTTTAGAAAAAAGGAGATGAAACCAGATTTCTACACATTATAGTAACATTAAAGAACCCTTCTAATCCTTCTATAAGACCGTCCCCTGTTCCTGCTGTGACCACGTCTTGAGGCCACTACTCCACATATTTACAGAGCTTTGAAGCCTCTGGAGACTTTTCTTCTCCGGATGGAGGCAGTGTCCCCTTGTCTTCTGAGGGGATTTTACTTGGAAGAAGCTTTTCACCTTTATTTTTGTATGGCCCATTTACCTGCATTTTTCGCCCCATAAGACTAAGAAACCTTAATAAGAAATCACAGCTCAGAGCTTCAGACCTCAGCTCAGACCCCTAATGTTAATATTAGGAGAAGCAGTAACCCCCCTTCCCCGGGCTGTCCTGTATCATGGCATTACACACGACCACCATGTACCAGACCACATGTGTGTAGTCCCTAAGCCACTGCCTCTTTGAGTGACTATTGCAGTATGCTATTGGCTACCAGTTTACAGACTGTGAATGTGGAGACTGCTGAGACTTCTAGTTCTCCAGACTCTGATCTGCTGCACGCACTTGAGTCCAGTAGCTGTCCCCCTCTTACCGCTGATGATGACTGTGTCCCCAGCAGTCACTTTGCGGAGAGGTCATACACTGTTGGGTCTTACCACAAGCTGTCTGCAGTGACACAGCTAGCGCCGCCCGTCAGGGTGTATAAGCGCTTCTCTCACTACGGCTTGCGCTGCCATATTTGATCAGGCTAAGAAACCTTCCACACACTGATTCACCCCAAAGGTAGCTTCTGCAAGAGAAGACCAGGAAGCGGTGAGTACAGATCCCGGGGAGCGCTGCATTCACCACTTCCCAGTCCTGCTGTACTAATGAGCACTTCCATAATGATGCACTGACATTTGCCCTCCACTTTGGCTTCGTCTTATAGGGTGAAAAATACGGTATATATTTGTATAGGGTAATCATTCCCCCTCTATGTAGACTCTTCAAGACAAAATAATTCTAATTCTTTTAATCTTTCCTCCAGGCCCGGTTTAGTCAGGTGGGGGACATGTTGGCTTCTGGTCTTCAGCCTTCGTTAATTGTGTTGTTTGACGCCAGTTTTTCTCTTTTATGTTTGCAGGGGACCCTCAGCCTGGACAAGTCTATGTAGCAGAAGGCAATCCAGGACGTCTTTGGCGTTGGATGTCAATCTTTTACGGATGAATTGTTTTATTGACAATAAAGGCCAATTCTGAGGTGTAGCCATTGCCCGGATTGTAGACTACTTTGATGATTTTTCACCGAATAGAACTGCAGGGTTTTTGCATTGACTTCTCCATTTATTTCTAGCAAAATATTTCTCCCTGCCCAAGTAATAGAAATCCATGGAACAATAAAAGTTTTTATTGATATTTAATTCACCTTGATTTGGTTTTGTTTTGTTTTCACCCAGATACATTGCACAATGGACACAAGCAGTTACATAGGTGACATGGTGGATATGTAACACTGTACAACACAAGGACAGTGCTTTATAGACAGGAACACCAGTAAAAATGAAGGCAGCCCTTCACATGAGCTAGAAGTCTGCCAGTGGGCGTCTGGTACAATCCATTACACTGAGCTTCTTTTACTTTGTACACCTCTGTTGAAAATTAAAACATAAATGGGTTACTTTACGGTGTTTGGGGGTTTTTTTTTGTTTTTTTTTGTTTTTTTCTATACTACCTACAGGGCTGAGTGACAAAAAAAAATGGAGCGAAGGTTGTATAGGGTAGAGCAGGTATACGTATGAGATTTTCTGCTCCAACAGTTCACATAGTGAAAAGGACAGTATAAAGTATAAAGAAAATGTATTTGTTTCAAAAAGTACCAGAAAGTATTGTATGAATAAAAGATCAGCGTGATCTTTGAATATTGGTAACAGTCTTTCTGACTATAAGGGAGTGCCATTCCCCCTGCTCCTGACCATGCACATCCTAGATCAAGGATCAGCAGCCTCCGGCCCTCCAACTGTTCATAAACGTCATCTCCCAGAATGCTTCATTCACTTCTATAAGAGTTCGAAGAACAACATAGCATGTTTGCATGCTGGGAGCTGTAGTTTCACAGCAGTTGGAGTGTCAAAGGTTGCTGATCAGTGTCCTAGAGCTGAGTTCTCAAACACAAAATTGGCGGGGGCTTGGGTGTTGGCAAGCCGGGCGATGACAACCCCTAAACCCTAACCCTGCTGGCACCCAAGCCCCTCTGTTCCCAGTGCTGCCATCACCCAGGCCCCACCAGCCCTACCAGTCCCAGTGCTGCCAGCACCCAAGCCCTGCCAGCACTAACAGCCCCAGTGCTGCCAGCACCCAGGCCCCTCTATTCCCAGTAATGTGTTGTGGGCCTGTATTCCCTCCTGAACCCCCTTCCGCTGACTTGTGTACCCTTGTGCTCTATACAGTGCTGCCAGTTGTACATCTCCTCCTCCACAGCCAGGGATCTGCCACCTTCCACCCACAATGACCAAGTCATCGAGATAAGTAGTGGTGAGGAGAATAATGTATCTCAAACCTTGCCCCTAGGGCAGGGGCAGATCGCTGTGGATAACATGGTCAAAGTGGAGGTGGAAGATGGTGCTTTTGGAACTACGAGCCTGGTGAAGGTTAAGAAGGATGAAGGTGGAGCTTCAGCAGCCGTGAGCCTAGTGGTGGATGAGGAAGACGAGTGCGCTACAGCAACCAAGAGCCTTCTGGTGGATGAGGGAGATGAGCACGCTACAGGAACCGTGAGCCTAGTGGAGGAGAAAGACAAGTGCGCTACAGGGACCGTGAGCCTAGTGGAGGAGGAAGAAAACAAGTGCGCTACACAAACCGTGAGCCTAGTGGAGGAGGAAGACGACTGCTCTTCAGAAACCCTGAGCTTGGAGGAGGAGGAGGGCCCTTCAGGAACTGTGAACCGATTATCTAGAACGGAGTCTAACAATGAAAATGTTGACGCTGAGAGGTTCTTTCTCAGCACTCCCAGGTGGGTGCCTGACTTGTGTACGCTCAGGGGCACAACTTGACTTTTTTTCCTCCTTCTCATCTTCTTCTCCTCCCTTTAGGACTTTGGGCACCAATTGGAAAGGGGATGCCCGGAAGAGGATGCAGGACGCTGGGCTATACAACCGTCATTCCGTGGAGGATCCTCTGTTGAAACGTTATTCCAATTACCTTAAGTCTACGCTGGGTCTGAACAATTACAAACAGGAGGTGGATGCGGTTGCCCGGTTCCTCTACTTTATGAACCCACAACAGGTCTGCCTGGACTTTGTCAGCGATATGGAGAAGGTTCACTCTTACTTTGACAAGCTCTTGGACCAGAAGCTCTCTCACCAGACCCGGCTCAACTGCATCCAGCGTATCCGGCGATTCGTAAAGTACAACATGCGTTCCACCAACCTTTCTCTCAAGCAGCCTGACCTGTACAGGGCGTGTGAGTTCTTCATCACTGCCACCGAAGACATCCAGAAGACCCTTTCCAGGGGGCTCTGCAGAGACCAGGTCGACAGGAGGTGAAAGGTGGGGCCAGGAGCAGGACTGAGGGTGGAGGGGTTTGTGGGTGCTCCTGCCACGCTCCGTTGGTGGGTACCTGACGTTTTCTTTCTCCCCTATCCCCCTTTTCTTAGGTACACGTCGTTGAGACAGCAAACACCCACCCCATCCGAATGCCGAGCGGTCCTCAGTGTCGCCAATAGCATGTTCTTAAAGTGCATAGACCAGGCCCGGGCGAACTGCGCAACCTCCAATCAAGAAACGGAAATCGTCCATTACTTAGAGTGCCTTCTTGTCTTGAAGCATCTTCAGCGACCTGGGGTAGTGCAAAACATGACTGTGAGACGCTTTTATTTTTAGGGGAGGGTCTTTTTCAGCCCTTGGCATTCCTCATGTCTCATTTTCCTTACAGGTGGCAGAATGGGAGGGCAGGATGTACCACAAATACGAAGGTGAAAACCTATGTGTAATTGGCGTCAGAACCCACAAGACTGCTGCTCAACAAGTTGCTGCTTTTGCACTGGATAAGGAGGAACAGTCGGTGAGTATGGACAGATGCCCCTGGCGGGTCCTGGGCAGTGTTGGGCTCTTGCACGCTTTCATTAAACATTTTGTACCCTTATCTCCCCAGTGGTTCAAAGTGTACTATGAAAAAGTCCGGCCATTGCAAGCCAACAGTGACCTATGCGATCCAAAGGCTAAATTCTTCCTCTCTTCACTGGGAACTGAGAGACAGAGTGTCTCCCGAGACATCAAGAGGTACCAATTAAAGTGAGTTGTGCTCAAGTAGTTATCCCCGCTCTTTGTTGCCACCCGTCTTAAGCTTATTCTCCCCTTCATTTGCAGGTATCACCTCCCCACTATCTCCAGTCAGGTTGTCAGAAAAGTCTGCGAGACTTGGACGCTTGGAAAATACACGGATCCGGAAAAGTCTCTGTTTGCTAAGTATTTAGCGCACACGAATGCCACAGCGGAGAGGCACTACCGAGAGAAAGTATTGGATGACATCTGTCACGGCTACAAGCTGGTAAGAAGATCTGGTGCTTGTGATGAGGGCCAGACCTCAGCTGCCGCTTCCCCCCAGGTGGGCCTCCACACGCCGAGACCCCAAGACAGTTCAACGGTCCAACATCAGTGGCATCGAGGAAGACATTAGATCGCCCAGCCTGGCATTTTTAATTTAAGTTACTGTATTTTATTCTACAATCTGCAATCCCACGTGTGTGTGTGTGTAAAACAAAAAGGAAATAAATGACAGAAGGAAAATAAAGACATTGCAAAGTACTTGGAGGTGGTGGTGGTTCCCTCCTCCTCCCCCTCCCTCCAAAGGTCCCAGAGACTAGGTCGGGGGCTCCCCTCGAAGGCCCGACCCTCCTCTACCACCCTTGGAAGTTTGGGTCCCCCGGCCCCAAAGGGGGCTGCTGGGCAGTACTTCCATGGGGGGGTCCTTTCTGCCAAACGTCTGCCCAGGAAAGGCGCACCTTTGCTGGGTAAGGTCAGGTGGGTTTGCTGCTGGGCAGGACTTCCATGGAGGGGAGGGTCCTCTCTGCCAATCTCTGCCCAGGAGAGGGGCACCTTTGCTGGGGAAGACACGGAAGTCGGCGAAGGGGGCTTTCCTATCTCCGAATTCCGGCGATCTCTCCGCGGCCGTCCGGGCTAGGGGCGCCAAACTCGGGGTGCACGTAGCCCTGACTCTCCCCTACGCGGCGGTGCCAGCTGCTAGCGGATGGGACCCCCGGTTCCGGAGAAACGGGCCTCCGAACGGGGGCTACCCCAGCCTCCAAGCCCATGCTCGGGCTGAAACCTGGTGCAATTTCACCATGCTCAGGTGGAAGAGAGAGCAGGGAGGGGAGGGGAGGTGCCGCCGAGCGTTGAGCCCCTCCCCCGGCCGCCGGGGACCCCTAGGCCCCTCCCCAGGGACCCCAGGCCCCTCCCCCCTCCCCGACCCCAAACCCCACCCCCGAGTAAATTAGGCCCCTCCCCCACACCCCCCACTATTAAGCCCCTCCCCCACACCCCCCACTATTAAGCCCCCCCCCGGAGGTCCAGCTGGGTCCTGGGGGGTGAGCTGGGGGTGGGGGAGGGGAGGGGGCGCGGCCGCGGCGGGCGGCCCGGTCTCCCCCGGCAAGCCCATGGCCAGAGCACCTCTCATACCCCACTTTCAGGCCAGGTTGGGAGCTGCCATACTGCCACCCAGGCTGGTGTTCGGGACCTAGCTCGGCCTCCTTGCGCCCTAGAAGGCCGGGGCTGGTCTTGTTGGAAAGGTGGGACTGCGGGCTGCCGTCCTTAGGTGTTTTTGAGTGGCTAGAGCCTGCGGCGCTCGAGATATCGCGGTTTTAGCGGGACCCCGAAACGTTTGGGGCTTTTCAAGCGCGCTTATCTCGCGAACCGTAAGGGCTAGCAAGCCCAAATTTTAACAGGAGGCAGCCATCGACCCGGGGTACGCGATGGGCCACTAAAAAAGATTTCGAAAAAAAAATCGCTGACCCCCTTTGGGACCCAGCGACTCCGCTGGGGAGCGTCGTAGAAACTCGCGGCCAGTCTCTTTGGATTCGGGGTAAAATTTCCTGTCAAAATATGCCCGGCTGTTCCGCCAGAGGCCTTCAGTGGGGGTGGAAACGGGCCCCAAAGTTGACCCTCCGTTTTTGGGGGGTTTCGCCCTCTGGGTTACTCCTGCTCCTGACCCCATAACTCCGCGAGGGAACATCGTAGGAACTCGCGGCCGGTCTCGTTGGATTCGGGGTGAAATTTCCTTTCAAAATATTCCCGAGTGTTTCGCCAGCGGCCTTCCTTGGGGGTGAAATCGGGCCCCAAAGACGCGGGAACCCCTCTGAGGCCTAGCGGTTGAGGGTTCCTGCACCGGTTCACGGGCCCATAACTCAGCGGGGAAAGGTGCTGGAAGGTCGCGGGCGGTCTCTTCGGATTCAGGGAAAAATTTCCTGTCAGGAAGCGCCCAGCTGCTTTGCCAGGGCCTTTCCTCGGGGCGGAAATCCTGGGGGCGTGATGGAAATGTCGGATTTTCGGGCCTAGTTCTTTCCTACTCCACCGGGTTCCCGACCACATGATTCAGCGGGGAAAGGTGCTGGAAGCTCGGGGGCGGTCTCTTTGGGTTCGGGGCGAAGTTTCCTGTCGAAGCTATACCCCCGGCGGATCCTCGGGTGCCTGGCGGGCGGATCCTCTGGGCAACTATACCGTGGTAAAAAGGCTCTTGTAGGGAGTGGGGGGATTTGCCCCCCTGCCGTTGCTGGAAGGAAGGTCCCAGAGACCAGGTTGAGGGCTCCCCTCGTAGGCCCGAACCTCCTCTACCACCCCTGAGAGTTTGGGACCCCCGCCCACAAAGGGGGCCCCTGGGCGGAGGCCCTTTTTGTGAATGTTTAGGTGGGTTTGCCGCCCACCCCCCGCCGTTGCTGGAAGGAAGGTCCCAGAGACTAGGTCGAGGGCTCCCCTCGTAGGCCCGACCCTCCTCTACCACCCCTGAGAGTTTGGGACCCCACCACCACAAAGGGGGCCCCTGGGCGGAGGCTCTTTTTGTTAACTTTTGGTCGGGTTTGGCCCCCTGCCGTTGCTGGAAGGAAGGTCCCAGAGACTAGGTCGAGGGCTCCCCTCGAAGGCCCGACCCTCCTCTATCGCCCTTGGAAGTTTGGGCCCCCCTTCCCCCAAGGGGGCCCCTGGGCGGAGGCCCTTTTTGTGAACGTTTAGGTGGGTTTGCCCCCCACCCCCGCCGTTGCTGGAAGGAAGGTCCCAGAGACTAGGTCGAGGGCTCCCCTCGTAGGCCCGACCCTCCTCTACCACCCCTGAGAGTTTGGGACCCCCCCGCCACAAAGGGGGCCCCTGGGCGGAGGCTCTTTTTGTTAACTTTTGGTCGGGTTTGGCCCCCTGCCGTTGCTGGAAGGAAGGTCCCAGAGACTAGGTCGGGGGCTCCCCTCGAAGGCCCGACCCTCCTCTACCACCCTTGGAAGTTTGGGCCCACCCCCCGCCCCAAAGGGAGCCCCTGGGCGAAGGGTTTTTTTTGTAAATTTTTGGGCGGGTTTTGACCCCTGCCGTTGCTGGAAGGAAGGTCCCAGAGACTAGGTCGAGGGCTCCCCTCGAAGGCCCGACCCTCCTCTACCGCCCTTGGAAGTTTGGGCCCCCCTTCCCCCAAGGGGGCCCCTGGGCGGATGCCCTTTTTGCGAATATTTGGGCGGGTTTGGCCCCCTGCCGTTGCTGGAAGGAAGGTCCCAGAGACTAGGTCGGGGGCTCCCCTCGAAGGCCTGACCCTCCTCTACCACCCTTGGAAGTTTGCGCCCACCCCCCGCCCCAAAGGGAGCCCCTGGGCGAAGGGTTTTTTTTGTACATTTTTGGGCGGGTTTTGACCCCTGCCGTTGCTGGAAGGAAGGTCCCAGAGACTAGGTCGAGGGCTCCCCTCGAAGGCCCGACCCTCCTCTACCACCCTTGGAAGTTTGGACCCCCCTTCCCCCAAGGGGGCCCCTGGGCGGAGGCCCTTTTTGCGAATATTTGGGCGGGTTTGGCCCCCTGCCGTTGCTGGAAGGAAGGTCCCAGAGACTAGGTCGGGGGCTCCCCTCGAAGGCCCGACCCTCCTCTACCACCCTTGGAAGTTTGGGCCCGCCCCCCGCCCCAAAGGGAGCCCCTGGGCGAAGGGTTTTTTTGTAAATTTTTGGGCGGGTTTTGCCCCCTGCCGTTGCTGGAAGGAAGGTCCCAGAGACTAGGTCGAGGGCTCGCCTCGTAGGCCTGACCATCCTCTACGACCCCTGAAAGTCTGGGTCCCCCGGCCCCAAAGGGGGCTGCTGGGGGGACTTCCATGGGGGGGTCCTTTCTGCCAAACTTCTGCCCAGGAAAGGCGCACCTTTGCTGGGGAAGATTAGGTGGGTTTGCTGCTTGGCGGGACTTCCGTGGGGGAGGGGGTCCTCTCTGCCAACTTCTGCCCAGGACAGGTGCACCTTTGCTGGGGAAGGTTAGGTGGGCTTGCTGCTGGGCAGTACTTCCATGGGGGGGTCCTTTCTGCCAAACTTCTGCCCAGGAAAGGCGCACCTTTGCTGGGTAAGGTCAGGGTAAGCCCCCCGGCGAAGGGGGCTTTCCTATCTCCGAATTCCGGCGATCTCTCCGCGGCCGTCCGGGCTAGGGGCGCCAAACTCGGGGTGCACGTAGCCCTGACATTCCCCTACACGGCGGTGCCAGCCGCTAGCGGATGGGACCCCCGGTTCCGGAGAAACGGGCCTCCGAACGGCACCCAAACCCCTCTATCGCCAGTGCTGTAAGCACCCAAGCCCCGCCAGCCCTACCAGCACCAGTGCTGACAGCAAACAAACCCCTCCATCACCAGTGCTGCCAGCACCCAAGCCCCGCCAGCCCTACCAGCACCAGTGCTGACAGCACCCAAACCCCTCCATCACTAGTGCTGCCAGCACCCAAGCCCCGCCAGCCCTACCAGAACCAGTGCTGACAGCACCCAAACCCCTCCATCACCAGTGCTGTAAGCACCCAAGCCCCGCCAGCCCTACCAGCATCAGTGCTGCCAGCAAACAAACACCTCCATCACCAGTGCTGCCAGCACCCAAGCCCCGCCAGCCCTACCAGCACCAGTGCTGACAGCACCCAAACCCCTCCATCACCAGTGCTGCCAGCACCCAAGCCCCGAGAGCCCTACCAGCACCAGTGCTGACAGCACCCAAACCCCTCCATCACCAGTGCTGCCAGCACCCAAGCCCCGCCAGCCCTACCAGCACCAGTGCTGACAGCACCCAAACCCCTCCATCACCAGTGCCGCCAGCACCCAAGCCCCGCCAGCCCTACCAGCACCAGTGCTGACAGCACCCAAACCCCTCCATCACCAGTGCTGCCAGCCCCCCAGGCCCCCCCCCCCAAGCGCTGCCTGCCTTCGCCCGTGCTGCCAGCGCCCCAGCCCCCCAGCCCCCCCCCCCCCACACGCCCCACCCCGCCCGTCCGGAGCCTTCTTTGCCCTTCCGGAGTCAGGCCCACTGTCTCGGAAGTCTGTGGTGGCTCAGTCGGTAGAGATGCTTCGGGGAGTAGTACGTGCTCCACTGGGGGTTCGTGCCCCCCGCTGAGGACGGATAATATATGCGACTGTAAATATGTCGTGGGATTGTTCGTATGGTTGGGGGTGGAGAGGTGAGAAGATCGGTTGATAAATGTGTAGCGTTTTTATTTATTTTTTTACAGCAGCCCTGTTGGGTGGCTTCCGGGTCTTGCTCAACACACGATCCACTCCGGTTTTTACTTTTTTCCTCTCTCCTACCCCCCCTCCCACCACTTATCACTAATAATGAGCCTGGTGAAGGTTAAGAAGGTGGAGGAGGAGGAGGGAGCTTCAGGAACCGGGAGCCTAGTGGTGGTGGAGGAGGAAGATGAGTGCGCTGAAGCAATCATGAACCTGGTGGTGGTGGAGGAGGAAGACGAGTGCGCTAAAGCAACCGTGAGCCTAGTGGTGGTGGAGGAGGAAGACAAGTGCGCTACAGAAACCGTGAGCCTAGTGGTGGTGGAGGAGGAAGACGCGTGCTCTTCAGGAACCCTGAGCCTAG
Source organism: Rhinella marina (assembly GCA_900303285.1). Classification (NCBI taxonomy): domain Eukaryota; kingdom Metazoa; phylum Chordata; class Amphibia; order Anura; family Bufonidae; genus Rhinella; species Rhinella marina. The sequence continues at coordinate 48,183 of ONZH01024592.1, forward strand.
AGGAGGAGGAGGAGGGCCCTTCAGGAACCGTGCACCGATTATCTAGAACTGAGTCTCCCAATGAAAATGTTGACGCTGAGAGGTTCTTTCTCAGCACTCCCAGGTGGGTGCCCGACTTGTGTACCCTCAGGGGCACAGCTTGACTTTTTCCTTTTCCTCATCTTCTTCTCTTCCCTCTAGGGCTTTGGCCTCTAATTGGAAAGGGGATGCCCGGAAGAGGATGCAGGACGCTGGGCTATACAACCGTCATTCCATGGAGGATCCTCTGTTGAAACGCTATTCCAATTACCTGAAGTCTACGCTGGGTCTGAACAATCACAAGCAGGAGGTGGATGCGGTTGCCCGGTTCCTTTACTTTATGAACCCACAACAGGCCTGCCTGGACTTTGTCAGCGATATGGAGAAGGTTCACTCTTACTTTGACAAGCTCTTGGAGCAGAAGCTCTCTCACCAGACCCGGCTCAACTGCATCCAGCGTATCCGGCGGTTCGTAAAGTACAACATGCGTTCCACCAACCTTTCCATCAAGCAGCCAGACCTGTACAGGGCGTGCGAGTTCTTCATCACTGCCACCGAAGACATCCAAAAGACCCTGTCCAAGGGGCTCTGCAGAGACCGGGTCGACAGGAGGTGAAAGGTGGGGGCAGGGGCAGGACTTGGGGTGGAGGTGCTTGTGGGTGCTCCTGCCACGCTCCGTTGGGGGGTGTGTGTGTGTGTGTGTGTGTACCTGACGTCTCTGGTTTTCTTTCTCCCCCCTCCCCCTTGTCTTAGGTACACGTCCTTGAGCCAAAAAACACCCACCCCATCCGAATGCCGAGCGGTCCTCGGAGTCGCCAAGAGCATGTTCTTGAAGTGCATAGACCAGGCCCAGGCGAACTGCGCAACCTCCTATCAGGAAACTGAAATCGTCCATTACCTAGAATGCCTTCTTGTCTTGAAGCATCTTCAGCGACCGGGGGTAGTGCAAAACATGACTGTGAGATGCTTTTGATTTTATTTTTAGGGGAGGGGGGTCTTTTTCACCCCTTGGCATTCCTCATGTCTCCTTTTCCTTACAGGTGGCAGAATGGGAGGGGAGGATGTACCACCAATACGAAGGCGAAAACCTGTGTGTAATTGGAGTAAGAACCCACAAGACCTCTACTCAACAAGTTGCTGCTTTTGCGCTGAATAAGGAGGAAGAGTCGGTGAGTATGGACAGATGCCCCTGGCGGGTCCTGGGCAGTGTTGGGCTCCCACGCCCTTTCATTAAACATTTTGCACCCTTATTCTCTCCCCAGTGGTTCAAAGTCTACTATGAAAAAGTCCGGCCATTGCAAACAAACAGTGACCTTGGCGATCCGAAGGCTAAATTCTTCCTCTCTTCAATGGGAACTGGGAGACAGAGTGTCTCCCGAGACATCAAGAGGTACCAATCAAAGTGAGTTGTGCCCAAGTAGTTATCCCTGCTCTTTGTTGCCACCTGTCTTCAGCTTATTCTTCCCTTCATTCGCAGGTATCACCTCCCCAATATCTCCAGTCAGGTGGTCAGAAAAGTCTGCGAAACTTGGACGCTTGCAAAGTACACGGATCCGGAAAAGTCTCTGTTTGCCAAGTATTTGGCGCACACGAATGCCACGGCGGAGAGGCACTACCGAGAGAAAGTGTTGGATGACATCTGTCACGGCTACAAGCTGGTAAGAAGATCTGGTGGTTGTGATGAGGACCGGACCCCAGCTGCCGCTGCCCCCCAGGTGGGCCTCAATGCACCGGGACCCCAAGACAGTTCAACAGTCCAACATCAGTGGCGTCGAGGAGGAAATTAGAACGGCCAACCTGGCACTTTTAATTTAAGTTACTGTATTTTATTCTGCAATCTGCAATCCCACATGTGTATGTAAAACACAAAAAGGAAATAAAGAACAAAAGAAAAAAAATATATATATGACGTTGCAAAGCACTTGTTGTTTTTCCTCAAAAAAAGGTCTGAGACTAGGTTGAGGGCTCCTCTTGTAGCCCAGAACCTCCTCTACAACCCCTGAAAGTCTAGGGTTCCTAAACCCAAAGGGGGCTGCTGGGTGGAACTTTCATGGGGGGGCTCCTTCTGGCCAATTTCTAACCAGGAAAGGTGCACCTTTGCTGGGGAACATTAGGTGGGTTTGCCCCCGCCCTCCCCCCTCCACCCTGCTGTTTCAAGAAGCAAGGTCCCTCACCCTGAATCCAACGAGACCACCCGCAAGCTAATACCACCTTTCCCCGCAGAGTTATGGTGTCTGGAAGTGGTGCCAGCACCCCAAATGCTAGGCCTCAGAGGGGGTCCTGCGTCTTTGGAGCCCGATTTCACCCCCAAGGAAGGCCGCTGGCGAAACAGTCGGGAATATTCTGACAGGAAATTTCACCCCGAATCCAAAGAGACTGACGCCGAGTCTCTGGGACGTTTCCCCGCGGAGTTATGGGGTCGGGAACCCGGCCAACCCCCCAAAATCGAGCTCCAAAAATGGCCAAACTCGACTTTGGGGGCCGATTTCACCCCCAAAAGAAGGATTCTGACGAAACAGCAGGGGTATCCTGACAGGAAATTTCACCCTGAATCCAACAAGACCAACCTCGAGTCTCTGGGACGTCGGGAACCCGGCCAACCCCCCAAAATCGAGCTCCAAAAATGGCCAAACTCGACTTTGGGGGCCGATTTCACCCCCAAAAGAAGGATTCTGACGAAACAGCAGGGGGTATCCTGACAGGAAATTTCACCCTGAGTCCAACCAGACCAACCGTGAGCTTCTAGCACCTTTCCCCGCTGAGTTATGGGGTCAGGAACCCAGGGAACCTGAAAAAAATAGGACCAATAATCCTAAATTTCCATTATGCGCCCCCATTTCGGCCCCAAAGAAAGGTTCTGACAAAAGGGGCAGGTATATTCTGACAGGAAATTTCACCCCGAATCCAACGAGACCACCCCCGAGCTTCTAGCACCTTTCCCCGCAGAGTTATGGTGTCTGGAAGTGGGGCCAGCACCCCAAATGCTAGGCCTCAGAGGGGGTCCTGCGTCTTTGGAGCCCGATTTCACCCCCAAGGAAGGCCGCTGGCGAAACAGTCGGGAATATTCTGACAGGAAATTTCACCCCGAATCCAAAGAGACCGACCGCGAGTCTCTGGGACGTTTCCCCGATGAGTTATGGGGTCGGGAACCCGGGCAACCCCCCAAAATCGAGCTCTAAAAATGGCCATCCTCGACTTTGGGGGCCGATTTCACCCCAAAAGAAGGCTTCTGACGAAAGAGCAGGCGGTATCCTGACAGGAAATTTCACCCTGAATCCAAAGAGACCAACCTCGAGTCTCTGGGACGTTTCCCCGCGGAGTTATGGGGTCGGGAACCCGGGCAACCCCCCAAAATCGAGCTCCAAAAATGGCTAAACTCGACTTTGGGGGCCGATTTCACCCCAAAAGAAGGCTTCTGACGAAACAGCAGGGGGTATCCTGAGAGGAAATTTCACCCCGAATCCAACAAGACCACCCCCGAGCTTCTAGCACCTTTCCCCGCAGAGTTATGGTGTCTGGAACTGGTGCCAGCACCCCAAATGCTAGGCCTCAGAGGGGGTCCTGCGTCTTTGGAGCCCGATTTCACCCCCAAGGAAGGCCGCTGGCGAAACATTCGGGGATATTCTGACAGGAAATTTCACCCCGAATCCAAAGAGACTGACGCCGAGTCTCTGGGATGTTTCCCCGCGGAGTTATGGGGTCAGGAACTCGGAGAACCTCAACAAAACCAGGCCCAAGCATCCTAAATTTCCATTATGTGCCCCCATTTCGGCCCCGAGGAAAGGCGGTGGCAAAAAGAGCGGGCGCCTTCCGCCAGGAAACTTCACCCCGAATCCGACGAGACCGCCCGCGAGCTTCTAGCACCTTTCCCCGCGGAGTTAAGGCGCCAGTAACCGGTTGAAGCAGGCCAACCGCTAGGCCTCGGAGGGGGTCCGGCGTCCTTGGGGCCCGATTTCAGCCCCGAGGAAGGCCGCCGGCGAAACAGTCAGGGATATTCAGACAGGAAATTTCGCCCCGAATCCAAAGAGACCGACCGCGAGCCTCTGGGAAGTTCTTCCTCGGAGTTATGGGGTCGAGAACCCCCAAAATCGAGGTCCAAAAATGGCCATCCTCGACTTAAGGCCCCGATTTCACCCCCGAGGAAGGCCGCCGGCGAAAGCGCTCGGTGTGCCCCGACAGGAAAATTTCACCCCGAATCCGACGAGACCGCCCGCGAGCTTCTAGCACCTTTCCGGGCGGAGTTACGGGGTCGGTAACCCGGGGGGCCTCCTGAAAAAGGCCAAAATTTCCAATACTCGTCCCCCGCGCCGGCCCGGGGGAGGGCGCCGGTGGAACGGGCGGGCGCCCTCCGACGGGAAATTTCACCCCGAATCCGACGAGACCACCCGCGAGCTTCTGGCGCCTTTCCCCGCTGAGTTACGGGGTCGGGAACCCGGGGAACCTCAACAAAAGCAGGCCCAGGCCTCCTAAATTTCCATTATGCGCCGCCATTTCGGCCCCGAGGAAAGGCGCTAGCGAAAAGAGCGGGCGCCTCCAGCCAGGCAACTTCACCCCGAATCCGACGAGACGCCCGCGAGCTTCTAGCACCTTTCCCCGCGGAGTTATGGCGCCAGTAACCAGTTGAAGCAGGCCAACCGCTAGGCCTCGGAGGGGGTCCGGCGTCCTTGGGTCCCGATTTCAGCCCCGAGGAAGGCCGCCGGCGAAACAGTCGGGGATATTCCGACAGGAAATTTCCCCCGAATCCAAAGAGACCGACCGCGAGCCTCTGGGAAGTTCTCCCTCGGAGTTATGGGGTCGGGAACCCCCAAAATCGAGGTCCAAAAATGGCCATCCTCGACTTAAGGCCCCAATTTCACCCCCGAGGAAGGCCGCCGGCGAAAGCACTCAGTGCGCCCCGACAGGAAATTTCACCCCGAATCCGACGAGACCGCCTGCGAGCTTCTAGCACCTTTCCCGGCGGAGTTGCGGGGTCGGGAACTAGGGGGGCCTCCCGAAAAAGGCCAAAATTTCCAATACTCGCCCCCCGCGCCGGCCCCGGCAGGGAATTTCACCCCGAACCCGACAAGGCCGCCTGCGAGCCCCTGGCGCCTTCCCCCGCTGAGCGGTGGCGTCCTGAACCGGCGCCAGTAGGCAGACCGCCGGGCCTCAGAGGGGATCCCGCCTCTTCGGGGCCCGCTTTGACCCCCGGGAGGCCCCGGCGGGAAATTTCACCCGGAACCCGACGGGACCGGCCGCGAGTCCCTGGGGCGTTCCCCCGCCGAGCTGCAGGGCGGGGAACCCAGGCAACCCCTCGAAATCGAGGCCCGAGAGCGGGCTCCCCCGGCTCCGGGGCCCGATCCCGCCCCCGGGGGGGCGGCAGCGGTCCGGGCGGACGGCAAATTCCGCCCGATTCCGACAAGACCGGCCGCGGGTCTCTGGCGCCTTTCCCCGCGGAGCTACGGGGCGGGGAACGCCGGCATCCCGGGGGGCGAAAACGGGGGGTTCGGCGCCGGACCCCCCCCCGCTGGAAATTTCGCCCCGAGTCCGACGAGCCCAGCCGTGGGCCCCTGGGACGCTCCCCCGCGGAGTTATGGGCCCTTAAAGGGGGCCCCCGCTTGCCCTTAAAGGGACCTTTTTCGCCGGCCCGTCTGGCACCCCGGGCCTCCCCGAGCCTCCTGCCGAAAGCGGCCGTATCTTGGGAACCGTGGGGCGCAGGGGGCCGGGACCAAGTCCGGCCGGCAGCCGGCAGCCCCACCTTTCCAACGAGACCGGCCCTGGGGCCCCGGGGGGCGGATCTGGCCCCGAAACCCCTTCCAGCGGCTGAACTTCTCTGAAGGAGCTGCTCTGCCAGACTGGCTGGACGGCAGTCCTTCGCCGGAGATCGAAAGTTTCCTTTGCGCGCCCCGTCCGGCCGGGCGCCCCCGGACAGGAAATTTCGCCCCGGATCAGGCGAGACCGCCCGCGGGCCCCTGGCGCCTCCCTCCGCGGGGCTGCGGCCCGGGGAAGCGGCGCCGGCGCCCGCCTCGGAGGGGTCCCCCAGCCCTCTTGGGCCCGACCCTCCTCTGCGACCCGCCGGAAATTCGGGACCCCCGGACCCCGGGGGGGCGGCGGGCGGGGTCGTTTTTGAGGATCCCCCGACGCCCACCGTTCCCGGACGGTGGGTCCCAGAGACCGGGTCGAGGGCTCGTCTCGTGGGCCGGGCCCTCCTCATCGACCCCTGAAAGTTTGGGGCCCCGGGCCCCGAGGGGGGCCGCCGGGCGGGGGTCCGTTTCGACGATTTTTTCCTCCCCCCGCCGTCCCCGGAAGGGAGGCCCCAGAGGCCGGGCCGAGGGGTCTTATCGTAGGCCAGGGCCTCCTCTGCGACCCCTGAGAGTCTGGGGCCCCCCGCCCCAAAGGGGCCTGGGCGGGGCTGATTTTTGATTTTTTTTTTTTTCTGTATTCCCCCCCCGCTGTTCCCGGGAGGAAGGTCCTAGAGACTGGTTGAGGGCTCCACGCGTAGGCCTTACGGTCCTCTACGAACCCTGAAAGTCTGGGCCCCCCCGGCCCCAAGGGGGGCCGCTGGGTGGTGTCATTTTTGAAAATTTTTAGCCGGTGCTTTGCCCCCCTGCCGTTCCTGGGAGGAAGGTCCCTCGGACAAGGCTGAGGGCTCCCTGGCCCCAAATGGGGCCACTGGGCGGAGGTAATTTTTTCCAACGTTCAGGTGGGTTTGCCCCACCCCGCTGTTCCCGGAAGGAAGGTCCCAGAGGCTGGGTCGAGGGCTCCACTCGTAGGCCCGACCGTCCTCTACGACCCCTGAAAGTTTGGGTCCCCTGGCCCCAGAGGGGGCCGCCGGGAGGAGCTCATTTTTGAAATTTTTAGCTGCCTTTGTCCCCCTGCTGTTCCCGGAAGGGTTAGGGTTAGGGAAGGGCTCCCCGGAAGGGCTCCCCTCGTAGGTCTCACCGTGCTCTACGAACCCCCGAAGGTTTGGGTCCCCCAGCCCCGAAGGGGGCCGCTTGGGGGAGGTCCTTTTTGTAAGTGTTCAGGCGGGTTCACGCACCTGCTGTTCTTAGAAGGAAGGTCCCAGACACTAGGTTGAGGGCTCCCCTCGTAGGCCCGACCGACCTCTACGACCCCTGAACTTTTGGGTCCCCTGGCCCCAAGGGGGGCTGCTGGCCGGAGGTCCATTTTGTCAACCTTAAAATGGGTTTGCCCTCCTGCTGTTCCCGGAAGGAAGGTCCCAGAGACTAGGTCGAGGGCTCCCCTCGTAGGCCCGGCCGTCCTCTACGACCCCTGAAAGTTGGGGGCCGCTGGGCGGAGATCCTTTTTGTAAACGTTTAAATGGGTTTGGCCCCCCTGCTGTTCCCGGAAGGAAGGTCCCAGCGACTAGCTTGAGGGCTCCCCTCGTAGGCCCGACTGTCCTCTACGACCCCTGAAAGTCTGGGTCCCCCGACCCCAAAGGGGGTCGCTGGGAACCACTTAAAGTTTTATGCCCCCCTTGTCCCAAAGGGGGCTGCTGTGGGGACTTCCATGGGGGGGTCCTTTCTGCCAACTTCTGCCCAGGACAGGTGCACCTTTGCCGGAGAAGGTTAGGCGAGCTTGCTGCTGGACAGGACTTCCATGGGGGTCCTTTCAGCCAAACCCCTGCCCAGGAAAGGTGCACCTTTGCTGGGGAGGATTAGGTGGGCTTCCTGCTGGGCAGGACTTCCATGGGGGGGTCCTTTCTGCCAACCTCTGCCCCAGGACGGGTGCACCTTTGCTGGGAAGATTGGGTGGGTTTGCTGCTGGGCAGGACTTCTATGGTGGGGTCCTTTCTGCCGACCTCTGCCCAGGACGGGTGCACCTTTGCTGGGGAAGATTTGGGTGGGTTGCTGCTGGAGGATTTCCCATGGGTAGGATTCTGAGCAGTCTGCCCAGGACGTGCTACCTTTGCGGGGGAAGATTGGGTGGGTTGCTGCAATGGCGGACTTCCCATAGGTGGGTCCTTTCTGCCGACCTCTGCCCAGGACAGGTGCACCTTTGCTGGGGAAGATTGGGTGGGTTTTCTGCTGGGCAGGATTCCCATTGGGGGGGATCCTTTCTGCCGACGTCTGCCCAGGACAGGTGCACCTTTGCCGGGGACGATTAGGTGCGTTTGCCCCCCCTTCCGTTCCTGCAAGGAAGGTCCCAGAGACTAGGTCGAGAGCTCTCTTTGTAGGCCTGACCCTCTACTACGGCCCCTGCAAGACTGGGTCCTTTGACCCCAAAAGGGGCCGACAGCCCGGGCTTCCTTGTGGGACGTACTTTTTCACAATTTCTCCTGCCGTTCCTGGAAGGTAGGTCCCAGGGACTAGTTCAAGGGCTCACCTTGTAGGCCTGACCATCCTCTACAACCCCTGAAAGTTTGGTTCCACTGGCCCCAAAGCGGGCCGATGGGCAGAGGTCCTTTTTGTACACTTTTTGGTCGGTTTTCCCCCTGTAGTTCCTGGAAGGAAGGTCCCAGGGACTAGTTTGAGGGCTCGCCTTGTAGGCCTGACCATCCTCTACAACCCCTGAAAGTTTGGGTCCACTGGCCCCAAAGCGGGCCGATGGGGAGAGGTCATTTTTGTAAACTTTTAGGTCGGTTTGCCCCCTGCAGTTCCTGGAAGGAAGGTCCCAGAGAGTAGGTTGAGGGCTCCACTTGTAGGCCTGACCATCCTCTACAACCCCTGAAAGTTTGAGTCCCCTGGCCCCAAAGGAGGCCGCTGGGCGGGGGTCTTTTTGAAAAAAATGTTGGTGGGTTTTCCCTCCTGCTGTTCCTGGAAGGAAGGTCCCAGAGACAAGATTGAGGGCTCCACTTGTAGGCCTGACTGTCCTCTACAACCCCTGAAAGTTTGGGTCCCCTGGCCCCAAAGGGGGCTGCTGGCGGAGGTCCTTTTTGTAAAATTTTAGGTGGGTTTGCCCCCCTACCCTTTCTGGAAGGAAGGTCCCAGAGACAAGATTGAGAGCTCCACTTGTAGGCCTAACCATCCTCTACAACCCCTGAAAGTTTGGGTCCGCTGGCCCCAAAGGGGGCCGCTGGCGGAGGTCCTGTTTGTAAATTTTTAGGTGGGTTTGCCCCCCTACCCTTTCTGGAAGGAAGGTCCCAGAGACAAGTTTGAGGGCTCCACTTGTAGGCCTGACCATCCTCTACAACCCCTGAAAGTTTGGTCCCCCTGGCCCCAAAGGGGGCTGCTGGAATTGATTTCCAGTTGGGGGTGCTCACTTTTTGGCACTTTCTACCCAGAATAGTTGCTTTCTAGCACCAAAAGGGCTCTGTTGGTCCCAAACACCAACGGCTAAGCGGTTAGATGCTCTTCGCCCTCTGGTGTTTAGACTGTGCTGACAGTTCGGTGCACAGGTTCGAGTCCTCCCTTTGGCCAGTGCTGAACGGTATGGGATGTGTTGCGTTAAAGGGAATCTATCACAAAAACCTGTTCTATATTTTATTTATGCTAAAAAAATCTATTATATATTTGTAAGAAATAATAAATAAATAAATAAAAATTCCAATGTGTGAAATATTATAAATAAATATTAGATTTTACCATATTTACCATCTTTGGTCACCAGGGGGAGCTCTGCTGGCCAAATGAGGCTTTGAGCAACCTGTAAGTAGGCATGCTGCAAAAAAGTGGGTGGTACCAATGACATCACCAATTCACACCTTCAGCGGTGACATCACTGCTTCAGCAAGATAAGATGAGACAATGGCTTCATTACAAAAACACAGATCTCTGCTCCTCAGTCTCCTCCCCCACTGGTCACATGGCCGATTACATCACTAAGGTCCTACAGCCCCAAGAACCTCCATCTACTCTGTTTCTGAGTCCCCAGCTGCAAGGAGGGAGGACCTGGCTGTGTGTTACTGGTGTCATCACAGGGGCAGGCTCACATCTTCCATTCATTCTCTATAGGGTCAGCAGCGACTGAGGAAGCCTATGTACATGCCTGAGGTGCCATTGTGTTGTAAATCCAGACTGTCACACTTTACTTCCAACATGGCAGCCCCCATGTAAGGCAAGAAAACTGAATTAAAAAAAAAACATTTACACAATTTGAAAAATACATTATGTTAAAACCTGCTTTTGTTATGTTGTAAAACATATCAAAAATTTTTTCTTCGCGATAGTGTCCCTTTAATGGTATACACCCATTAGGCCGTGTTGGAGGTGTTCCATGGTTTTATATTTTGCCGGTCCACGGCCAAGTCTTGGGCTGCCATCATTTGTGCTGCCATCATTTGTGCTGCCACCACGCGATCTGCCAGCCCTGAGGCTGCCATCACCAGTGCTGCCAGCACCCAAGCCCCGCCAGCCCTACCAGCCCCAGTGCTGCCGGCAAACAAGCCGCTCCATCACCAGTGCTGCCGGCAAACAAGCCCCGCCAGCCCTACCAGTCCCAGTGCTGCCAGCACCCAAGCCCCCCCAGCCCTACCAGCCCCAGTGCTGCCGGCAAACAAGCCGCTCCATCACCAGTGCTGACGGCACCTAAGCCCCGCCAGCCCTACCAGCACCAGTGCGGCCGGCAAACAAACCCCTCCATCACCAGTGCTGCCGGCACACATGCCCCGCCAGCCCTACCAGCACCAGTGCTGCCGGCACCCAAACCCCTCCATCACCAGTGCTGCCGGCACACATGCCCCGCCAACCCTACCAGCACCAGTGCTGCCGGCACCCAAACCCCTCGATCACCAGTGCTGCCGGCACACATGCCCCGCCAGCCCTACCAGCACCAGTGCTGCCGGCACCAAACCCCTCGATCACCAGTGCTGCCGGCACCCAAGCCCCGCCAGCCCTACCAGCACCAGCGCTGCCGGCAACCAAACCCCTCCATCACCAGTGCTGCCGGCACCCAAGCCCCGCCAGCCCTACCAGCACCAGTGCTGCCGGCACACAAGCCCCTCCATCACCAGTGCTGCCGGCACCCAAGCCCCTCCAGCCCTACCAGCACCAGTGCTGCCGGCACCCAAACCCCTCCATCAACAGTGCTGCCAGCACCCAAGCCTCGCCAGCCCTACCAGCACCAGTGCTGCCGGCAAACAAGCCCCTCAATCACCAGTGCTGCCGGCACCCAAGCCCCGCCAGCCCTACCAGCACCAGTGCTGACAGCACCCAAGCCCCTCTACTCCCAGTGCTGACAGCATCCAATCCCCTCCAGCCCCAGTGCTGACAGCACCCAAGCCCCTCTACTCCCAGTGCTGACAGCATCCAATCCCCTCCAGCCCCAGTGCTGACAGCACACAAGCCCCTCTACTCCCAGTGCTGACAGCACTCAAGCCCCGCCAGCCCTACCAGCACCAGTGCTGCCGGCACCCAAACCCCTCCATCACCAGTGCTGCCGGCAAACAAGCCCCTCAATCACCAGTGCTGCCGGCACCCAAGCCCCGCCAGCCCTACCAGCACCAGTGCTGACAGCACCCAAGCCCCTCTACTCCCAGTGCTGACAGCACCCAAGCCCCTCCAGCCCTACCAGCCCCAGGCCGCCCGCACCCGCGCACCCCTACTGCCAGTGCTGCCATCACCCAAGCCCCGCCAGCCCTAGCAGCCCCAGTGCCGCCCGCACCCGTGCAACCACTACTGCCAGTGCTGCCATCACCCAAGCCCCACCAGCCCTAGCAGCCCCAGTGCCGCCCGCACCCGCGCACCCCTACTGCCAGTGCTGCCATCACCCAAGCCCGCCAGCCCTACCAGCCCCGGTGCCGACAGCAATCAAGCCCCTCTGCTCCCAGTGCTGACAGCACCCAAAGCCCGCCAGCCCTACCAGCCCCGGTGCGGACAACAATCAAGCCCCTCTGCTCCCAGTGCTGACAGCACCCAAGCCCCGCCAGCCCTAGCAGTCCCAGTGCCGCCGGCACCCGCGCACCCCTACTGCCAGTGCTGTCATCACAAAGCCCCGCCAGCCCTACCAGCCCCGGTGCCGACAGCAATCAAGCCCTCTGCTCCCAGTGCTGACAGCACCCAAGCCCCGGCCAGCCCTAGCAGCCCCAGTGCCGTCCGCACCCGCGCACCCCTACTGCCAGTGCTGTCATCACCCAAAGCCCCGCCAGCCCTACCGCCCCGGTGCCGACAGCAATCAAGCCCCTCTGCTCCCAGTGCTGACAGCACCCAAGCCCCGCCAGCCCTAGCAGTCCCAGTGCCGCCCGCACCCGCGCACCCCCTGCTGCCGGAGCTGCCATCGCCCAAGCCCCGCCAGCCCTACCGGCCCGGTGCCGCCCACACCCGCGCACCCCCTGCAGCCGGCGCCGCCAGCCCCCGAGGCCCCCCGCCGATTCCGTGTCTGAGAACCCCTAACCCCAACCCTAACCCACGCCGCCTGTCCAGAGCCTTCTTGCCCTTCCGGAGTCAGGCCACTGTCTCAGAAGTCTGTGGTGGCTCAGTCGGTAGAGGTGCTTCAGGGGGAGTAGTACATGCTCCGCTGGGGTTTGTGCGCCCGGCGAGGACGGATAATAGATGCGACTCTGTAAATGTGTCGTGGGATTGTTCGTAGTAGTATGGTTGGGGTGGAGAGAAGAGCGTTTGATTAATGTATAGCGTTTGGGCTTTTCTCTCTGTTTTTATTTTTTCTTGACAGCAGCCCTGTTGGGTGTCTTCCGGTCTTGCTCAACACCACGACTCCGGTTTTTACTTTTTTCCTCTCCCCCCCCCATCCCTCCACTGATAAAGCTAATAATGAGCATCAGCAGTGATGCCACTGATTCTGAGTGTGGCTTGGCGTATTTACCTATTTTCCTCTCTCCCCTCCCACCACTTATCGCTAATAATGAGCATCAGCAGTGATGCCACTGATTCTGGGTGTGGTTTGGGGGTGAAATTGGGCCCCAAAGTCGAGGATGAGCAATATGGGATGTGTTGCATTGATGGTATACACCCATTAGGCCATGTTTGAGGTGTTCCCTTGTTTAATATTTTGCCAGTCCATGGTAAAGTCTTGGCTGCCATCATCCGTGCTGCCACCAGGCACCCTCAAGCTGCCAGCCCTGAGGCTGCCATATACTCAGGCTGGCAGCTACAAAGCTGCCATTACCAGTGCTGTCAGCACGCAATCCCTACCAGCCCCAATGCTGTCAGCACCCAAGCTCTGCCAGCCCTACCAGTGCCAGTGCTGCCAGCACCCAAGACCCACCAGCCCAAACGCTGAAAGCACCCAAGCCCTACCAACCCCAGTGCTGCCAGCACCCAAGCACCTCCATCCCCAGTGCTGCCAGCACCCAAGCCCCACCAGCCCAAATGCTGAAAGCACCCAAGCCCCACCAGCCCTACCAGCCCCAGTGCTGCCAGCACCCACACCCTTCCAGTCCTAGTGCTTCCAGCACCCTAGCCCCTCCAGTCCCAGTGCTGCCAGCACACAAGCCTCTCTATTCCCAGTGCTGCCATCACCTGGGCTTAGGTTTGTCTGGAGTTCAGGCTGAGCGGCGGCCTGGGGGAACCTGCTGACTGGTCGCGCTTTGCAACCAACCACCCCTCCCTCCCTCCGTAGGCTTGCAGCCCCTAGCCTGGAAGCTCCTCTTCCCCCCACCCCCCAGCTTTGGAGAGCACAAAACATTTTCCCTGGCCCATACTCACATTTTGCCTCTCTTCCGACTGCAAGGTTTTAGATTCGGACGCTCCATTCGGGTATGCTGATTCTCATTATTAGCTTTATTGGGGGGGGGTGGAAGTTAATACGCCAAGCCACAACCAGAATCAGTGCCATCACTGCTGATGCTCATTATTAGTTTTATCAGGGGCAGGATAGGGGAGAGCAAAAAAGTAAAAACCGGAGTGGATCGTGTGTTGAGCAAGACCGGAAGCCACCCAACAGGGCTGCTGTCAAAAAAAAAAAAATTAAAGGCCAAATGCTATGCATTTGCCAACAGATCTTTAACTCCCCCAAAACCCCAACCCATTTACAGTCACATCTATGATCCAGCCTCAGGAGGGAATTGAACCCCAGCAGAGCTTCTACTACATTCCTGCAGTGCCTCTACCCACTGAGCCACTACAGTGGCCTGACTCCAAGGGTATATATGTATACATATATAAATATATGTGTGTGTTGGCAGCAGTAGCCCCCGATGGCTGGGGCGCTGGCAGCACGGGCAAAGCCCGGGCAAGTACTTTTAGGGGGGCTCGAGGGTTAGGGTTAGGGTTAGGGTTAGGGTTAGGGTTAGGGTTAGGGTTAGGGTTAGGGTTAGGGTTAGGTTAGGGTTAGGGTTAGGGTTAGGGTTAGGGTTAGGGTTAGGGTTAGGGTTAGGGTTAGGGTTAGGGTTAGGGTTAGGGTTAGGGTTAGGGTTAGGGTTAGGGTTAGGGTTAGGGTTAGGGTTAGGGTTAGGGTTAGGGTTAGGGTTAGGGTTAGGGTTAGGGTTAGGGTTAGGGTTAGGGTTAGGGTTAGGGTTAGGGTTAGGGTTAGGGTTAGGGTTAGGGTTAGGGTTAGGGTTAGGGTTAGGGTTAGGGTTAGGGTTAGGGTTAGGGTTAGGGTTAGGGTTAGGGTTAGGGTTAGGGTTAGGGTTAGGGTTAGGGTTAGGGTTAGGTTAGGGTTAGGGTTAGGGTTAGGGTTAGGGTTAGGGTTAGGGTTAGGGTTAGGGTTAGGGTTAGGGTTAGGGTTAGGGTTAGGGTTAGGGTTAGGGTTAGGGTTAGGGTTAGGGTTAGGGTTAGGGTTAGGGTTAGGGTTAGGGTTAGGGTTAGGGTTAGGGTTAGGGTTAGGGTTAGGGTTAGGGTTAGGGTTAGGGTTAGGGTTTAGGGTTAGGGTTAGGGTTAGGGTTAGGGTTAGGGTTAGGGTTAGGGTTAGGGTTAGGGTTAGGGTTAGGGTTAGGGTTAGGGTTAGGGTTAGGGTTAGGGTTAGGGTTAGGGTTAGGGTTAGGGTTAGGGTTAGGGTTAGGGTTAGGGTTAGGGTTAGGTTAGGGTTAGGGTTAGGGTTAGGGTTAGGGTTAGGGTTAGGGTTAGGGTTAGGGTTAGGGTTAGGGTTAGGGTTAGGTTAGTTAGGGTTAGGTTAGGGTTAGGGTTAGGGTTAGGGTTAGGGTTAGGGTTAGGGTTAGGGTTAGGGTTAGGGTTAGGGTTAGGGTTAGGGTTAGGGTTAGGGTTAGGGTTAGGGTTAGGGTTAGGGTTAGGGTTAGGGTTAGGGTTAGGGTTAGGGTTAGGGTTAGGGTTAGGGTTAGGGTTAGGGTTAGGGTTAGGGTTAGGGTTAGGGTTAGGGTTAGGGTTAGGGTTAGGGTTAGGGTTAG
>ONZH01024593.1:0-107144 GCA_900303285.1 Rhinella marina
TATACATTATATATAATACATCCCCTGTATCCCCAGTATATACATTATATATAATACATCCCTGTATCCCCATATATACATTATATATAATACATCCCCTGTATCCCCAGTATAACATTTATATATAATACATCCACACCCCCGCTAATACATTATATATATAAATACATCCCCTGTATCCCCGTATACATTAATATACATCCCCAGTATATACAATTACAATAATAATCCCCTGTATCCCTATATATACATTATATATAATACATCCCCTGTATCCCCAGTATATACATTATATATAATACATCCCCTGTATCCCCAGTATATACATTATATATAATACATCCCCTGTATCCCCAGTATATACATTATATATAATACATCCCCTGTATCCCCAGTATATACATTATATATAATACATCCCCTGATCCCTATATATTACATCCCTATATATAACATTATATATAATAAGTGTGTATATACATTATATATAATACATCCTGTATCCCCAGTAATATACATTATATATAATATCAATACCCTGTATCCCTGGTATATACATTATATATAAACATCCCCCTGTATCCCAGTATATACATTATATATAATACATCCTGTATCCTGTATACTACATTATATATATACATCCCCTGTATCCCTGTATAATACATTATATACATCCCCTTATATATACATCCCCCTGTATCCCCAGTATACATATATATAATACATCCCCTGATCCCCAGATATACATATATATAATACACCCCCTGTATCCAGAATATATAGTTATCCCCTGATCAGAATATACATTATATATATACTCCCTGTATCCCCAGAATATAACATATATATAAATACAATCCCCTGTATCCCAGATATACATTATATATAATACATCCCCTGTATCCCTGGATATACATTATATATAACATCCCTGTATCCCCGGTATATAATTATATATAATAATGCCCCTGTATCCCTGGTATATTACATTATATATAAACATCCCCTGTATCCCCGGTATATACATTATATATAATACATCCCCTGTATCCCGTATATACATTATATATAATACATCCCCTGTATCCCTGGTATATACATTATATATAATACATCCCCTGTATCCCTGGTATATACATTATATATAATACATCCCCTGTATCCCCAGAATATACATTATATATAATACATCCCTCTGTCCCCGGTATATACATTATATATAATACATCCCCTGTATCCCCAGTATATACATTATATAATAATACATCCCTGTATCCCTGGTATATACATTATATAATATAATCCCCTGTATCCCTGGTATATACATTATATAATACACCCCCTGTATCCCCGGTATATACATTATATATAATACATCCCCTGTATCCCGTATATACATTATATATAATACATCCCTGTATCCCCAGAATATACATTATATATAATACATCCCCTGTATCCCCTGTATATACATTATATATAATACATCCCCTGTATCCCCAGTATATACATTATATATAATACATCCCTGTATCCCCAATATACATTATATATAATACACCCCCTGATCCCTGGTTATAATTATATATAATACACCCCCTGTATCCCGGTATTACATTATATATAATACATCCTGTATCCCGGTATAACATTATATATAATACACCCTGTATCCCAAATATACATTTATATATAATACATCCTGTATCCCCGATATACATTAATATATAATACAATCCCTGTATCCCTGAATATACATTATATATAATACATCCCCTGTATCCCTGGTATATAAATATATATAATACACCCCTGTATCCCCAGAAATATACATTATATTAATACATCCCCTGTATCCTGGTATATACATTATATATAATACATCCCCTGTATCCTGTATTATACATTATATATAAATACATCCCCTGTATCCTGGTATATAATTATATATAAACATCCCCGTATCCCCAATATACATTATATATAATCATCCCCTGTATCCCTGTATTATATTATATATAATATACCCCCTGTATCCCTGTATATACAATATATAATACACTCCCCCCTGGTATCTGCCTGTATATACATATATAGAATACATCCCCTGTATCCCCGTATATTACATTATATAATTATATATCCCTGTATCCCTGGTATTACATTATATATAATACACCCTGTATCCTTTATATCATTATATATTAATAACACCCCCTGTATCCAGTATATACATTATATATAATACATCCCCTGTATCCCCAGTATATACATTATATATAATACATCCCCTGTATCCCTGGTATATACATTATATATAATACATCCCCTGTATCCCCAGTATATACATTATATATAATACATCCCCTGTATCCCTGGTATATACATTATATATAATACACTCCCTGTATTCCCGGTATATACATTATATATAATACATCCCCTGTATCCCCGGTATATACATTATATATAATACACCCCCTGTATCCCCAGTATATACATTATATATAATACATCCCCTGTATCCCCAGTATATACATTATATATAATACACTCCCTGTATCCCGAATATACTTATATTAATACACCCCCGTATCCAGTATATCATTATATATATACATCCCTGTATCCCAGTATATACATTATAATATAATACACTCCTGTACCCGAATATAATTATAATAATACTCCTGTATCCAGTATATACATTATATATAATACACCCCTGTACCCCAGTATACTACATTATATATAATACACCCTGTATCCGGTATATACATTATATATAATACATCCCTGTATCCCCAGAATATATCGTAACAATTATATATAATACATCCACCTGTATCCCAGTATATACATTAATATATAATAACTCCTACATCCCCCCTGGTATATAATTATATTATAATTACACCCCGTATCCAGTATATACTTAATATAAACATCCTGTATCCCCAGATATACATTATATATAATACATCCCTGTATCCCAGATATACATTATATATAAACTCCTGTTCCCGATATACAATTATATATAATACATCCCCTGTATCCTGGTATATACATATATATATACATCCCCTGTATCTCCAATATACATTATATATAATACACTCCTGTATCCCTGGTATATACATTATATATAATCATCCTGTATCCCGGTATATACATTATATATGTACACCCTGTTCCCCAAATACATTATATAATACACCTGTATCCATAATATACATTATATATAATACACTCGCTGTATCCTGAATACATTATATATAATATATCCCTTACCCGTTAACATTATATATAAATACACTCCTGTTCCCCGATATACATTATACATATACATCCCCTGTTCCCGATATACATTATATATAATGATAGTGTGTAATAATATACATCCTTTGGTATCGCGTATATACAGCTGCTTTCATATGCGCTATCCCCTGAATGGTAGCAGCTAGAAAATGCAACTGGTCTTGTTTGAAAGCTGACAGTCCAGGTTTTCATAAAAGACCAAAATGACAGCTAATGACAGTACAAGCTACAGAGCCACAATCACTGTTAGAAATCAAGTCGGGAATAATGGTTGGTTAAAACCTGTTTTTGCTTTCAGTTGCAGCTGCATTCACAGCATCCCGATTTCTATCAGTGATATCCTTCTTCTGTCCTGTTCTTGGTATTGTCTGAAAGCTTGGAATGTCTGCTTTCAAACAAGATCAGTTACATGTTTCTAGCTGCCACCATTCAGGAGGTAGCAGCATCTAAAGCCGCCCTCTCCCCTCCAGGTAGCTACTTTTCCCACTGCTGGAGCCGGACTCTGGCAAAACAGTTAGAGGGTTAATAATCCAATTATATAAATCGTTTTTCTCTTTTTTTTTTTGCAGAATTGGCCAATTATGAGAGAAATGTCAACCGAGCCATCCACAAATACAACGCCTACAGGTCAGAGCAATGCCTTTATCCACAGGTCTGCCAGTATGTGTGTTGCCACGGAGAGCCACGCTTTTCGTCAGCTGTCTCCAGCAGACTCACAGGAGCTGAATGGTGTGGTGGACACACTACTACTACTACTGCATTCACAAAGGGGAGCACAGGCCCCTGTTATAGTGTATAGCAGGGGTCCCCAAACTACGGCCCGCGGCCCCCTGAGGCCTTTTATCCGGCCTCCGCCGCACTTTCCTGGCAGATAAAATAAAAAACTCTCTTACCTCTCGTGCGCCGCGGCTCCGCTCCGGGTCCGGCACTCCTCTGTCTTCTCTGCCCGTGCTGCACTGTCCTGACCGCGTACAGCATACAGTCAGGTGACAGTACTGCGTGGGCAGAGAAGACAGAGGAGTGCCGGACCGGAGTGAGCCGCGGCGCACGAGAGGTATGAGAGTTTTTTTTATTTTATTCTGATGGGGGCACAGTGGGCTGATCTGAGGTCTGATGGGGGCACACTGGACTGATCTGAGGTCTGATGGGGGCACAGTGGGCTGACTGAGGTCTGATGGGCACACTGATCTGTGGCTGAATGGGCTGATCTGAGTTGATGGGGGCACAGTTGGAGTCTGCACAGTGGGCTGATCTGAGGTGATGATGACAGTGCTGTCTGAGGTCTGATGGGGCACAGCTGATCTGACTGATGTGAGCTGATCTGAGTCTGATGGGGGCACAGTGAGCTGATCTGAGGTCTGATGGGGGCACAGTGGGCTGATCTGAGGTCTGATGGGGGCACAGTGGGCTGATCTGAGGTCTGATGGGGGCACATCTGGGCTGATCTGAGGTCTGATGGGGGCAACTGATCTGAGGCAGTGATCTGAGGTCTGATGGGGGCACAGTGGGCTAATCTGAGGTCTGATGGGGCACAGTGGGTGATCTGAGGTCTGATGGGGCACCAGGGTGATCTGAGGTCTGATGGGGGACAATCTGTTTGTTTGATTTCTGACTTTCTGAAAAGGGGCTGATCTGAGATGATGTTTGCTTTAGATGTGCATAGGGATTTGTTCATAGTTTTTTTTTTTTATAGTCCGGCCCTCCAATGGTCTGAGGGACAGTGAACTGGCCCCCCAT
Source organism: Rhinella marina (assembly GCA_900303285.1). NCBI lineage: Eukaryota > Metazoa > Chordata > Amphibia > Anura > Bufonidae > Rhinella > Rhinella marina. Next base: position 5,062 of record ONZH01024593.1, read on the forward strand.
GTAAAAAGTTTGGGGACTCCTGGTGTATAGTGCCCAACCACTGGGGCCCCTGCCGATCTTACACTGATCCCCTAAGTAATAGTAATGGGGCAGCCACTTTAAATGGGTTCTCCAGGACTATTCAAAATGGCTGCTCTCTAAAAGCACAGCACTACTCTGGTCCACAGGTTTGTCTTGTATTACAGCTCAGCTCTATTGAGTTGAATGGGGTTGGGTTGTAATGCCGCATACGACCTATGGACCAGGGCGGTGCTGGATTTTTAGAGAAAGAAGCCATCTTTTTAAAGTCCTGGAGAAATCCTCTGAAGGGCCGCTGTCTTAGACGCGTTACACTGGAAGCTTTGATCAGTGGGGGGACTTCTGTAGGCCGTGCTGGTTTTTGGCAGACTGTGGCATGCTGATGTCAGTGAAGAGTAACCCACGCCGTGATTTTCACTTTTGTGTTGCAGGAAAGCCGCCTCCGTAATTTCAAAGTACCCCACAAAAATCAAAAGTGGAGCAGAAGCCAAGAAACTGGTGAGATCCAGTCATTGTGATTCAGTGGGGGCGTTACAAGCCAGGGTCACACCTTATGGGAAAAAAGTCTGCAGAGGAGCCCAGCAAAATCTGCACCGAAATCCACCACAGATGTTAGGGAGACCGGTGTAATACATGCCCCGCAGGCATCAGATGTGCCACAATTATTAGTGAAGGTCCAGGCACCAGGACCGGACTTGGTCAGCTATAGCCGCCCACATTTTGGAAAAGTGGCGAGTGGGGCTTAAACCCCCAAAAAGTCACAGAATGTTCAACAGCCATGGCATACAACAAACTCTGCGATGCAATGTTTTCTGGCATACAGTGGATGATAAATGGCCCCCTATGTGTTTATTATTGGTGAAGATTTCCTTTGTGTTTCGTTCCAGTTTGCAGTAATGAGACCCTATGGTCGGATAGTGTCGCCCTCCAGAGGTGTTGGTTGGTACTGCAGACTGAGATACTTTAAAGGGTTTCTGTCACCAGTTTTTTCGGTATGAATCAGGCTGACATTAGAGATGTGCTAATGTCACCTGATTCCAAATATATATCTGTTTTATTTACTGGTGCCCCCATTTTTATATAAAATGAACTTTTATTTTATGCTAATAAGGCTCCTAGGTGCAAGGGGCGTTACCCCTGATCCTAGAGGCTCTGTTGAGTGACAGGCCCAGGCAGAGAAGAAACACTCCATTCACCATAGCTTGCAAGGACCTTCAATGATGTCATGACCATGTGATCAGTCACATGGTTAGGATCACACAAACAGCCTGTCTCCTAAACCATGTGACTGATCACATGGTCATGACATCATTGAAGGTCCTTGCAAGCTATGGTGAATGGAGTGTTTCTCTCTGCCTGTCCTGTCAATCAAACAGAGCCTCTAGGATCAGGGGTAACGCCCCTTGCACCTAGAGGCCTTATTAGCATAAAATAAAAGTTCATTTTATATAAAAATGGGGGCACCAGTAAATAAAACAGATATATATTTGGAATCAGGTGACATTAGCACATCTCTAATGTCAGCCTGATTCATACCGAAAAAACTGGTGACAGAAACCCTTTAAAGGGAATGCGTCGCCTATTCTTTTTTCTGCCAGATATAACCCGATAACGACACATTTTTTTCTAATCTGTTTCTTCCAGACCCCCCCCCCCCCGCCCCGATTTCCTGAACGTGATTATGGGGCGGCCATCTTGCTTCAGCTGCTGTTAACCTCTGTTGTCTATCTACCTATCAATCAATATAGGAAGTGGGGCCTATTATTAGTCTTAGTGTTCAATACGAAAACTGCAGGATTTTAGTGTTTAAGACCTCTAGTGGGGTAAGACGGCAGTAGTGTTGGGGGACATGTTGGGTCATGAAACGGCGTCACTTTAACCTGTGTGTCTCTCCTCTTCAGGATGGTGTTGGCGCCAAGATAGCAGAGAAGATCGACGAGTTTTTGGCCACGGGCAAATTACGTAAACTGGAAAAGGTCAGAAAGTTTTTTTTTTTTAATCTGCTTACCGGTGCGGCCCTGGATGCATTTCTCCATCCTCCGCCCTCTCTCCGGGAACCTGCATCCTCTCCTGACCCGTCTGTATAGCACACCGGATAGACTGACATTTTTCCTTGTGATATAATAAGTGAATGTAAGCTTGACCTGATCCTCCTTTCTCCTTGTGTAGATTCGACAAGACGACACCAGCTCTTCTATCAATTTCTTAACACGTGTCACTGGAATTGGGTAAGTTACACTTGACTCGATGCAGGGAAGGCTCAGACGTGAGAAGACAAGAAACAGACCAAGTACAGTCCCATTTCCACTGGATTCCAGACTACTACTTCAGGAGACAGTTTCCTCTTGACAGCTCATCCGAGCACCTTGAGAGGCTTAACGTGGTTGTCTCATGAAGCTAGCCCCTTTTTCATATACCATATGGATGTCATAGAGCAGGTGGGGTACATATAGGGACCACCATCTATGAGCCAGAGTTGGATTTGCTTTGTACAAGTGTCTCCAAGTCTGGCGCATTTGATCTGTTCTTGTATAACATAGATGGTGGGCTATTCATCTGAATGGCTGCCATGTAAGATCGCACTTAAAGGGGAAATACCTGGCTGGCCGTAGCATCCCCAGCAAAATCAGCTGTTTTCCATAGGTGCTCAGTGTGGGACCCGCTCCAATCAGCTGATGACACAACCCTTTTATTTATTTTTTGGCAGTGTCGGGTACAGACTACATCTCCCAAAATCGAGTTGTCAGAGAGTGTTGTGTACAGACCTCAAACCAGTAGGGATTGCTAGGCAGTGTGTGCATGGCAGCCTGCGAAATAGTGAGTGCGGCTGTGATTAGGGCATTAGAAGGTATTCACATCTAGGACATGCCATCAATGTCAGATTGGTGTGAGTGGATCTAGGACCCACTATTAGCTCCAGAAGGGGGCCTCAAAGTGAAGGCGAGCGCACTGTGCATGTGAGGCCAGCCTCCGTTGACCGCTATGGGAGTTCCTAAAATATCCAAGCACTGGCTCAGCTATTAGGGCAGTCCCATATGGGTGAATGGAGAGATGAAAATAGCCAGAGCCTGGCGACTTTTGGCACTCCCATAGCTGTAAACGTAGGCTGGCTGTGCATGCTCTGAGAGGATAGAAGTCAGCCAGACCTCTCCATGTTGGGGGAGATTTTGCAGTGGACCCACTTTGCAGTACATACAATTCTACTATTTTTAATATCTTTTGGTATAATTGATATGTAAATTTTATTCTGCCGGTCAGTGCAATTACAGCGATACCATAATTATATTGTGGGGGTTTTTTTTGTGTTGTTTTGTGTCACCATATTTTGAGAGTCACAACGTTTTTTTCATATGAGGGCTTATATTTTGCATTCTTAGTTGTCCTTTCTATTTTTATCACTATGAGATAATACAACTTTGTAATCTTTTTTTTTTTTTTTTCAGGTGGCAAGGTGACCCCTGACACAAGGCCCCATTCACACGACCAAATGTTTCTTTCCGTATCTCTCCGCATTTTTGCGAATCGATGCGGAAAGGTACGGACCTCATTCATTTCCCCATAGGAGAAAAAAATGCGGAATGCACACCGTGTACATTCTGCATCCCGTATCTCACGGCGGTTTGGCCACAAAAAAAAATGAAACATGTCCTATACTTTGCTGCAAAAACACGTCCGTAGCCCCCATTCAAGTCAATGGGTCCGCAAAAATGCGGAACGCTATGGAAGACTTTCCGTATGTATTCCATATTTTTGCGGATCCATGTCCGTATATATGCATATATTCATATTTGGCTCTAAGGTGACAGTTTTAAAACCCTTTTTTTTTTCTTTTTTTTTCAATTCACAGTCAAAATCTTTATGTAAAATAATTTCAAAGACACCTTTTGAATGCTTCAGTCAGACAGACTTCAGATTTCAGTATTCTACCGTATCCGTATTTTTGTGGAAGTACCTCCGTACTTCCGTGCCGTATTTCTACGGAGCGAGGAACACATACGGTCGTGTGAATGGGGCCTTAAATTGTTCAGAACGTTACAGACCTTTTTTATTGGGGAATATGATTTTGTTTTTCTTTTCTTTTTTTGGCGGGGGGGGGTCAATCATTAAGACCAGTGTTTAGCCGGTCTTAATACTCCTTGCGCTGTCGTAGAAAATGAATAATAAGACGGAGCGTATGGCTATACGTTGTTTTATTATATGACCGCTGGGTTGGGTCCACTAGAGCCTGCGTTGAAATTTGCAGCAGCTCTCCTGTCTGTCAGAGGAGTGATCATGATAGGGACACTTACTTTTGAAATGTGCAAATTTATAGGACACATGGCCTTACTGTCTGGCAGACCCGGCCCTTCCGTATATTATCTTGAGGGCCTGATGCAGTACAACGTCTTATGCCTAGCGCAGTGCATGGCGCAGGGATTCTCCTTTGTACCTCTTTGTATCCCTGTGTCTTGCACCAACCCCTCAAGCCCTGCACCTGCTATAACAAAATGTACCTGCCCGGACTGTTTCTTTAAATCACTTCCAATACAAATTGACATGCAAGTGAAAGCGCAAGATATAGCCGTGCTAACACCGTATGGAATTGTGTCTGACTTGTCCTCCTGTTACAGGCCGGCGGCTGCTCGGAAGCTGGTGGAAGAAGGAATCAAGACTTTAGATGGTAATCTTCTCCTTCAGAGGGAGGGGTCAGGTCTCCTGTGTGTGTAAAGGCTGTATTACACAGGCCGATTGGGATGTAAGCGTTCCCTCCCGGCACTCGCCTGCTCGCTAGCGGAGTAGACTGTTGCTATTACATGCCACAATCTCCGCAGCATGGGGAGGAGTGATCGCTATTCCATCGCTCATCCCCATACTGTCTAGTGGCTTGCCAGTGACAGATCATTATTAGACAGCATGATCTACTGCCGGAAAGCGCTGATTTTTTAGAATCGCCCAATGAACAAACGTATGCTAGTTCATCAGACAGTCGGCAGCAGTATTACACTGCAAGATGATCGCTAATGAGCATTCATGCGAGTGCTTGTTAGCGATTATCGGCTGTAAAATCGGGCAATGTAATACAGCCTTAAGGCACCATGGTGCATGTTGAAAGGCATGTGTATGTAAATGGGGGGGGTCTCGTTAAAGAGTTTGGAGCCATATTGTCTGATCTATGTTGTTCCAGCTGGGGAGACCATGCCCATTGCAGAAATGAGGCAACAGCAATGCTGGGAACTTTCTGCTTGGCTCCGCATGTTTTTTTGCAGCCATATAGATGGCCAATATAGTCAAGTCTCCAGGAGATCAAGTAGCACGCTGTTGTCCTAGTGTGCTGTCACTGTTCTAGTGATCAGTCCGATTAGTCAAGGATAAAAAATTAGACTTTAGTACAGGGGTGGGCAATTAATTTTCCTATGGGGCCGCATGAGAAATTGGGATGGTTTTAGAGGACCGGACTAATGTACCGTATTTTTCGCTTTATAAGACGCACCCGATGATAAGACGCACCCCAGATTTTAGAGTAGGAAAATAAGAAAAAAATATTTTTCATCAGACCTAATATCAGACCCCCACATAAATTTCAGGACATCACATTAGACCCCCATCAGGCCTCAGATCAGCCCATCAGCCCCCATATCAGCCCACTGTGCCCCCATCAGGCCTCAGATCAGCTCACTGTGCCCCCATCAGGCCTCAGATCAGCTCACTGTGCCCCCATCAAGGCCTCAGATCAGCTCACTGTGCCCCCATCAGGCCTCAGATCAGCTCACTGTGCCCCCATCAGGCCTCAGATCAGCTCACTGTGCCCCCATCAGGCCTCAGATCAGCTCACTGTGCTCCCATCAGGCCTCAGATCAGCTCACTGTGCCCCCATCAGGCCTCAGATCAGCCAACTGTGCCCCCATCAGACCTCAGATCAGCCCACTGTGTCCCCATCAAACCTCAGATCAGCTCACTGTGCCCCCATCAGGCCTCAGATCAGCCCACTGTGCCCTCATCAGGCCTCAGAGCAGCCCACTGTGCCCCCATCAGACCTCAGATCAGCTCACTGTGCCCCCACCAGGCCTCAGATCAGCTCACTGTGCCCCCATCAGGCCTCAGATCAGCTCACTGTGCTCCCATCAGGCCTCAGATCAGCTCACTGTGCCCCCATCAGGCCTCAGATCAGCCGACTGTGCCCCCATCAGACCTCAGATCAGCCCACTGTGTCCCCATCAGACCTCAGATCAGCCCACTGTGTCCCCATCAAACCTCAGATCAGCTCACTGTGCCCCCCATCAGGCCTCAGATCAGCCCACTGTGCCCCCATATCAACCCACTGTGCTCTATCAGACCTCAGATCAGCCCACCGTGCCCTATCAGACCTCAGATCAGCCCACCGTGCCCCCATCAGACCTCAGATCAGCCCACCGTGCCCCCATCAGACCTCAGATCAGCCCACTGTGCCCCCATCAGACCTCAGATCAGCCCACTGTGCCCCCATCAGACCTCAGATCAGCCCACTGTGCCCCCATCAGGCCTCAGATCAGCTCACTGTGCCCCCATCAGGCCTCAGATCAGCCCACTGTGCCCCCATATCAACCCACTGTGCTCTATCAGACCTCAGATCAGCCCACCGTGCCCCCATCAGACCTCAGATCAGCTCACTGTGCCCCCATCAGGCCTCAGATCAGCCAACTGTGCCCCCATCAGACCTCAGATCAGCCCCACTGTGTCCCCATCAAACCTCAGATCAGCTCACTGTGCCCCCATCAGGCCTCAGATCAGCCCACTGTGCCCCCATCAGACCTCAGAGCAGCCCACTGTGCCCCCATCAGACTCAGATCAGCTCACTGTGCCCCCATCAGGCCTCAGATCAGCTCACTGTGCCCCCATCAGGCCTCAGATCAGCTCACTGTGCTCCCATCAGGCCTCAGATCAGCCGACTGTGCCCCCATCAGACCTCAGATCAGCCCACTGTGTCCCCATCAGACCTCAGATCAGCCCACTGTGTCCCCATCAAACCTCAGATCAGCTCACTGTGCCCCATCAGGCCTCAGATCAGCCCACTGTGGCCCCCATATCAACCCACCGTGCCCTATCAGACCTCAGATCAGCCCACCGTGCCCCCATCAGACCTCAGATCAGCCCACCGTGCCCCCATCAGACCTCAGATCAGCCCACCGTGCCCCCATCAGACCTCAGATCAGCCCACCGTGCCCCCATCAGACCTCAGATCAGCCCACTGTGCCCCCATCAGACCTCAGATCAGCCCACTGTGCCCCCATCAGGCCTCAGATCAGCTCACTGTGCCCCCATCAGGCCTCAGATCAGCCCACTGTGCCCCCATATCAACCCATTGTGCTCTATCAGACCTCAGATCAGCCCACCGTGCCCCCATCAGACCTCAGATCAGCCCAGCCATCGTGCCCATCAGACCTCCGGATCAGCCCATCGTGCCCTATCAGACCTCCGATCAGCCCATCGTGCCCTATCAGACCTCCGATCAGCCCATCGTGCCCTATCAGACCTCCGATCAGCCCATCGTGCCCTATCAGACCTCCGATCAGCCCATCGTGCCCTATCAGACCTCCGATCAGCCCATCGTGCCCTATCAGACCTCCGATCAGCCCATCGTGCCCTATCAGACCTCCGATCAGCCCCCATCGTGCCCTATCAGACCTCCGATCAGCCCATCGTGCCCTATCAGACCTCCGATCAGCCCATCGTGCCCTATCAGACCTCCGATCAGCCCATCGTGCCCTATCAGACCTCCGATCAGCCCATCGTGCCCTATCAGACCTCCGATCAGCCCATCGTACCCTATCAGACCTCCGATCAGCCCATCGTGCCCTATCAGACCTCCGATCAGCCCATCGTGCCCTATCAGACCTCCGATCAAGCCCATCGTGCCCTATCAGACCTCCGATCAAGCCCATCGTGCCCTATCAGACCTCCGATCAGCCCATCGTGCCCTATCAGACCTCCGATCAGCCCATCGTGCCCTATCAGACCTCCGATCAGCCCATCGTGCTATCAGACCTATCATCGTGCCCTACCCTATCCGATCAGCCCATCGTGCCCTATCAGACCTCCGATCAGCCCATCGTGCCCTATCAGACCTCCGATCAGCCCATCGTGCCCCATCCCCTATCAGACCTCCGATCAGCCCATCGTGCCTCCATCAATCTCCCTATCAGACCTCCGATCAGCCCATCGTGCCCTATCAGACCTCCGATCAGCCAATCGTCGCCCTATCAGACCTCCGATCAGCCCATCGTGCCCTATCAGACCTCCGATCAGCCCATTCAGCCTATCAGCCCATCTGCCCTATCAGACCTCCGATCAGCCCATCGTGCCCTATCAGATCAGCCATCGTGCCCTATTCCGATCAGCCCATCGTGCCCTATCAGACCTCCGATCAGCCCATCGTCCGCCTATCAGACCTCCGATCAGCCCATCGTGCCCTCAGACTCCGATCAGCCATCGTGCCCTATCAGACCTCGATCAGCCCATCGTGCCCTATCAGACCTCCGATCAGCCCACGTGCCCTATCAAAACTCGATCAGCCCATCGTGCCCATCAGACCTCCGATCAGCCATCGTGCCCTATCAGACCTCCGATCAGCCCATCGTGCCCTATCAGACCTCCGATCAGCCCATCGTGCCCTATCAGACCTCCGATCAGCCCATCGTGTGCCCTATCAGACCTCCGTCAGCCCATCGTGCCCCTATCAGACTCCGATCAGCCCATCGTGCCCTATCAGACCTCCGATCAGCCCATCGTGCCCTATCAGACCTCCGATCAGCCCATCGTGCCCTATCAGACCTCCGATCAGCCCATCGTGCGCTATCAGACCTCCGATCAGCCCATCGTGCCCATCGACCTCCGATCAGCCCATCGTGCCTATCAGACTCCGATCAGCCATCGTGCCCTATCAGACCTCCGATCAGCCCATCGTGCCCTATCAGACCTCCGATCAGCCCATCGTGCCCTATCAGACCTCCGATCAGCCCATCGTGCCCTATCAGACCTCCGATCAGCCCATCGTGCCCTATCAGACCTCGATCAGCCCATCGTGCCTATCAGACCTCCGATCAGCCCATCGTGCCCTATCAGACCTCCGATCAGCCCATCGTGCCCTATCAGACCTCCGATCAGCCCATCGTGCCCTATCAGACCTCCGATCAGCCCATCGTGCCCTATCAGACCTCCGATCAGCCCATCGGCCCTATCAGACCTCCGACAGCCCATCGTGCCCATCAGACCTCCGATCAGCCCATCGTGCCTATCAGACCTCCGATCAGCCCATCGTGCCCTATCAGACCTCCGATCAGCCCATCGTGCCCTATCAGACCTCCGATCAGCCATCGTGCCCTATCAGACCTCCGATCAGCCCATCGTGCCCTAATCAGACCTCCGATCAAGCCCATCGTGCCCTATCAGACCTCCGATCAGCCCACTGTGCCCCTATCAGACCTCCGATCAGCCCACTGTGCCCCTATCAGACCTCAGGTCAGCCCACTGTGCCCCTATCAGACCTCAGGTCAGCCCACTGTGCCCCTATCAGACCTCAGGTCAGCCCACTGTGCCCCCATTAGACCTCAGGTCAGCCCACTGTGCCCTCATCAGACCTCAGATCAGCCCAGTGTGCCCTCATCAGACCTCAGATCAGCCCCATAACAATAAAATAAAAAACTCTCTTATCTTTCCTGCGCCGCGGCTCCTCTCCAGGTCCGGCTCCTCTGTCTTCTCTTGTCGGCGCTGCACTGTCACCTGACTGTGTGCAGCGTGAGGTCATAGTGCGTGCACTACGTCCTGACGCTGTACGAGGTCAGGACAGTGCAGCGCCAGGAGGAGAAGACAGAGGAGCACCGAACCCGGAGCGGAGCTGCAGCTCAGGAGGGTGAGTATGTTTCCCCGCTCCCAGCACCTATTACATACTGGAATAATGGAAGCGTTCTCTAGTATTCGCTTTATAAGACGCACTTTTTTCCTACTTTTGGGGGTGGAAAGTGCGTCTTATAAAGCGAAAAATACTGCTGACTCAGGCCGGGCGGGCCAGTCAGCGACAGTAGGCGGGCGCCCCTTGCCCAGGTCTGCTTTAGTAGTTCATTCTAACAATACCACATCTGTGATGAGGCTGCCCCACGGGAGTTTCTACTCACGGACATGGCAATTATTAAATTTCTCCTGCAGACCAGGAACAATTCAACACTCCTTCATATTAGACATTAGGTCTTGTGAAGTGTAACTGGTATGCAGTGATCAGGCCAGAAACGCGTCAGCAGTACACCACATGATTTTATCCGTTTTTAATATGGGTTCCAAACAAAGAGGATTTGTGAGGATATACGGCTGATTTCACATCTGTGTTCTCCTTTCCGTTCTTCTGCTTCGTTATAAGAGCAGAAGGACGGATCTGGCACATAACTGAGCCAAACGGAGCTTACGGACCCTGTGGGGTCTCTTAGGTTTCCGTTCAGGGGATTGGTTTTGTAGCAGAGACAAAATGCCTGCATGCACCACTTTTGTGTCTGCTACAAACACATTCCCCTGAAACTCCGGGAATTAAGAAAATGAAAATATGTAAATATTACTTTATTATAAATATTTGCCCAAATACCTTTCATTAGTTATAATGGCTCGTTCTGTTTAGGGAGCAATTATCAGGAGAAATAAAATGGCCGCTGTCCTATTAGTGCACACAGAACCTGTCCTAATCACACAGGAGGACAAGTTACTTCACAGCACTGAGGTAAAGATCTGCCTCATCCTCCTTTCTACTTGTCAGGGATGATCCTGAATACAGCTAATAAGATCTTCAGCTGAATCTCTGTAGGAATGGAGTTCATGAAGAGACATAAAGTACAGGGAGGACGGGACAGGCTGTGGTAATGTGTGGTTTTGGTAATGGAGACTGTATACAAGTGCTGCTTCTCATTAGCCACATCATGAGCTCCATTCCTACAGATATTTAGCTAAAGATCTTTTCAGCTGTATTCAGGATCACAATCCCTGACAGGCAGAGCAGAGAGGAGGATGAGGCAGCTCTTTACCTCAGTGTTGTGAAGTAACTTGTCCTCCTGTGTGATTAGGACAGGTTCTGTCTGTACTAATAGGACGGCGGCCATTTTATTTCTCCTAATGATTGCTCCCCAGACAAAACGAGCCATTATAACTAATGAAAGGTATTTGGGAATATATTTATTATAAAGTAATATTCATGTATTTTCATTTTCTTAACTCCTGGAGAACCCCTTTAATAGATACGAGTATAGACTGTGGAATCCGTAGGCTCCGTTCAGCTCAGTTATATGCCGAATTTGTCCTTTCCGAACAGAAGAACAGAAAGGAGAACGCAGGACCATGAAGGGGGTCTGGTCTGATGAATCGCAGACTGCTGAGTGTGTGTGCGTCACTTACCTGCAGAAGAGATGGCACCGGGATGCACTATAGGATGGAGATAAGCTCTGTGTGGGGCAGGGGGTCTCCGTTCTCTTGGAGATGTGTGAGTTTATCCTGTCATCAGATGTTGATGAATTGGAAGGTCCTAAAATGCTGGGACCGGTAATGAACCATTCTTTTCTTCTTAGATCTAAGAAACAATGAACACAAGCTGAATCACCATCAGAAAATTGGATTAAAGTGAGTATCATCTGTGTGCCCTCTGCATCCAACAAATATACGTTTTCTGGGATGTCTGCAGGTTCCTGGGGGCTGGTGACTACCGGCAGCCATTTACCGTCACCATCTCCATGCTGTCATCTTCACTCCCCCACATCACCTCTATACTGAATGTTCAGATCTGGTGCACGTCTTCTGCTCCTCCATCTTCTCCAGTCTCCCTTCATACTGTATTATATGTGTTCCTGACCACTAAGATGCACAGATTTCACTGCAGCCGTGTCTAGTCCACTGGTGGCCATTGACTGGGATTCTTTGGGTGCACGTCATGTACCAGACATAAGAGACGCTTCTCATTTTATCTTTAGATACTTTGAAGACTTTGAAATGAGGATCCCACGGGAGGAGATGCTGAAGATGCAGGTCAGGCTCTGCTGTATCATTTATTATTGAACCAACTATGATTTATTAAAGGGGTTGTCTCACTTCAGTAAGTGGCATTTATCATGTAGAGGAAGTTACTACAAGCCACTTACTAATGTATTGTGATTCTCCATATTGCTTCCTTTGCTGGCTGGATTCATTTTTCCATCACATTATACATTGCTTGTTTGCATGGTTATAACCACCCTGCAATCTATTATTGGTGATCGTGCCTGCACATTATTGGAAAAAGCAGTGGCCTCTCTGGTGGCCGAGACCATGGGAGCGCACATAGGCTAGTGCTTTTTCCTATAGTGTGGAAGCACGACCACCATAGAATTGCAGGGTGGTCGTAACCATGGAAACAAGCAGTGTATAATGTGATGGACAAATGAATCCAGCCATCAAAGGAAGCAATATGGACAATCACAATACATTAGTAAGTGCCTTGTATTAACTTTCTCTACATGATAAATGTCACTTACTGAAGTGAGACAACCCCTTTAAGGGACTTGGAGTGCTGCTTATCTTCACTTGGAACTGTGTGAGTGGCGGTCATGTGGGAGGCGCTGGACTCGAGACATTGCTTCGCGTGGGAGTGTTACACCAAGTCATGGCAACATCAAGTACCCTGCACACTTCCCGTAGATATGTTGTCTCCATGCCCCGCCCCCGGTCTCCAGCAGCATTGGTTTCTCTCATTGGTCATTTCTTAGAACGTCAAACTCTGGTTGGCTGCAACCCCACAGCCTTCTCGCAAAATAGCCTAGGTCATGTGATGTCACGCTCATTGGTCATGTGACCTAGGTGAAGTGAATGAGGCTGAGCACTATACTGAACATGGCCGCCGTACAATGTACGGATCTGTGTGAACCAGGTTTACATTGGAAGGATGTTTGTCTTACTGTAGAGGCATACAGAGGGATACTTCCCAGTCTCCACCAGAGGTATACACTGGGAATCCTCCTGACGTGCACCTCTGACGTAGACTCAAAACATAATGTGAATGGAGCCTAAGGGAGAGATTACTAGCGCTTCATACTACATCAGTCTCTGAGGATCCTCATAGGGATGGAAAGGATGGGCGATAAAGTTTGACTTTTTTTGTGTTTTTCCTGCTGATTGATGATTTGTTTTTTTTCAATATTTGATTTTTTACAGGATATTGTCCTTGAAAAGGTGAAGAACCTGGATCCTGTGTACATCGCTACAGTGTGTGGCAGCTTCAGGCGAGGTACTGGTTGACTCCTTATGGCTTATTGCCATCCGTCAGAAAGCTTCTGTTCTCTTGATGTGATGTGTTAGGTTGTGTAATGCAGGGAGTCTCCAGCAAATGCACACTACAACTCCCAGCCATTTAGTTTTGGCAGTGGCTCAGTGATCAGCACTGGGGTCCGAGGTTCAAATCCGACCAAGGACAACATCTGCATGGAGTTTGTATGTGCTCCCCGTGTTTGTGTGGGTTTCCTACGGATACTCGGATTTCCTCCCACACTCGACAGACATACTGACAGGGACCTTAGATTGTGAGCTGCACTGGGGACAGTGTGATGCTAATGTCTGTAAAGCTGTGGAATATGTCAGTGCTATAAATGTGAGGAATGAAATGTGATAAAGACCATAAATGCTACACAATCAGGACCGCTGGCTGTATATCCCAATAAATACCAAGCTGATGATCACTGCATGAAAAATGAAAATAGTAATAAAAAGCTGGCCGAGCGCTGGGCCCCAGCCGCACACTGTACAGCGACCACTGCTGGAGGAAAGAGGTATTACATGTCATCCTCGTAATAATGGACACATCGGTTCTGTCAGAGAGGGAAGCTGCTCAGTACCCAGTGCAGTAAGATGGCCTTTTTATAACTCCCGGAAATGGGTCAGTCGTGTGTAACCTGCGCTGTTTTCTCTTCAGGTGCTGAGTCCAGTGGGGATATGGATGTTTTGTTAACTCACCCAGACTTCATGTCAGACTCTTCAAAACAGGTCAGCAACGTCTTCATTATCCTATCCCATTAATTTCCTGTCTATCTCATATCTGTCTATCATCTCTTTCAATCCCATCTCTCTGTCTGGGTATCTCTCTCTCATTCTCAGATCATTTACTGTCTTGGATCTCTCTCTGATCTCTCATCCCTCTCTGATCTATCATCTGTCTCTGATCTATCTCTGTCTCTGATCTATCTCTGTCTCTGATCTATCTCTGTCTCTGATCTATCTCTGTCTCTGATCTATCTCTGTCTCTGATCTATCTCTGTCTCTGATCTATCTCTGTCTCTGATCTATCTCTGTCTCTGATCTATCTCTGTCTCTGATCTATCTCTGTCTCTGATCTATCTCTGTCTCTGATCTCTCTCTGATCTCTCTCTCTGTCCCTGATCTCTCTCTCTGTCCCTGATCTCTCTCTCTGTCCCTGATCTCTCTCTCTCTGTCCCTGATCTCTCTCTCTGTCTCTGATCTCTCTCTCTGATCTCTCTGTCTCTGATCTCTCTCTCTGTCTCTGATCTCTCTCTCTCTGATCTCTGTCTCTGATCTCTCTCTGATCTCTCTCTCTGATCTCTCTCTCTGATCTCTCTGATCTCTCTCTCTGTCTCTCTCTCTCTGATCTCTCTCTCTGTCTCTGATCTCTGTCTCTGATCTCTCTCTGTCTCTGATCTCTCTCTGTCTCTGATCTCTCTCTCTGTCTCTGATCTCTCTCTCTGTCTCTGATCTCTCTCTCTGTCTCTGATCTCTCTCTCTGTCTCTGATCTCTCCCTCTGTCTCTGATCTCTCTCTCTGTCTCTGATCTCTGTCTCTAATCTCTCTCTGATCTCTCTCTCTGATCTCTCTCGATCTCTCTCTGATCGCTCTCTCTGTCTCTGATTTATCTCTGTCTCTGATTTATCTCTGTCTCTAATCTCTCTCTCTCTGTCTCTGATCTCTCTCTCTCTGTCTCTGATCTCTCCCTCTGTCTCTGATCTCTCCCTCTCTCTCTCATCTCTCTCTGTCTCTGATCTCTCTCTCTGATCTCTCCCTCTCTGATCTCTCTCTCTCTCATCTCTCTCTCTGATCTCTCTCTCTCTCTTTCTGATCTCTCTCTGTCTCTCTCATCTCTCTCTGTCTCTAATCTCTCTCTCTCTCCCTCTGTCTCTGATCTCTCTCCCTCTGTCTCTGATCTCTCTCTGTCTCTGATCTCTCTCTCTGTCTCTGATCTCTGTCTCTGATCTCTCTCTCTGTCTCTGATCGATCTCTCTCTCTGATCTCTCTCTCTCTCTCTCTGATCTCTCTCTCTCTGATCTCTCTCTCTCTGATCTCTCTCTCTCTCTGATCTCTCTCTCTCTCTGATCTCTCTCTCTCTCTGATCTCTCTCTGATCTCTCTCTCTGATCTCTCTCTCTGATCTCTCTCTCTCTGATCTCTCTCTCTCTGATCTCTCTCTCTCTGTTTCTGATCTCTGTCTCTTCTCTCTCTCTCTCTGATATCTTTCTCTGATCTCTCTCTGATCTCTCTCTCTGATCTCTCTCTCTCTGATCTCTCTCTCTCTGTTTCTGATCTCTGTCTCTCTCTCTCTGATATCTTTCTCTGATCTCTCTCTGATCTCTTTCTCTCTGATCTCTCTCTCTCTCTATCTCTCTCTCTCTCTCTCTCTGATATCTCTCTCTCTCTCTGATCTCTCTCTCTCTCTCTGATCTCTTTATCTCTCTCTATCTTTGATCTCTCTCTCTGATCTCTCTCTCGCTCTCTGATCGCTCGCTCTCTGTCTCTGATCTCTCTCTCTGTTGCTCTGATTTCTCTGATCTCTGTCTCATCTTGTATATAGAGCTGGTTAGGTTTTCTCCCTTCACCATCCGTTGTGTCACATTGTCCTCACATACATGTATTCCTATATGATGACACATAAATAATTGTCTGCCCTCTCACCCTGAAGTAGATGTAGTCTGAGCTCTAGGACAGAGGTAAATAAATGTAAAGGCTGTATTAGACACCCCGATCAGCCAGGCAATTGTCGAGAGGGACATGTTCCTAGCCAGCAAACCCCTGCCGTCAGCGGAGGAGATGGCTGCTATTACATGCAGCGATTGCCCCTGCAGTATTGGGACCAGTGATCATTATACCATCGCTCATCCCCATACTGAGTCATTGTTTGATCCTGATTAGACACCGCGATCTGTCACCTGCCAACGATGGTCTTTAAATCTGTTGAAAGATTTGGATTGCCCGATGATCAGGCGTTTGCTCGTTCATCAAGTAATCGGCGGCAGTATTACACTGCCAGATGATCGCTATCAAGCGCTCATACCAACACTCATTAGCCATCATCTGGCAGAGAATCTAATACGGCCTTTAGTGTTGTCCTCCGGGGAGCTTGTACGTGATCCTCCTCATGGACAGGAAGCCATGAGCCATTTCTGAGCACATTCTCTGGCTGCCTTCTTTATCCATCAGATTTAGTGTAAAGCCTAGCCATGGGCGTGATGTGATAGTGCTTACTGCTATCTGCATCTGTAAAGTCATATACCACAGCATCAGCCAGAGTGATAGGGGATCATGGGGAGAACAGTCTGTGAATTATAGGGGTTCCCCGGGGGGTGAACAATAATATATCCTCATGACAGTCTTTGGGTAGGAGGGGGAGGCTCCTGCTGAAGCCTCTTGTCTTACAGTCAGTCTTACAGAGTCCATTTCTTTAATATACTGTTGAAGGGAGGAATTGCTGGGCATCGTTTTAATTCTTCTTTATTTAGTGCGCCTTTAAAGGGTTTGTCTTATGAACACCACCTCAGTCTATCTGCTCTGTTACGGTATATGGACATCATAGAGGGAGGGGGTTGCCCCGCTCAGGATCCTCATCTATGAGCCAAAATGGACTTTGTAGACATGGCTGTCCATTCATTAGTTGTCCATCAGCAGTGTTTTATCTATACCACTACATCAGGCCCACTGCCACAAAATAACTCCTGTAATAACAAATGTGGAGCGTTGATTCTTATGACTCTACGTAGGTCCATTCCTCTATTATTCCTGCTAGAAGTTATGAATGAGTTAGGACTGTTTCACACGAGTGAGGCCATTGCTGGAATCAAACTCTGTGTGTGAGCATGATCCTTCATTCTGGACTTGCAGGAGCGCACGCCATTATCATGATTTAAAATTCTATGTGCCTCTGCTTGACCTTACCCCTGACAGCTTTATGTCACTATGAACCTGTAGACGTAAGGTTATGCAGAGGCAGATAGCATTATAAATCATGATAATGGCGTGCGCTACTGCAAGTCTAGAATGGAGGATCACGCTCCCACATGGAATGGACTCGCCCGTGTGAAACAGCCCTTACTAGAAGTGTGCAATAAAGGTCCAGATGGGTGTCACCAGCTAACGGTGTCTCCTTGTGCAGTCTGACACTGCCAGCACTGATTGGATAGTGTCAGACTGTGCAGGGACACGACCCCAACTTGTAACACCCATCTGGACCCTTACTGCAAACTGCTAGCAATTTATTCATAACTTCTAGGAATGGCACATTGTAGTCCTAAAAATCGATTCTCCAGAAAGGTTACTATAAAGGGGAAGGCATGTGGTTACTAAAACAGACCTGTCAGAAGAGGTTAGAGGTCTTCTTTAAATGGAGCTGATCTGCAGTGCACACCTTCGCCACATGCACATAAATGGTGCTCTGTCACAACATAGTGAAGTGTCCTTTGTCCTGCAGATTGTAGGGGCCCTTGGTCGTGGCCCCCCACAGATCACACGTTGACGGC
This sequence comes from Rhinella marina, assembly GCA_900303285.1. NCBI lineage: Eukaryota > Metazoa > Chordata > Amphibia > Anura > Bufonidae > Rhinella > Rhinella marina. Next base: position 22,826 of record ONZH01024593.1, read on the forward strand.
TTAGCGTAAACCTTTTAAAATGAGCGGCGCTGTGTTGTGCTTGCAAAGATGCCGTGTCAGCAATTCTAAGGAAGACGCCGACGTAGTTAGTGCTGGGCGTCACTGGTTACATTGGGTGTGGCAGTATGTGGTGTATACCTATCTCTGCGTACTCTCAGGGGCTATAACTGTGTGCATGTGTTCTCTTCTCAGCCGCACCTCCTGCACCAGGTAGTCCAAGCTCTAGAAGAATGCAACTTCATCACAGACACTCTGGTGAAAGGAGACACCAAGTTCATGGTGAGAGGCTCTAATTTATATTCCCATTTTTCTAATATCCACATCAATGTATATATTTAAAAACATCCTGAAATCTACTGTACGTTTCATGTATTTCTCAGGATACTTTTCACACTAGCATTTAAGTTTTGAGATCCATCATAGGGTCTCAATACCGGAAAAAAAAACGCTTCCGTTTTGTCCTCATTCATTGTCAATGGGGATAAAACGTAACTGAACAGAACGGAGCACTCCAAAAAGTATTCCGTTCCATTTAGTTGCGTTCCCAGACCGGAGAGCAAACCGCAGCATGTTGTAGTTTGCTTTCCATCCTGGAATGTGGAGCAAAACGTCATGAGCCACAATGCAAGTCAATGGGGACGGATCCGTTTTCTCTGACGCAATAGATAACGGATCTGTCTTGGCTATGTTAAAGATAACACAATCGGATCCGTTCATAACAGATGCAAATGGTTGTATTATCTGTAACGGAAGGCTAAAAGTGTGAAAGTAGCCTAAAAAAATGTCAATAAAAAAAAATCCTGAAATCTTGCAGTTTGTGCACTGACCACTAAACCTGGTAATAAGCTGACACTTCCTGTTCCATAGAGATGACATCTCAGCAGTCATCTCATCATCACAGGCAGGATTACTATTGACAATAGGTGAAAGTCTCAGAGCATGCCCGCAACACTCTCCCATAGATGTCAATGAACATCTCTAGTCTACAGGTTCCTATGGTCCACGTGGCCGCAGTAAAGAATATCTCTGAATGCTGTTAAAGGGGTTGTGCAGTCAGAGATATTGATGACCTGTCCTCAGTATAGGTCATAAATATCAGATCGGCGCAGGTAATTTTGAAGAGGAAGCAGCGCTTGCACGAGCGTCAGAACCTCTTCAAAGAGCTGATTGGCTGGGGTGTCGGGAGTTCGACCCCTGACAATCTGATATTGATGACCTGTCCTGAGGATAGGTCATTAATATCTTTAATTGCACAACCCCTTCAACACATGTTCATGCAAGATGGCCGCCCCCATAATTGTACAGAAAATAGAATTTAAAAAAAAAAATCTACCATCACCTAAAATAGAAAAATATAGGCGATACATTCCCCTTAAATGCTGAATTTACCAATTGTTCACCGCAAATTCAGTCTAGTTATATCAAATTCAGTCTAGTTATACGTATACTACATGTTGTTTACCGGCCCAGCCTTATCTCAGAAACAATACAGTACCTGACACAGCACCACTCTTGTCCATGTGGCTGTATCTGGTACTGCAGGTCAGCCGCAGCTCAGCACCATTCACTTGATTTGTGCCAAGCTGCAGTACAAGACGCATCCACATGGGTGGCGCTGTGTCATTCTGCTGATCTTCCACCTCAAATTCATTGCCGTCATTCACACTCCATGTTGTTGTCGGCCTCGGCTCTTTCAGGTCAAGGCTCAGAAACACTGAATTCATAATTGCCATTAAAAATATGATCTTCTAAAAGGGTTTGTGTTTTCATTTCCCATAACTTTCAAGCCCTCTGCTTTCTGTCACTGAATGGGATGACATCTATGGGTTGAAAACTGCCTTATGTTCGGCACACAGCTGCGGGGTCTGTTACAGTGTGTCAGGCCTCTTTCTTGCAATGAACCAGGCAGCAGTGTCGGTTTCACATCATAAGGACACGTTTTCGTTTCCTCCAGATTAAAGCAAGAATCTTTCCAGCAAGCAGAGAAAATCGCATTAGTTCTGTTTATACACTGAATTAAAGGGGTTCTCCGAGTTATATATATTGATGACCTCCTCAGGATAGGTCATCAATATCAGATCGGCGGGGGTCCGACACCCGGCACCCCCGCCGATCAGCTGTTTGAAGAGGAGGCGCACGCCGTATCAGCACTGCCTCCTCTTCACTGTTTACGTGCTGGCCGTAACGGGATAGTGGTGAGTAGGTGTAATTACACCTCACTGCCCCATTCATTTCTATGGGAAGAATCGCTTACATAGACTTGTATGGGAGCGATCCTTCCCATAAAAATGAATGGGGCGGTGAGGTGTAATTACACCTACTCACCACTACCCCCGTGTTGGCCAGGATGTAAACAATGAAGAGGAGGCAGCGCTGGTACGGCGCGCGCCTCCTCTTCAAACAGCTGATCGGCGGGGGTGCCGGGTATCAGACCCCCGCCGATCTGATATTGATGACCTATCCTGAGGATAGGTCATCAATATATATAACTCGGAAAACCCCTTTAATCAGATAAAACCTGGAGTTTTTTGTTTTTTTACCATCTTCTCTATCGGAGCTCATGCTGCTTTGTGTTTCGCGCAGGGTGTATGCCAGATGCCATCCGAGGGAGGCAAACAGTTCCCCTTCCGTAGGCTTGATATACGGTAAGTACAGGACATAGTTTTCTTCTGTGTTATGGAAATACATTTACAGCAATTGCTTGATATACTGTATACCCATTAAGCTACTTTCACACTAGCGTTTTCCCTGGATCCGGCAGGGTTCAGCAAAAACTCTTCCTTACTGATAATACAACCATCTGCATCTGTTATGAACAGATCCAGTTGTATTATCTTTAACATAACCAAGACGGATCTGTCATGAACTCCATTGAAAGTGAATGGGGGACAGATCCGTTTTCTATTGTGTCAGAGAATCGGATCCGTCCCTATTCACTTGCATTGTGGGTCATGACAGATCCGTCTTGCTCCGCATCCCAGGACGGAAAGCAAATTGCAGCTGCTGCTCTCCGGTATGAGGACGGAACAGAATGCATTTTGGAGCACTCCGTTCTGTTCAGTTCAGTTTTGTCCCCATTGACAATGAATGGGGACTTAACAGAAGCGTTTTTTTCCGGTATTGAGACCCTATGATGGAACTCAATACCGGAAAATATTAACACTAGTGTGAAAGTAGCCTTAGCCATGTTTGTGACAGATCAGCATGGACGTGCTGTAAATGCAGTTCACTAATACACAGCTGAAGGTTCAATATCTGTGCCACTCCTGTCCACGGGTATTGCAACTGTGCTCCATTAAAGCCCTGTTCTGGTACCTCAAAGGAGCCTCATTCCCTTGGGCCGACCCAATATGGCTCATAGACTTCTTTTTTTCTAATTTCGAGACCTTGTACACACTTTAGTGAATCACGGACGTGCGCTCTCCATGCTCTCCTCAGACAGCACACGTACCCATTGATTTTAATGTGCTTGTTGACATATCGGTGGTTTTACACTGACACTGAGTCAGTGTAAACATCACTGGAGAGTGCATCACTTTGCTCTGTGATGCGGACCAAACTTGTCAGTTGAAGTCTATGGGTCCGTGAAAAACCACTGGCGCCACAGATGAGAGATGACATTCGTGTCGGATCAGTGATTTTTCACATGCCATTGGTCTGGAAGTACATTTTCAGCTGAGCAGTGTCCGTGACACACGGAGGAAAAAAAACGGAAGCACAGGCCAAATACGGATACTTCATGGACAGCTTTATGGATGAAACGCAGACGTGCTTTCCACGAATGTCAAACGGACACAAAAATGTGAACGAGGCCTAAAAGGGTCTTATTCCCTTCTCGGCCATTCATGTCTGATATCGGAGCGCCTCTCCTATGCGGGTGGGCAGGACTGCAGAGACATCCCAGTGGGCTGATACTGTGTCTGTAGCTCCCACAGAAATGAATTGGAGAGACTGTCTCAGCTGTTTCTGTCAGTCTGACTGCCGCCTACGACAGGTATTTTGTTCAGATAGGTGCACCCCTTTAAGGGCCGTTCTGTAAAACTAAGCAGGTAGAAGTAACTTGTGCTTCATTGTATCAGGTTGATTCCTAAGGATCAGTACTACTGTGGAGTGCTGTATTTCACTGGCAGCGACATATTCAACAAGAACATGCGTGCACACGCCCTGGAGAAAGGCTTCACCTTGAACGAATACACCCTGCGCCCGCTGGGCGTCACAGGTCAGCACTGTTACCTTTATGATTCCTGTCTACATTGTGGAATTTATTTTAGTGCTAAGTACACACTGTAAACTGGAGGCACATCAGCCTGAATGACCACGGTCAGGGGGTGGACAGACCCTGCTAACCTCAGACCATGGTTGTCTATTGGCCTCCATGCCTTCCTCTTACAATCAAATAGGGGAGATTTTTGCCACTTAAAGACATTAGATTTTTCTCAGTGGATCTAACGTCTATGTGGACTTAACAATAGACTCCATCAACTGTGGCACCACTCATCTCCCATTGAGATGACAAAAAGATGAAGAGATGACTGCGGCACTCAATGTCTTCAGTGTTACTTCAGTGTTTATTCACCAATCATGCATGAAGTAACACTGAAGACATTGAGTGCCGCGGTCATCTCTTCATCTTTTTGGCTATCTGGGGCCCAGCAGGCTAGGGCCCAACACTGCTGGCACCGCAACCTTTTGGACCAACTAAGAAGTCTTAGGCCCCTTTCACACGAGCGAGTTTTCCGCGCGGGTGCAATGCGTGACGTGAACGCATAGCACCCACACCGAATTTTGACCCATTCATTTCAATGGGTCTGTGCACATAATCTTTTTTTTTCACGCATCAGTTCTGCGTTGCTTGAGAATCGCAGCATGTTCTATATTCAGCGTTTTACACGCAGCCCTGGTCCCATAGAAGTGAATGGGGCTTCAGTGAAAAACGCATTGTGTCCGCAAGCAAGTGCGTATTTCACTGATGGTTGCTAAGAGATGTTTGTATACCTTCAGTTTTTTATCACGAGCGTGAAAAACGCATCAAAATGCATCGCACCCGTGCGGAAAAAACTGAACAACTGAACGCAATCGCAGACAAAACTGACTGAACTTGCTTGCAAAATGGTGCGAGTTTCACTGAACGCATCCTGAGCGAATCCACCACGCTCGTGTGAAAGAGGCCTTAGCGAGTAGTCCTGTCTTACTTATAGATCCATTGAGATGACACGGACTTCTGCAGGGGTGGACATGTGTATGGGCCGGCAGTAGCTTGGTCATAGAGGTCACCTGCCTGCGGCCTATAGTGGCCAAGACACCAGGATGCTCAGAAATAAATGAGGACTGCCCTACATCTCCATGGATTTCAGTAGCGTTTTATACCACACCGTGTGTTTTGGTGACGTTCACCGCGGTGGCAATTACAGTGTCATTGTGGACTTTTTGGATGGAGTTTCCTATAGGAAATAAAACCTAATATCCTCCTTTATTTCTCCTCTCAGGAATGGCGGGTGAACCTCTTCCTATAGACAGCGAGAAAGACATCTTTGATTACATCCAGTATAAATACCGCGAACCCAAGGATCGCAGCGAGTGAAAGCCGGCAAGATCATGAACGTCAGCGACCGCCCTATAGTGATACAGATTGTGGTGTGACCCAGAAGAGAGTGTATTGTGTGGTACTGAAGCTGTGCGAGCGATAGTAGTTATAGGTATATGGCATGTAAAGCTGTTACATAAGAATCATGTTATTTACCGGGAGCCTCCTACACGGAACATGGAATCCATGAACAACATGGCTCCTCGTGGACACTTTTTAACATAAATCATGTGACTGTAGACAAGTATAAGATGACCGGCTCCTGACATGTCTATGTAAGTACTTGTAATCTCAAATCTGGAGCACGTTTAATTAGAACGCTGCATCGTCCCAGTCCTCTGTTATTCCTCCTGGATATGAATATGTTGACAACTGGGCATTACCATTTCCCTTGTCAGTCCGGTGTCTTGCACTGTAAATACTGACTGGGCAGACGGGGCAGCCATGTGCCTAATTGAAAGGGTGAATCCATTTACTCATACAGTTCCAGGAGGAATAACAGAGTAGCAACACAATGCAGTGTGTTCAACGATGTGCCAGGATTATTTGATGGGAAATACAAGTATCAGGCAAGTCAGGAGAGTTGACAGGTCATTGGTCCCAGGAGACACATGCCGTTATAAAACAGCATTCATTACTTTTTTTTTTTTTTTTTGGGGGGGGGGGTGATTTTCCTTTAAGTTCCCTTTATTGTTCAGGCATCCTGTTAACAGTTATAGGAGCACGCGAACCGACGCTCGTCATCCATACGAATTACGTGGATTATTTTTGTGTGTTTTTATTCTTTTGTTTTAGTAAGTTATGGTTATTATTTTTATGGTTTTTACTTTGATAATGAGAGTAGTTGACATTGAGTAAATCTGACATGCCTGAGCATACAAAGCCCGTGTAAGCTGTGAAAGTAAAATTGTGGATTTCTCCTTATCGTGGAAATGCGGTTCTTCATTCACATATTATACAAGGATAAGAAGCCTTGTCTCATCGGTGCCGAGTAGTACAGCAGCGGAGAGTGAAGGCATGATGTGATTATTATTATTATTATTTTACTTTTTAGATAGATGTAGCAAGAGTGTAATGTTTGCATGACTATCAGCCAGACATGCTTGAATTGAAGTGCTCCACTCCACCGCTGTAGATGGTTGAGAGGCTCTGTCAGGTCACCTTGCAGAGGGCAGCTCAGGATTGAGTGGGCGAAGCTCAGGTAGTAAATAAATCTCTTAAACCAGGGATCCGGCACTCCAGGTGTTCTGAAACTACAACTCCCAGAGTGCTCCATTCACTTCTAAGGGAGCTAGAAGAACAACTGAGCATGTTTGCATGCTGGGAGTTGTAGTTTCACAGCAGCTGGAGCGCCGAAGGTTGCTGATCCCTGTCTTAAATGGTTATACCCATCTCGTACATCTGTAACATATCCTAGCAATATGCCATCAAAGTCTGAGATGTGAACACTCCATGAAATTTTGATTCAGTATTATGTAAAATGCTGTTCATCTGCTGCCAGGACTCGTATAGAAAGCTTAAAGGGAACCTGTCATCAACTTTGTGCTGCCCATACTACCGGCATTATAAAGTAGAGACAGGTGAGCTGATTTCAGCGGTCTGCCATTTATAAGTTAAAAGTAAGTGGTTGCCGAGAACCAACATCACAAACATTGCTGACTAGGCCTGGAAAAGAGTTCCGGCCGCCTGAGAAGAGTCCTGGTTATTCATAAATTCCTGCTCTCCCTGCCCACCTGCTGATGACTGACAGTCTTCTACGTAGTTTTCTACCTTTTTCTGTAGGAGAGAACTGCCAATCATCAGCATATGGAGTGGGACAGCAGGAGATCAGGAATAACCATGACTCTTGTCAGATAGATTTGACTCTTTTAAAGGCTTGGGCTGCAATGATTATGATTCTGGTTCTCAGCAGCCACTTACTTTTAGCTCACAAGTGACACACCGCTGAAATCAGCATTTCTGTCACTACTTCATTCTGCCCTCAATACAGTCAGCATAAAGTTGATGACAGGTTCCCTTTAAGTCCAACATTCCCCTGCCCACACAGAGAGAGTGCCTGAGTCCTGCTTTCTCGGCCCAAACATAGATGAAGCCTGTGAGTCCTGCTTCCTCCGCCCAAACATAGATGAAGCCTGTGAGTCCTGCTTTCTCCGCCCAAACATAGATAAAGCCTGTGAGCCTGTGAGTCCTGCTTTCTCCGCCCAAACATAGATGAAGCCTGTGAGTCCTGCTTCCTCCGCCCAAACATAGATGAAGCCTGTGAGTCCTGCTTTCTCCGCCCAAACATAATAGATGAAGCCTGTGAGTCCTGCTTCTCCGCGCCCAAACATAGATGAAGCCTGTGAGTCCTGCTTCCTCCGCCCAAACATAGATGAAGCCTGTGAGTCCTGCTTTCCTCCGCCCAAACATAGATGAAGCCTGTGAGTCCTGCTTCCTCCGCCCAAACATAGATGAAGCCTGTGAGTCCTGCTTTCCGCCCAAACATAGATGAAGCCTGCCTGAGTCCTGCTTCTGCCCAAACATTCCTGTGACCCAAACATAGATGAAGCCTGTGAAAACATAGCCTGTGAGTCCTGCTTTCCTCCGCCCAAACATAGATGAAGCCTGCTGCTGCTGAGTCCTGCTTTTCTCCGCCTGTGACCCCAAACATAGATGAAGCCTGTGAGTCCTGCTTCCTCCGCCCAAACATAGATGAAGCCTGTGAGTCCTGCTTTCTCCGCCCAAACATAGATGAAGCCTGTGAGTCCTGCTTCCTCCGCCCAAACATAGATGAAGCCTGTGAGTCCTGCTTTCTCCGCCCAAACATAGATGAAGCCTGTGAGTCCTGCTTCCTGCAAACATAAGATGAAAGCCTGTGAGTCCTGCTTTCCTCCGCCCAAACATAGATGAAGCCTGTGATGAAGCCTGTGAGTCCTGCTTTCCCGCCCCAAACATAGATGAAGCCTGTGAGTCCTGCTTCCTAAACATAGATGAAGCCTGTGAGTCCTGCTTTCTCGCCCAAACATAGATGAAGCCTGTGATCCTGCTTTCCTTCCCAAACATAGATTGAAGCCTGTGAGTCCTGCTTTCTTCGCCCAAACATAGATGAAGCCTGTGAGTCCTGCTTTCTCCGCTCAAACATAGATGTAGCCTGTGAGTCCTGCTTCCTCCGCCCAAACATAGATGAAGCCTGTGTTTCCTGCTTCCTTCACCCAAACATAGATGAAGCCTGTGAGTCCTGCTTTCTCCGCTCAAACATAGATGAAGCCTGTGAGTCCTGCTTCCTCCACCCAAACATAGATGAAGCCTGTGAGTCCTGCTTCCTCCACCCAAACATAGATGAAGCCTGTGAGTCCTCCGTCCCCACACACACAGAAAGCCTGTGAGTCCTGCTTACTGAAACCGAACTGCTCTCATATAGAAGACCTGACTATAATAAATCAGGTGCTTATAATTTAATACACTAATATATGATATTCAATAGCTGTGGTCCAGGCAAGTGGTGTACAAAACCCCAAAAATATGGCCTCTAGTAAAAGTTTTATACATTGTCAGGCACTATTATTTTGCACATAAACTCCCTGTGCATTTAAAGGGACATTTCCACCAGACTGTGGTTTCTAACTCCATATTCATAGAATCTTTTATATTATTCCATCAAAAATGAAATGCATCCATAAACACAGACAGATAAAAGTTCTCACTGGTAGAGCAAAGTAATGGTGATAATAGTAGTTAGAGGACTGGAATGCATTGTGAGAAGCCATGAAAAGCCACACCACAGGGGTAGCATGGGGGAGGCAGGTCACCACCCCTCACTGCTCCCTGGTTTCACCAGTGGTCTGACAGACTATCTTGAAGGGGTTGTTCAGTTTCAGGAGGAAATTAGACAACACAGGGGATCTGCCTGCAATAAAGTGATCATTACTGAGGCTACATGCACATGACAGTGGGAAAAAACTTCAATTTTTCATGGCCTTAACCATTTGTGCATCTATTTTATGGCCGTCTGTCAGTTTGTAATGGCCGATTGCATCAATTTTTCATGGTTGTTAAAAATGGACATGAAAAATTGATGAATTTCATTGCTTTTTAAAAAAAAAAAAAAAAAAAATGATCCCAACACCTGCAGTGCCCTCAGTACACATAATGTCTCCCATAGTTCCCACCAGCAGTAATAATGTCCTCCATAGTGGCCCCAAGCTGTAATAATGTCCTCCATAGTGGCCCCCAGCTGTAATAATGTCCTCCATAGTGGCCCCCAGCTGTAATAATGTCCTCCACAGTGGCCCCAAGCTGTAATAATGTCCTCCATAGTGGCCCCCAGCAGTAGTAATGTCCTCCATAGTGGCCCCCAGCTGTAATAATGTCCTCCATAGTGGCCCCAAGCTGTAATAATGTCCTCCATAGTGGCCCCCCAGCAGTAGTAATGTCCTCCATAGTGGCCCCCAGCTGTAATAATGTCCTCCATAGTGGCCCCAAGCTGTAATAATGTCCTCCATAGTGGCCCCCAGCAGTAGTAATGTCCTCCATAGTGGCCCCCAGCAGTAATAATGTCCTCCATAGTGGCCCCCAGCAGTATAATGTCCCATAGTGGCCCCAGTAATAATGTCCTCCATAGTGGCCCCCAGCAGTAATAATGTCCTCCATAGTGGCCCCCAGCAGTAATAATGTCCTCCATAGTGGCCCCCAGCAGTAATAATGTAGTCCATAGTGGCCCCAGCAGTAATAATGCCTGCATAGTGGCCACCAGCAGTAATAATATCCTCCATAGTGGCCCCCAGCAGTAATAATGCCCTGCATAGTGGCCACCAGCAGTAATAATATCCTCCATAGTGGCCCCCAGCAGTAATAATGTCCTCCATAGTGGCCCCCAGCAGTAATAATGTTGTCCATAGTGGCCCCCAGCAGTAATAATGCCCTCCATAGTGGCCACCAGCAGTAATAATGTCCTCCATAGTGGCCCCCAGCAGTAATAATGTCCTCCATAGTGGCCCCCAGCAGTAATAATGCCCTCCATAGTGGCCACCAGCAGTAATAATGTCCTCCATAGTGGCCACCAGCAGTAATAATGTCCTCCATAGTGGCTCCCAGCTGTAATTTTTTGCAAACAAAAAAACAAAACCTCATCCACCTCATTCACATACAGCAGCAATAACTATTCTCTTGATTAAAAAGGACCTGCGCTCAGGTCCTTAGGAGCTACTGCCTCTACGCGTGCAAGTGCATGAGGTATTTTTTTTATGCCTAAAAGGCCATATTGTTTTAGTGTACCAATTGTTAACAACCATTAGACGGATGCACTACTCCTGTCTAAGCAGCCATTAAACAGTCCCGTTGATTTCAGTGGGGTCCATCTGGCCGTGAAAACTTCCAAAAAGATGTGTTATTTTTTTACAGCCGCTATTCACTGGTTGATTAAAATAAAACTGGCTATGTGAATAGCCCCATACACTGCAATTGTTCTGAAAACGGACGTTTTCCTGTTGTGTGCATGTATCTTTACCTGGTAGATTCCACACAGCCATTGAATCAATCATCATGCGTGACCGCTGCCTCCAATCACAGGCCTCAGCAGTGCACCGAAGAGGGATGTCACTGCTGCAGCCGGATAAACTGATCCTAGCTCGGAGAACCGAAGCAGTGTGAGATCTGCCAGGTTAGTAATGATCACTTTATTGCAGACGGATGCCCTGTGTTGTCAATTTCCTCCTGAAGCCAGACACCCCCTTTAAGTAATCCTCTCCGCCATGCAAGTCCAGAAGGCCAGTTTCAGACGAGTGGGTTCTCTGCGGTAAACACGCTTTGTGTGGAAGTATGATTTTCCGGCCTGAACTCTTCTCCTGTGAGAGACCCTCGTGGCATTATCATGATTTATAACACCACGTATCTCTGCCTTAAGGATCTAATGAACTGTACTGACTGCATTATGTCAGTACAATTCATCACCGCCGATGTCAGGCAGGGACACACAGCATTATAAATCATTACAATGCTGTGAGGTCCTTCCATATTAGCAGAGTTCAGGCCGGGAAGCCACTCTCCCCCAGAGAACTAGCTCATCTGGAACTGGTTATCAAGCATCTGTCAGCAATATCAACCCTGTGAAGCATCCCCTGGTAGGGACGGTCCTGCTGATTATATGCATACCTGCTTTATTTATGAGAAAACGTCCTTTTAATTTATATATGCTAATGAGCAGTTCAGCGCACTCAGGGAGAATCCAAGCCACTCTGCATGGTTGCTCCTCCTGCCTCCACTGCCTGCCTTATTGATTGACAGGACCAAGCTCCTGCCTAGTCATCTTGCCTGGACCTGTTAATCAAGATGCGCAAGGAACAAGAGTGCACAGGGTGGCTTATTCTTCTGACAGATGTTCTTAAGACTCTGGACAGAAACTTACATCCAGAAAATCATCAAAGAAATGACATAGTGTTCACATATGTGTCATTAAACAATTAGTGGAAGTGTCCCTTTAGTTCTCACAGTACTGCTTGTATTAGAAGGTTCCTTCTGCGGAGTCTGGAGCTGCAGGCGGTCTGCTTTATCGGGGTGGAGATTGAATGTTGGGATTATTTATTTCATGTGAATGGTGATTACTGTACATTATATCTGCACAATAAACCCACACGGTTCTCCTGATATCTTTCATAACCTACATGCACCTTGTGTGCCTTCACGTGGGCTCAGTGACAGGTAATGGCTGATTTCTGTTCACATTTTCCCACTGCTGTGCTCAGTTCTCTGACCCAACCAGATGACTTCCCCCTCCCCATCATCATAGACCAGTTTCACACGAGCATTGGGTCTGGAAAACGTTTGACGCCCACCTTAACAAAACTGACTGCATCATAATTATTTCCTGCCTGACCCTGGTTCCACTGTACAGTAGTCACATAATGCTCAGAGTACAGTACAGTAGACCCACAGTCAGATAGGAATTCACAGCATCATAAATCACAGATGCTGTGAGTTCAGTAACAGGAGCATTGTCTGGGAAATGCATCCAGCACATTAGAGAGCATTTCCCGGACCAAACACTACTCACTCGTCAGTTTCTGCTATTAACATACAGTATAGTACAGTAGTCACGTGTCCTACGGATGGGGTGGGGGGTGTCAATACTGCAGAAACCTTCTTTGCTGTAAATATAGTTATACACACACACCGTCCTGGGTATGATCTCTGTTCTGACCATTTAGGTTCTTTAAAGGGTCAGACACTGACTTACCTACAGGTGGCACTAGAGAGTTTTCTTTCTTCTACAGGAGAGTTAATTTGAATAATTCCCCCAGGGAGCACTGCCTGGAAGAATCTCGCCACAAGCTGGATCTCTGTAAGGCCTCATGCACACGACTGTATTCTCAGTCTGCGTCCGATCTGCATTTTTTTGGATTGGATGCAGACCCATTCATTTCAATTGGAGCCGCAAAAGATGTGCATGTACGTTCCGCGGCCCTGCAAAAAAGAACGTGCCCTATTGTTGTCCATTTTGTGGACAAGGATGGGACATTTCTACAGGAGCTTGGGGGTGGCATGCAGAATCCGTGATCTGAGGACCACACATGGTCCGGTGCATAAGGCCTTAAAAGCTATGTACGCATTCAGGGTCATCCTTTTTTTTTTATCATTGCTCATTGTGAGCAAAAATCATTTTTTCAGTTGATTTTTATTAAAAATATGCAGCCCTTTTCTCTGTACAGGGCTGAAATGCTCTAGGTGCAGGATCTGATTTTTCTCTCTGCTCCGTCAGACAGGGAACTGATTGGCTCCTTATCTCTGCTCTCTGACCTTCTAAACACTCATTATAGCTCAGTTCTTATCTTACTGATAAGAATGTGGCTTAAATAAGGGGCCGTTCAGACGGCCGTGTTGTTGCGTATCCGCAAAAACACGGATGCCGACCTGCGTGTGTTCCGCAATTTGCAGAACACACGTGGCTAGCACCCCATACAAAATGCCTATTCTTGCCTGCACTCGCGGACAATAGGACATGTTCTATCTTTTTTTTTTCACGGAGCCACGGCTCTCCGCGCTGTAATGCCGCCCATTGAAAGGAATAGGGCCGCATCTATTCCGAAAAATTGCGGAATAGATGCGGCCCCATTCACACGGTCGCGTGAACGGGCCCTCAGTGTTTATGACCTCTTTGTAGTTTAGAGACACCAGTTATTAGATGACGGCACAAAGTGAAAGTGACAGTTAGAAAAATGTTAACCCTTTGTGACAAAAAGGCTCAATATTTGTAATAAAGACCATTTGAAAAAAAATATTTTTTAGGCTAAAATAAGTAAAATGCAGTCATAAAAAATGCCACTGAAGGTGTACATAGCCTTTAATACCCTCAGAGCTCTGTTCTGAGCATTGATATAACTAAATAACCCCTGTGTTGCCTGTTGTCTCAGCTACAGTACTTTTCTCCCCACGCAGATGAAGCTTTTAGACAGAGTAATAAGACAGGAACTTGTGCGGGTGGCCATCTTTATTACAATACTTCATGAGGACACTCTGGACAATGGGGCGTGCACTGCTCCTTCTCTCGGAAGTACATGAGCAGTAAAGACCAGGGACTCTTTCCCACTCTGAGGTGAGCACACAACTTCAATGGTAAAGCAACTATCTTGGGAGCAGAGTAGTGTAATAAACCTAGGGTGCCAAGGCCTGTTATTACAGTAGACCACTGAAATTCACCAAAGAACTAAACAAACTTCCAGGAAACTAGGCTTTCAAAATGTGGCCTCCTAAACCTAGCATGTAGTGTATGTGGGAAATGAATGCCGGAATGGAGACCAGAGGATGGGAAGAGTCAGAAATTCATGAGGAAACATCTATAGAGGTTTTCTTAATGGGATCTATGGACATTTAAATGCATCTGCCGATCCTAATTGAGGTGGACGTCGAGGTGGCCACCAGGGGCAGTGTTGTCCGATCCTGCAGCCATGTGAACCTCTGCTCCTTAAGATACAGGACACATCTCAGCACTGTGTGTACATGATATCACATCTGTTTCGTGGGAGTCTCTGGAGGGGAGAAGGGTCAGGGCTGGTGGATCTTCATAGACGACCTACTACCACATTATGCTTCCAGCTCAAAGCCCAGCCCCACTTTGTGGCCTCCGGCGCTGAAGTTCTTCGCGTTGATCAGACCAGACAAGGTCAGCTTCACCCCTGGAAAGAAAAGAATTACAGTCTACTATGAAATCGTGTGCGGTTCTCACAAGGCTGAATGCAAAAGTGGAGAAGCTAACCGTACGAATTCGGCTTTTATTTGCAAGAGGACCTTCAAAAAACGAGGGCTGAAATCGCATTGGTTCCTAAGGGAAACTGCTCCACTCCATTTGGATAAATCTATCCCAACGTGTGAACTTGGACTTTCCTTTGGCAACAATGGGCCATAATTATCAAGAGTAAGGACATGGCGGATTTGTTGCACTATGATTAGTTGTGGGCAAAACTGACCAATACCGCCAATACACTGTTCTACTGTGGCCAGGGACAGATTGGCCATAGACCTTACAGGGAAATTTCCCGGTGGGCCGATGCCTAGGAGGCCGTCTGGGACCTCCCTGGCCAGTGGAAGTTTTTGGGGATGTATTTTGTGCTGCTGGCAGTATTTTGTGATGGACTGTGGTATTTGGCTCTGTTGGGGTGGTATAATGTGCCACAATATGGTATTGTTGGCCCTGCCGTGCATCAGTTTGGACCTAACTACAAAACGGGGCCACTTTTAGTATTTTTTCCAGGGACACTTTAAATGGCCACAGTCAGGGACGGACTGGGAACTTAGAGTCTTTATTCTACAGAAGTCCTGCATGCCTGCTTTGTCAGGCCCAAAAAAGCCTACTGGCTAAGGGGTTAACGATGGCATCTGTTCTCTGAACAGATCTGTAATGTCACATGAAAGGCATATGACAGATAACAAGCTCCTGGGACGAGAAGATACAGAAAGCAGAACATTAGGCACGTACCAGGCCGCAGGCTGTGTGTGTAGCCTACTCCAATCAGGCTTGCATTGTTAACTTTGGCCTAGGAAGAAGGACAGTGACATTAGCAGAGAATCCATATCCAACAGTGAGGTGAATACATTATGAAGATCACTTGTCCTGTCACGTCTGTGCATTAATGATGGACTCCACCTCACACTGGGTGCATTCCATATGTGAATGAAGCCTAAGAAAATCCAAAAAGGAAGCAGAGAACTTAGAGGGAAACCAAATGCATCTCCTGTCACAGCTATGTAGTCCATGGGCTGGAACCAGCAATGATTTCCACAATGAAATGGCTCTGGTCCTTCTGCCTGTTCTTCTAGCAGAATTCAAGGACTGATCTGGTTCAGGGGTCAGCAACCTCCTGCAGTCCAAGTGATGTGAAACTACCACTCCCAGCATTCACACTTGCTTGGCTGTTTTCTGAACTCCCACAGAAGTGAATAGCTAACACTGGCTGACCTGTTACATGTGCACTTGGCAGCTGAAGGCATCTGTGTTGGTCCCATGTTCATATGTGTCCGCATTACTGAGAAAAAGGATGTTTTACTATATGCAAATGAGCCTCTAGGAGCAACGGGGGCGTTACCGTTACACCTAGAGTCTCTGCTCTCTCTGCAACTGCTGCACCCTCTGCACTTTGATTGACAGGGCCAGGAGTATGGACATTTCCTCTGCCTAGCCTAGCTCTGTCTATCAAAGTGCAGTGGGTGCAGGACTTGCAGAGAGAGCTGAGCCTCTAGGAGTAATGGTAACGCCCCCATTGTTCCTAGAGGCTCATTTGCATATAATAAAACATTATTTTTCTCAGCAATGTGGACACATATGAACATAGGACCAACACAGATGTCTTCAGCTGCCAAGTGCACATGTAACAGGTCAGCCAGTGTCATAGGTACAAATCTGCTGACAGATGCCCTTTAAGGCCTCATGCACAAGACTGCATGTATTTTGCATTCTGCAAACCACAGATCCACAAAATACGGATAGCGGCCACTTGCATCCCGCAATTTCCGCTGGCCCTATTGTGAAGATGCCCATTCTTGTCCACAAAGTGTTATTTTTTTTGCAGAGCAGACATGCAGATGTGGACAGCACATGGTGTGTTGTTCGCATTTTTTGCGGCCCTTTTGAAATGGACAGGCATAAAATGCGAATCGGATGGGGGGGGAGGGGATACAGCACTCAGTCTCCGCTTCACACAGACTCTAATGAGATTCTCAAGGTGCAAAGCAAACAGTAACTCCCAGCGGCCAGTTTATTCACACAGTCATAACTGTAAGAAAATATGCCCTAGAATGGATTTTTTTGGTTTGTTTGTTTTATGAAGAATGCAAGTATTTAGTCAAATAGGCACCGGAGGTGACAGGTCCTCTTTAGGCTCCTCTGGGCTGTTTCCTCTACCATAGTGCATGGCATCAAGAATATACTGACCTTTCATAAGGAATAAAGCAGGAATATCTGTATAATCATTGGAAATATATGGCTCTACGTCATCATCGTGTACCTGTGTGCAGTATATAGAGGAGGAGTCGCTTACCTCAGACAGGTAGCCTAGCGCAGTGACAGCCAAGCACCTAACTGTTTTGCCCAAGTCCAGCTCCGGCAGTGTGAAAAGTAGCTAACTGGAGGGGGGAGGGCTGCTTTAGATGCTGCTACCTCCTCAATGGTAGCAGCTAGAAACATGAAACTGGTCTTATTCGAAAGCTGACAGTCCAGGCTTTCATACAAGACCAGCTAAAGTCCAAGCAACAGAGGAGAAATCACTGTTAGAAATCAAGTCTGGAATAATCACGAGTAAAACCTGTTTTTACTTTCACTTTCAGTTGCATTCACAGCATCCCAATTTCTATCAGTGATATCTTTGCCTGTCCTGAACATATTCCTGTCATTCTGGTATTGTCTGAAAGCTTGGAATGTCTACTTTCAAACAAGACCATTCAGGAGGTAGCAGCATCAA
Organism: Rhinella marina; assembly: GCA_900303285.1. Lineage (NCBI taxonomy): Eukaryota > Metazoa > Chordata > Amphibia > Anura > Bufonidae > Rhinella > Rhinella marina. The sequence continues at coordinate 40,334 of ONZH01024593.1, forward strand.
AACCAGCCTTCCCCCCTCCAGTTAGCTACTTTTCCCACTGCTGGAGCTGGATTTTGGCAAAACAGTTAGGGGAGGGGGGGGGGGGTATTAAAGAGGTATCATGTCAGTGACCAGACACAGTGCAGTACCAGACACAGCCACAAGAACGGTTCTGTGCAAGAGATGATAGCACTTCTATGTGCCTGCTGCTATTCCTAGTGACATACTTACAGAGACTGTGGTGTTTGAGTCCAGCTGGTACTTGGCTCCAATGCCAAAACGAGTATTGTTGCTGCCTGCGCTCCATGCCAGGCTCACAGAGGTCTCCACATCTTTATTGACCTTCTGGTAGATGGATCCTCCAAACTCGGTGCCATCATTCCTAAGCAGAGAGAAGGCAGATAGATGCCCATCATGTTGCTGGCAGAAGAGTTGCACCCACCATCTTTATAGAGGTTCGTGATACTTACACGTTTGTGTGCAGCTGGAAATCTCCCGCCGTGTAGCCCAGGGCAAAGTTGTTCTGCGCCAGCCTGGACTTGGCGGTATCAAAGGCCATCTGGTAGCCAGCCAGCCAGCCTTGGTAGCCCAGGACAGCCCAACCATATATGGTGGGGCCAGCCAGGTCCAGGTCAATATCAACTCCGACGTTGGCGTACTCTCTCTTGTAGGAGGTCTTCAGCTTGGCGCTCTTCTTACTGTCAAAGGCAAGGGAAGAAGATACATCAGTGTGGCCAAACTGCGATGCCTGGCAAGTTCTCTGGGATCAGTGAACGGGCAGCTGGATCGGAGGTGAGGGGGAACATCTCGAGCTTGGGCCATTCTTGATTTTTGGCTGTCCATACTGATGACATCGCCTGGTGATGGTCACGGAGGTGATGATACCAAGGAAGACGAGTGTAAGGAGGTCATGCAGTGCCACTTACCCAGTATTGGGTACAAATGTGGTGTCCAGTGCCAGCTTCAAGCCCGTAGCCAACTGTGTGAAGAAAAACGAGATGCATTAATACCCCTCTGCTAACCTCGAGACTCAGCTAGCCCCTCCAGGATGGCAGCCGCCGCTCACCTTGTCTTCGAGGGCGATCTCCGTCCCTAAAGTGTTGTCCGTGTTCCACTTCTCAGTGAAGGTGAGGCCGGCCTCCTTCAGCTTGTACTTGGTTTCCAGACTTCCGGAGGCTTTGCCTGTATCGGTGTTTGAAGATCCGCTGCTTGTAAACTCCTGCAATTATCACATATCATATTACTTGTGAGAAGGGGGCTACAGCTATGTGACGGGGCACAGGTGGAGTAGAAGGTGTTGTCCACTTTGTCCTGCTCACACACACATAAAGCAGATCACTTATCCTATTAGTGCCGACAAAGGATGTATTAATTTAGGGGGCGCTATAAGCCCCTGGCATACAGTTGTGCCGCCTCTACGGTTTAGGGTCATATACAGCATGTATTACACCATAGCGTTATTGTGGCTTACCATCTGTTACAATCCAAGCAGCATGGAGGAAGGGAAAAAAGAGCACGTTATGTCCAACACGATTTGAGCACGCCTATAATATTTCATCGTGTAGCAGAGCTGGGTTTGTCACCTGGCACATCAACACACAGGGATAGGGAAATAGAATGTGTATGGTTTTACCCAGAACTGCAGGGAAACTTACCAGTGTGTGTAAAGCTAATCACACTGCACAAATGAAGGTAGATGACATACTCAGCCCTGCTACATCTCTACGTATCACTACTTACCACTCCGCTGGAGGATTTTGTTTTGAGATCCAGCTTCACCAGCCCGAACCCTATAACAAGAAGACAAAGGGTTGTCTTGGAAGTTCCCATTCCAACCAAAAGAAAGCAAAACCTCCACAGGCATCACTGGTTCCGTTCTAGGACTGTAGCCCGAGACTGGACCGCAACGGTCTTACACAATACAGGCTACAGGACGGCACTGGGGAATCTACTTCTAGAAATACCCAGATTGCAATCCTATCAGACCGAATATCATTAAGGAGGCTGACTACTGTAACCCCAGGCTAGAAGGTCCGATCTCCACTGTGGGCCATGAGTATATGAAGTATTTTGGCCATGGTGCACCCATTATTTTGCAATATCTCTTTATGACGAGTGGCGCTCTGAATCCTCTTTTCCCTTCACACAGGAACATTGTTAAATTATAACACTCTAGTAGCCTGCACTCACCACTAGGGGGAGAACAGGAGGATAGTGAAGAGGTTTTTCTCTTTTAATTCAGACCAATGGAATCTGTATAAATATGAATGCAGTGAGCTCCCCCTAGTGGTGGCTGGGGGCAGCAAGAAGGTTACCATTTTGCTATGACTGTTAAGGGAATCTGGAGCACTGCGTCTGCAAACAGAATGGCGGACCTTTTGTGAAGATTCTGTTATAAAGGTAGACCCCAAAGTAATATAATACCCCACAGAACCACCGCTAGAACTCCTATCAATGGCAGAACCAACTGTAGCTAAAGGCAACGTGGGTCCATCTTATCTACTTGCATCCCCCATGTAATAACAATTCTGGAGCATCTATTATTATATGCTGTGCCATTTTTTTTATTATTCCTACTAGACATTTTTGAATGAATAACCAGCAGTCTAAATGGGTGTTACCAATTGGGAGGGGTGCCACTTTACAGCGACACCATCCTGTCAGGGCCAGCATCAGTTTGTGCAGGGACACGCCCCCAAGAGGTAACATCCAATTAACAAGTTAATCATAAACATCTAGCAGAAATAATAGAGGAACGGCACAACACAGAGTCATGGAAAAAGATGCTCCAGAATTATATTATGGGGGAATTCAGGAAGTTACTAAAACAGACATGTCATAGTGGGACGCCATAGTGGTAATTACTCTACTCGCCGTTGCAATTGCTGCAGTGAGCAGTGCTCGTACAAGCGCTGCTTTCTCTTCAAACAGCTGATGAGTGAGAGTGCCGGGAGTCACCCCTTAGGATAGGTCATCAATATAGGAGAAAACGAAAAACAGACAACCCCTTTAAAGGGGTTGTACCATCTCGGACACTGGAGGCATACTACTAGGATATGCCCACAATGTCTGATAGGTGTTGGTCCCAGAGATACTTAGAACGGAGCTGGCAAAGTCCTGGAGGGCGCATGTGCGACCACCCTCCATTCATTCCTATTGGAGCACCGAAAATAGCCAAGCGCTGGCTTGGCCATTTCCGTCAGCCCCATAGAAGTGAATGGAGCGGTGGCCGCGCTCTCATTCATTTCAATGGGACTTCCGAAAATAACAGAGTGTGCCGCTCAACTATTTTCAGGACTCCCGTAGAAATTAATGGAGGCGCGGTGATCCCTCCTTCCTTTTGCAGGCTCCATTCTAGAGATAGGTAGGACCTGCACCTGTCAGACATCGGAGGCGTGCCCCCAATGTCTGAGATGGTACAACCATCTATAGCTATAGCATTACGACGTCATCATGGCTGACGGATGCATTTTCCTCCTACGTTCTGACTTCACTTACCATATCCTTTGTTGAAAACGTCACGGGCGGATTTGCCCAGGTCTGCGTAGTTTGGTGGTACGGCCATGGCTCTAGAGGGGAAGATGGAGAACAAGGCTCGTGAGATGACGTCACATAGATCACCATTAGAGATGAGCCAGCATGCTCGGGAGCAATTTTCGAGTAGTAGCGTACGCATCTTCTAATCCGTACGCTAATGCATACGCATCTTCTAATCCGTACGCTAATGCATACGCATCTTCTAATCCGTACGCTAATGCGTATGCATCTTCTAATCCGTACGCTAATGCGTATGCATCTTCTAATCCGTACGCTAATGCATACGCATCTTCTAATCCGTACGCTAATGCGTATGCATCTTCTAATCCGTACGCTAATGCGTATGCATCTTCTAATCCGTACGCTAATGCATACGCATCTTCTAATCCGTACGCTAATGCGTACGCATCTTCTAATCCGTACGCTAATGCGTACGCATCTTCTAATCCGTACGCATCTTCTAATCCGTACGCTAATGCGTACAAATTACAAGATGTGTACAGATTAGAAGATGCGTACGCTACTACTCGAAAATTGCTCCCGAGCATGCTCGCTCATCTCTAATCACCATCCTTCCTACTATGTTCTGGCTCAGGGATGGCCAACCTAAGGCTCTCCAGCTGTTGCAAGACTACAACTCCCAGCAGTCCCAGACTACCTACAGCACGGCACGGTGGGGGTTGTAGTTTTACAATGTCAAACTGGCCCCTGTAGTGGTGCCGCTGGTTCCTCTACACTGCTACCCCTCCTGTAACCAGTTCACACAACTCATTTTCAAAAACATTCTTAAAAAAAATTAGAGCAGAATCCACACCTTTTTTCAGCGTGAAAAAAACACTTTTTTCATGCGGTTTTCGATGTTTTTTTTTTTTTAAACCAATGGGTTCAATACAAAGCTGAATTTTCAGATCTGCACCAAAAAGGATCGGAAAACACACAAAAGATGCCCATACTTGCATGGAGCCGTTTTTTTTTCTGCTTTTTATTCATTTCAATGGGAGATTCTGCACTGATTTTGCCCCAAGATAGGGCAGTGCTGCTTCCCATTGAAACAAATGAGAGGCTGTTTTGATTTTCGAGGCCGAAAGGCTCCAAAAACCGCATAAAAAAACTGGCCCCTAATCCCGTGAGTCTCAGCTCAATGTCCCTTACTAGTATCTTGTTTTTTCCACCTGTGACACATTTGTCTCACAAGTTATTACCTGGCTATGGCCACACAGACATCATCATAATCAATGGGGAACATTTTTGGGGCAAATCTTAAAGGGATTGTCCAATACTGCTGTTTGTCTAAAAATAGTGCCGCACCTGTCAATGGACTGTGTATGGTATTACATTTCATCCCCTTTAAGTGACTGGAGTCAAACTGCACGGCCCATGGACGGACAAGGAGCCATTTTTGGTAAAAGTACACTTTTACAACCTCTTTAAATTTCTCCACCCCCTGAAGCAATCATGTACAAGTGTCATCTGTCTGTCCTCATCCTAACGTGGGCCGCTCTCTTAAACAAATGGACCAGAGTTATATAAAAATTGTTGCCTTCTTTCAAAAACAGCGCCACACCTGTCCACAGGTTGGGTGTGGTATTGCAGCCCCATTTATTTCAATTTAGCTGAGCTGCAATACCAGACACAACCTGGGGACATGTGTGGCGCTATTGCTGGAAGAAAGCAGACATGATTTTCTAATACTGGACAACCCGCTGCTCGAGGTCCTGGTCCAGTGGTCATGTCCTGGCTGTCACTGGTATCAGCTGAGAAATCACATATGGGTCTGCAACGGTGCAGGCATCTGGATGGCAGCCCACCAATACACAGCACCAGCAGGACGACAGCTGACAATGGCACTGCCTGGTGCCCACACCCTGTAGACGTCATGGCGGCAGGCGACATGTAGGAAGGACGTGCGACTGATCAGTGACAGGGTACTGATCCACTGCAGTGATACGGCCGCCCCATGAGGACTGATCCCTTCACCGGGAGGTTCTCTCCGCCTGCTGTAAACCTCTTATATTTTCTTCATCATCTAATCCCTTTAAAAGATCAGAATGCACGAGGAGGCTGAGGAGCAACTGCTGGAGACGCCAGAGCCGAGAGCAAATCTACGAGACTGACGGAAGTCTGATAGTCTAGAAGCTGATGATCCGGAAAATCTCAGAATCAGTGAGGACCACTGACCCATCTTAGGTTCTGTTCACACTAGTATACTAGGATACATCACCACTTCATGACTGGTCAGACCTCTAGGACCCCCCACAATACTGACAAAGTGGGCCACATCGCTGCAAACTGCACAGCGCCACTCTGGCTTACTGACTGTACAGGGAACTGCAGCTGACCCATTCAAGTTACCAGAGGCGGCTGCAGTCCTCTGTATAACCAGTGCTGCAGTCCATTCATGCTCAGGACTGGTGGGGGTCCCGGAGGTCCTAGCAATAAGCAATTAAAGACCCCCTGTTACATGTGCACTTGGCAGCTGAAGACATCTGTGTTGGTCCCATGTTCATATGTGCTCACATTGCTGAGAAAAATGATGTTTTGATATATGCAAATGAGCAACGGGGGAGTTGCTGTTGCACCTAGAGGCTCAGCTTTATTTGCAACTGTCGCATCTTCTGCACTGACAGGGGCAAGCAATGTAAATGTTATCACGCCTGCCTGGCCCTGTCAAAGTGCAGAGGACGTGGCAGTTGCAGAGAGAGCAGAGACTCTAGGTGTAACGGTAACGCCCCCGTTGCTCCTAGAGGCTCATTTGCATATAGTAAAACATCATATTTCTCAGCAATGCGGGCACATATGAACATGGGACCAACACAGATGTCTTCAGCTGCCAAGCGCACATGTAACAGGTCAGCCAGTGTCATAGGGACAAATCTGCTGCCCTTTAAGCTTTCTGTATCAAGGTCTTGCTATTTTCAAGATCTCTGCTTGCTGTCAGTCAACGTGAACGGTCTAAAATCCTGTTCTCGCAGATGCAAATTTATCCAGTCTGAGGGAAACTGTGAAATTAGCACATGAGTAATACAAACCTCCCTCCTGTTCTGATGCTTTGCTACAATGTATCAGTGCAGGTGGAATGCAGCAGTCCAGACTCACAGAGGATTGTCCAGACTGGACACACGGTGGAAAGTGGCGGTACAGATTTTCAACTTCTGGCAGTGTACCACAATTTATTTATTTTTTCACTCACTGACAGCAAAAAGAGATCTTGAATTTTTCATTAGATCACAAAACCAGCATCAAGGCCGGTGTTACCCCATGGACCCCAGAACCTGCCGTAGCAGGGTTTCCGATTATCCAGTGCCGCAGTGGTCCCACCAGTGCTGGATTACTGGAATTTTACTGGTGTATACATCAAATACTTGTCTAGATCCCCCCATGCCATTGGAACGGCCTAAGGGCTCACGCACACCGCCATTGTCCGGACATATTGCCGCCCGCATATGGTGAGTTCGCAATACACGGGCAACGGCCGCGTGCACCCCGTATCACGGATCCGGACCCATTCACTTGGGTATATCAGCTGAGGGTTTGCTACAATCACATCAAGGCCACGCTCTGTGTGGATCCCACATTACCCTTACCCGAAAATCAAGCTCACATTAACACGCATCATTAACCAGATGCGCTCTACTTAATGGCCTCTAAGTAGGCTGATATAGCAGAGCCGGCCGTGTTCAGGTGCCCATCAACCGTTCCTGGTGCATTATCAGTGCCATTATAAGATGTTATCTCACAAACACAGACGGCAGCAGAGAAAACAGCAGGGAGGGCGGCGCGTGATGATACCAGTATATTCCCAGTTATACTGGAAATTATGTAAACGGCCGAGTCTGGGAGCATTTACCCCCATGATAGATGTCCACTGGTGCCAGCCACCACCATGGCCCCTGCAGGAGATGTCAGGTAGTTTCCACTGACCCAGTGCTTATGCAACTGTGTGTCAGTCTTCACTGTAGTTTGGTCTTCTCTTCGTGAACCAGGAAGATCAGGATGATCCTGCTTTTCACAGTGAACCTTGGGGTCCCAGCCCTCTGCTGAGTAGCTATCCATATGTATCCCATTAAAGCCTGTGAAAGGGCTGATAACAGAGAACAGATGGATTTTAGGTTTAGTTCCCCTTTAAGCTATTACTGTATAATGTACGCCTGTCCCTCTACAGTCTGAGCTGTCACCGGGTCCCTCCTGATCATCAGCGTCATAGTCACTTGACTTGGCATCACCGTGACATTTCTGACGTGCCAACACCAGCGAGTTCACGAGTCCTGCCGTCCTTGGTCATCCGGTGAGGACGACCCTCAGGATCCCATAAGAATAACTGCTGTGACTGCTGGGGGGAAAGAGCGGACTGTGAGGGACACACCTATACATTTATGCTATATACCGCTCCCTTCCCGCGTACATACACCCTACTACATATGTAAGTGCATGACTACCGCCGACCAGTACTACTTGATATTCATCAAGACTCCGGTGCTGCCGGACGATGCCCCTAACATGCGCTGAGGTGCAGTCCTCGTCATAAAGCTGGGGCATCCTACGGCAGTCCGTATCCACACAAACGTATATATTTTGCGGATTCGCAAAGAATACGGATTACGTCCGTGTTGCACCCATTTTTTTTTGCGGATCCATTGTAACAATGCCAACTCCTTTCCGCAAAACAGAGAAGAATAGGACATGTTCTATCTTTTTTTTGCGGATATGGAAAACGGACATACGGATGCGGACAGTACACGCTGCGCTGTCCGCATTTTTTGCGGACCCATCGCGTGGAACGGGTCCGCATCTGTTCTGCGAAAAAACGTGGATGGGATGAGGAGGAAAAATACCGTCGTGCGAATGGGGCCTAAACAGAAGTCTACAACTGCTCAGAGCTGCCGTACATTTCTGGCTTCATTTGCACCAGAAAACTAGTATAAATCTCAGGTGTTGGCCACGCCCCTTTCCCACCTTTGTCACGCTCCCTTTTGGGGTGCGTAACTTTTTACTACTTTTTTTTTTAAGTCGCATTTAAAAAGCCACAAACCGCTTGCAAATTTGCTTGTGAAGTCACTTTTCTGGCGGAAGGGAGATGCATATACCCCAAATATGAATGTAGCATGTGAAGATACGTATACACCTTATACATAATGACACCACCCTCCCCACATGCGCACACCGTATACTGTGATACCTCCATACTCCCTCCCCATATACTGCACGCACCAATGGACTAAGTGATGAGAACCCCTCCACAGATACCTACATCCTAAATATTACTGTACCTTGTAAGGAACCCCCCCCCAAATATACACCCTATAATAACTACTACATAAGGACACCACTTCCCATATACATACACACTCTATAGCAGGGGTCACCAACCTGCGGCACTCCAGCTGTTGAGAAACTACAATTCCCAGCATGCTCCATTCATTTCTATGGGAGGTCTGAGAAGAGCAGAGCGAGTATGCATGCTGGGAGTTGTAGTTTCACAACAGCTGGAGTGCCAGTGGTTGCTGATCCCTGGTCTATAAGGACACCCCCTCTTCATACACATACTGCCATATAACTGTACTATATATAACTGCTACATAGGGACACCCCCTCTTACTGCCATATACCTGCACTATTTACTATTTACAACTACTATATAGGGACACCCCCTGCGATATACATACACACATATATATATATATTGTATCTGTACTACGCAAGTATGCCCCCCTTCCATATACAGAACTGTACTATATAAGGACACCCCTTCCCCATCACTATATCTCTCTCTCCTCTCTCTCTACATACATATATATATATAATTATACTACATAATACTTCCATACTGCCTCCTCATATACTGCATGTACCATCCTGTACATAAATCGACTAAACGTACAACCTATATAGAACTGTACTATATAGACAACCCTTTCCAATATACATACCCCTATATACAACAGTACTGTGTAAGGACACCCCTACACATATTATACGGCACACACACATACAGCTACATATAACTGTACTATATAGTACTGTATAGACACCCCTTTCCATTATACATGCCTATATATATATATATATATATATATATATATATATATATATATATATACACACACTATATAAGGCATTTTCCCATATACATACCCCTATATACACCTATACTATGTAAGGACACCCCTCCTCATAAATATATACCCCTAAATAAAAGCCCCCCCCTTCCCATATATATATATAACTATACGATGTCATCTATATGCACACGCCCTACACATTGTATATCACCTCATTCATTGGTTGGAAATCCCTGATGGAAAGCTGTAAATGTCAATGTGATTGAAACTCTCATTCTCCTTCCCTGTTGATTGAAAATAAGTTACACAAAAGACACCAGGGGTATACACACTACTATTAATGACCCCCATACTATATATATATATATATATATATATATATATATTGTGGTGCCAGTGTGTGTGTGTGTGTATATACACTACTAGTAATGACCCCCCCATACAATATATACAGTACATTATTACCCCATCAGTGCAGTACATTATTATACATATTACTACTAGTGCATTATATACATACACCCATTACACTCCCCCTCCCCTGCACACAGACATCCATCACTATACTGCAGCAGGGTGACCTCCTATCACAGCACTGCACAGCCCCTGCATCTGCAGACAGTGCCCCACCCTGCAGGTACACAGACCCCGTCCAGCACTCACACGACCCCAGCCCCTGTCACCTGTCCCTAGCTGAAGGTCTCCTCTGCGTCTCCCTGTGCAAGGCGCATGCGCGAATGTACCGCCGCCACTACTCCAAGACCACATGACACACCCGGACACGCCCACCCAGCGCTAGGGCAAACAATAGCTTCCATTGATTGGCTCAGCAGACGCTTGTAGCTCTAACGGCCCATCTGTCGATCACTGAGCACCATAGAGTCGCGAAGCGGGTAGAAGGTCCCTGCGGCATTTGTGTCTAGTAGTCTCGATGGTGTTTAATAAAATGATGGAGGACGTGACAGAAGAGGACGTGACAGAAGGGGGGTCATTATGTCAGGGGCGTTTTCATTAGTATATAGTATCTATAATAAATACAAAATATTTAGCTTAATTTGCATCAGTCTATCTGTATTATTGTGAATTACTAAAAATCATTAAAAAAATAGTTTTTAAAGGGGTGCATCATAAGAAAATTAGTTACCTATTATTAAAATCAAGCTTTTATGTTACATATGTTTTAAAATATTTTTCCCTGATTTGTTGCAATTTCAATATCACTATATTTTAAAAAAATATATAAAATCCCACAGTTTTTGCAGTGGCCGGTAAGGGCCTTTTACACGGGCTGATATTTGGGAATGAAATACCCTCCTTCCTGATCACTGTCCTGTGTGAACAGGCCACCGATCACCAGAAAATGAACAAACCCAGTGATCAAGGAAAATCAATGTTTGGAGCAGCTGTGCGTGGGATGAGGTGGCCATACATACAGCGCGCGCGCCCCACGTGGTCGTACCTTTAGCTTCTCTTATCCCGTGACATGGGGGAGATTTATCAAAACTGGTGTGAAGTAGAACTGGCTTTGTTGTCCATAGCAACCAGTCAGATTCCACCTTTCATTTCTCACAGCTCCTTTGGAAAATGAAAGGAGGAATCGGGTTGCTATGGGCAACTAAGCCAGTTCTACTTTACACCAGTTTTGGTAAATCTCCCCCGATGTTTTCACCTGCTTAAAGGGGTATTCCCATCACAGACAATGGAGGCATATCGCTAGCTCTGGGACCTGCACCTATAACAAGAACGGAGCGGGGAGAGTTGTGGCTGGAGGACCCTGGGATTGTCTGAGATAGGCCAACCCCTTTAATAATACGGATCTGAACACAATTAGAGGTATGGTCTGTGGATTGATATTAATACAGAGGGTCTAGATTAGAGATGAGCGAACGTGCTCGTAACGAGCACTGTAGCGCTCGGCTCCCCTGCGCTTGCATGGGCGCAGGCATCCGCTTCCATCCTCCTCACCCGACGGAAGCGGATGCCTGCGCCCATGCGAGCGCAGGGGAGCCGAGCGCTACAGTGCTCGTTACGAGCACGTTCGCTCATCTCTAGTCTAGATGTATTTAGGGGATCTGGTCTGGGGTCTGAAGTTCATTTTGGAGGTCTTGTCTAGCGTCTGAAATTAATTTAGGGCTATGAGAACGCAATCCATTACGTAATTCACTCAAACCCCGCAACCCGAACTCATACCTGCCAAAAGACAGGTTCACGCAATTCTAGCTGGGAGCCGCACCTATAGCGAGAACAGAACCCCGAATGTTGTGGAGGGTGCACTGTGCATGCGCAGCCGCCCTCCATTCATTTCTATGGGGCCGCCAAAAATAGGCGGGCACGGACTCGGCTATTTCCGTCAGGCCCATAGAAGTGAATGGGAGCAGTGAAAAAAGGTATGTAAGGCATATAAACCCAGCATGTATGCCTTGTCAATGGGCTCCTGTGCCTGCGTACGGCGTATGCTCTGAGAGTATTCCCTGGCGTTTTACACCATGATGAGGACAAGTTTTTAACCACTAGAAATAATGAGTGTCTATTGAATGACAGCAAGCAGAGATCTTGAAAAACCTTGAGGTATTGGAACAGAAAATATATTGGAAAATTGTCTAAATTCTCATGGTGCCATATGAGCAATCAACAATAAAATACATAACTGTAACCTAAAAATAATGAAAAATGGCCGCGGTCCTTTATTAAGGGTTGATTTACATAAATATAAATTAATAAATAATTTAATTAGTAATAAATTAATAAATAACCATTAAAAACCAGTATTTCTAGAGAAATGTCCCCCCAGCAAAGCTGGGTGACTAACCCCCCTCTAATTCTGGACCACGACTTCTGTAAAAGATGGGAGGGCGGACGGGACAATGTCTTCTCCTTCCAGGTATCAGCGATGGACGAGCTCCAGACCCTCTGGACACCTCTATAAATACCCCAGATTCCTGCCACTGACCTTCATTGACCAATAATCACTGGGCAGAATACAGGTACCCAGCAACAGGTAGGCAACCGCTGACCAATCACAGCTGTTCCTTAACATCACCTCAGGAAGGCTGAAAAATATGATAGAAGAAAAGCACAAAAAAGGGGGAGAGTAACAGACTACCACACCTAATATGCTCAATGTCACCATGGTGACTTCGGCATAAAGCCTAGATGCCCCACTTACATTATACAATGGATATCCTTTACTGGCCGAGATTGGAATACTCCATTAGGGCTTATGCACATGACTGTATGTATTTTGCGGTCCACAAAACACGGATCCACAAAAAATACGGATGACGTCCGTGTACATTCCGTATTTTGCGGAACAGAACAGTTGGACCCTAATAAAACAGCCATGAGGACATACGGAAATGGAATCATGTTTTGCGGCCCCGTTGAAGTCAATGGTTCTGCATACGAGCCACGAAAAAAACCAGAAAGGACACAGAAACAAAATACATTTGTGTGCATGGGGTTGTCAGGTTTCAAGAAGAAACTGAACAACTCAGAGGATCGACCTGTGATAAAGAAAAGGGGGGGGGGGTCATTAATTATCACATATACGCCACTTTTTGGCGTATTAAAGTCGAAGATTTTGTTGCAAGTGATTTATGCAGCAAAATCTGCGACTTTTTGCCACTCACGTCACTTTTCCCAAGTGCTGGGGAAAAGTGCAGTGGTCTTATGTTGTCAACATGACATCAACGCTACAGAGAAAACAGAGACAGGAGAACCTTACCAGTGGATGCAAAAATAGGGGGTCAAATTCAGGGGTGCTCCTAGCCTTTCTGCTGCTAAGGCGAAAACTGAACCGCTTTGCCACAATGAAAGCGCTCATTGCCAATGGCCCTTCAGCTGTCCCCCTCTTGCCACTACTTGGAGCTGCCTGAGGCGATCGCCTCACCTGGCCTCATTGGTGGTGCACCCCTGGTCAAATCACCCAAGTAAGCTCCATGCAGAGAATGAGCCAGCAAAAGGAATGCTGGGAGATTTCAGTCATGAAGCCAGCAGAATTGTGAATGCAGCTCTGGAGTAAACTACAGGCTGTAAATTAGGATCGGTACAAACCGATTGTCATGTGAGAAGCATGGCCTGCCAGGGACTGCCCTGTTCTCCCTGTAGTCAGACGGTTTGCTGTGATTAATAGTAATGGTGTTTATGTTGTTTTCTTTATTTTTGTGTGACGTTGTAGAAACCAGAAAATCAGGTCCTCTGACCTACTGAGACAAACTACTGAGACAAAAGAACGAGACTGTTTAGTTTTTAAGCAGCCATTTCCTGATTTAGGTTTTAACCATTATCATTTTGATATTGATGGCCTGACCTCAGTGGCAGTTTGACACCCCACATCCCCACCAATCAGCTGTTTTGTTGTAGGTGTGGCCCTGAAAGCTGACGCTAGAGCTCTGTCCATTAAGCCTCATTCACATATCAATGTTCGGTCAGTGATTTTCCTTAGTGATTGTGAGCCAAAAACAAGGACTGGAGCCTCCACAGACATAAGCTATAAGGGAAAGATCTGTGCCTGTTCTGTGTTTAGAGTCACACCTGGTTTTGGCTCAAAATCACTGATGGAAATCACTGACCAAACACTGACGTATGAATGAGGCTCCCACTGAAGTGAGGAAGCGGACTACCAGTGCTACAACAAAACAGCTGATATGTGAGGGCATGGGGTGTTAGGTCCCAACCAATCTAATGGACCATCAATATCAAGATCCTGGACAACTCCTTTAAAGGGTGACTCAGTCTTCCTACTGCTTAAAGGGATTATCCCATCTGGAACAATGGGGGCATATCGCTAGGATATGCCCCCATTGTCTTATAGGTGCGGGTCCCACCACTGGGACCCGCACCTATATCGAGAACGGGGCCCCAAAAGAGAAGGTGGACATATGGAAACAGAATGTACACTGAGTAACTTTTTTTTTTTACGGACCCATTGAAATGAATGGTTCTGCATACAGTCCGCAAAAAAAACCGAATGGACACGGAAAGAAAATACATTTGTGTGCATGAGGCCTAAGAGTGAAGAAAGCCTTTATAATCTGGAGTCTACGGGGGAAAGTTCCGCTTTACCTCTTCTCACTCTTTTGTTTTTGTCTTGCTAGAAAGTCTCCAGAACAATAATGCCCTTTCCCCACAAATGTCCGCACTTTATTAGCACGCGTGAGCCTCCAGCAGGTACAGATATAGCACGCCATGGGAACTGATTTACTCGACGTAACTGTAAAGTCATAGAAAACGTTCTTTTCCAATAAAATATGAAGTTAATCGTTTACTTTTTATGCTTTTTTTCTTTTAAAGAATTCCTTTATGAGAGAAATATAGTGACGGTTTCAAGGTCTAGCATCTTAAAGCGCCACTAACCTTTCAACAAACTGCAATACTCAATGTGTAGGGCTGCAGCTATCGGCTATTTTTATAATCAAGTATTCTATCGATTAATCCAACGATTAATCGAGCACTCTAATAACAAAAAACTAACTAAAAGAACGTTTTTCTTTATAAAAACTCATCAGCCCCCCCCCCCGCCCTATGCCATCAGGCTTCCCCCTAGTGCCATCAGCAGCCTCTCCAGTGCCATCAGGCTCACTCCCTAGTGCCATCAGCTGTCCCCAGTGCCACCAGCTGCCACAAGTACCACCAGCTTACCCCACAGTGCCCCCCCATTGCCACCAACTGCCTCCCAGTGCCACCATCTCCCCCTCCTAGCCATGTCCCCAGCGCCAGTGAAATAAAATACTTACCTCTCCTGTAGGGGCGCCACTCCACAGCTCCTCTATCTTCTTCTCCGCGCCCTGCACTGTCGTCTTGAAGTCACACAGCATCAGGTCATAGTGCACTATGGTGTGAGCGTGGTGTGAGCTGGCGGGTGACCACGGAGAGGTGAGTAATAGCAAGTGTTTCACTCCCGCTCCGTGGTAAAAAAAAAAATTGCATCAAGGATTTTTTTGTGTCAAATTAATGTGTACATGAGGAATAACACTATATCACATGTATCTGCCACTTGTAGCAGTTTTCCTCTGTGCATAGTGAATATCTAGTTTGCTGTTCTCTCAGACATGGTGGGTGAAGACTAGCTATCATCCAATGTATGCAGAAAGTAGAGGAGAATCTCCTTCCTGTCTCACAGTCACGCAGAAGCAGCCGCAGGATAATGGAGAATATTACAGAGAAGTACTGACCTGTTATGTTTATGAATTTAGCCCTTGTGCTGAGATATAAATCTTCTGTCTCTTTAGTGTCTCTCTCTGAGTCCTGCCTCACTCATGCTGCTGCTCACACCTCCCCCTCTCCATAGACTTGTATTGACATTTGTCATATGATCCTCTTGTGGAGCTGCTCCAGCAGGCATTAAAGCATTTTTCAAAGTGAAAAGCAATTAGCAAGGAGGCGGATGGAGGTAAACAGTTGATAACATGATAACTAGACATTTCTCCCTGATAAAATATATTACAAAGTTTTTTGTGGCCACTTGTATTTATGATTTATGCAAAGTTGTGTGAAACGTAAGTGAGCATTTAAAGGGGTTGTCCAAAGCAACAGAGGAGAAGGGGCTGATTGGTGGGGGGCCAACTGCTGGGACCCCCAACAATCACGAGAACGGAGGTCATGTGCCACCCCCCACCTTTTGTATGAATGGATTGGTGGTCGTGCTGCTGCTCCATTCATCTATAAGGCACTGACAGAAATTGCTGAGTGCTGTACTTGGTTATCTACAGACGTCACCGAGAGAATAAATGGAGTGCCAATACACATGCTTGACCACCACCACATTCATACAGAGGGACATGCTTCCTCATGGACTCCCGCAGAGCAGACATTTATCCCCTATCTTGTGGATGGGGTTATGTTTAACCGTGGTGGAGCCCGTTTGGGTTAGGCCACTATCTGGAATTTTCAAGAATAGGTCAGAGGGTTGTAAGGTCAAGGGGAGGGTCAGGGGAAAACGAAAAATCTTTTCAAAAAGGACACCTTAATAGTGCAGTAGCACTGAAAGCAACATAATGGGGATGAAATATTAATATACAGTTGACGGTCATCCTCCTCAGACATGAACACATTAATGTATATCACTGGCGTAGCTATAGGGGTCACAGCAGTCGCACTTGCGACTAGGCACCTAAGCCTGTAGTGCTGTATATTTCCCTTTATAGGATTCAGTGCATCTTATGATTATGGAAGCACTCACTAGTATGCAGGAGGCGGGGGAGTGAAGCGCTGTACTTACCCCTCTTCCTGCTCACTCTTCCCAGAGCCTGCGCTGTTGTGTCCTGGCTGCCTGCAGCATCAGGACGTACAGAGCACGCCATGACCTAACGCTAGAGGAAGTCAGGTGACTATGCAGCACGGGCACTGAGAAGACCAGAGAGCCAGGAGACCGCCGGACCAGTAGAGTGGCAGCAGAGCAGGAGAGAGGTCTGATATAGGGGTTCTGAGAGGTCTAATAGGGGTCTGGAAGTCTGGTCTGAGGTCTGATATGGGGGTTTTGGAGGTCTAATGGGGGTCTGGATGTCTGGTCTGAGGTCTGATATGGGGGTCTAGAGGTCTAATAGGGTTCTGATATGTGGGTCTGGAGGTCTGGTCTGATGTCTGATATAGGGGTTATATCTGAGGTCTGATATTGGGTGGGGGGATCTGACAAGGAGGTCTAACGGGGTCTGGTCTGAGGTCTGATACATGGGGGGTTTCTGAGATGGTGGTTTCTGCCATGGAGGTCTAATGGGGGTCAGATCTAAGGTCTAAAACTGGAGTCTGATATGGGATCTGACAGGTCTAAAGGGGGTCTGGTCTGAGATGAAGGGGTCTCATCTGAGGTTTGATATGGGGGTCTGATCTGAAAGGTAAGAGGGTATTTTTTGTACTGGTGCACAATATAAAGGGGTATTTTTATACTGGTGCAGTACTGTCAGGGGGACTACAGGATAGTTTTGGGGGGCACAGCAGACACAGTATTGGGGGTGACAGGATGGGGTGTTGACCCCAGGATGGGGTCTGTTTGTCAAACTCTGCAGAGAGAAGAGATGGTTGATAGAAATCATCATGGCGGTCTGGTCTGAATGGAGAAGATGAGGACAGAGAACACGTCACTGGATGTAAGAGGTAGGTGGTGCTGTATTACCCTGTATGTTCTGTAGCGCTGTATGTAATGTAATTGCAAATGCTGTGGCAAGCAGGTGAACAGAGCATAGAAAGCAGCTCTTTTATGAGCACTGCATTCTCTTCGAACAACTGACCCCCCCCCCCCCGCCGGTCTGATATAGATAACCTATCCATCAGTAGTGAAAAAGAGGACAACCCCTTGAACAGTAGGACTGGAGGGAATGGGTTAGGTTGAGAATTTGGCATGGGGGTGGGGGGCGTTTCAATTTTTGCCTCAGGCAGCAGAAAGGATTGGAGCACCCCCGCCCCTTGCCACAAAGCACTGAGGGAAGGAGGTCCAAGCTGAACTCTTGCACCAGGGCATATGAGCTTTTAGCTACACCCCTGATGTATATTGAGGCCCTCCTCTAAGTGAGGTATATTGATGACCTCCTCCTCATTTGGAGGGGGCGTCATCACAAGCTGAACACTTTGTGACATATATTATTAACCAGATTTACTTCTAATAGGGATACAGACGGCATGGTCTTCCTGGATTTGGAACTGACTGGTAATTGCAATACTGGAATACTGGAGAGCAGGTTTTTTAAGAAAATGGTATCAGGCAATGTCTGCTGTGTGTTGGCAGTCGCCATCCAGGACATTATATAAGGCATCTCCCAGTGGGGGGATTTATCAGAGCGAGACACAGCTGCAGCAGAGAGTTGGACAATATTCAGGAATGTGATATTATTATTAACTGGTTACTTCCGCGAGGATACCCTTTACATAGCAACAGGGAGGCGCAGAAAAGGGTGGATCTGAGGCCCAATAACACAATCTGGTGCTGAGAAGCAGGGAGCCTAATAAACAACAGGGGGCTATGGTGTTATTAGTATCGTATTCCCCTAATGAATAAGGATGAAGTGCTAAGACAAATCATGGCTCCAGGGGTCCGCCTTGTGACAAAGAGCAACTACATTGGGGAACCAATTATCACCCAGTATCAGGCATGGGATTCAGCCAGTTCCCTCAGGTTCTCCAGATCTGGTTGTTAAGACTACAGAACCGGCTGGCAGCTGGAGATTAGCCCTTCCATTCCATAGTTTAGCTCCTTAGGCTTTTTAAAAGTTGGGTGGTCTGTGTGTGTAGTGTATATGTGGTGTATTTATGTATGTGTACCATGTATTTGGTGTATTTATGAGTATGTGTGTTGCATATATGTGATGTATATGTAAACATGTGTCATGATGCCGCATGTCCGCCGTTGAGTAGAGAACCTGTTGTTAAAATTTGAATCCCACCCCTGCCCAGTTTCCTTAATAATAAAAAAAAAAAAACATCATGACATCTGGTTTAGTGGTATTGTCCCACAAAAAAAAAAATATTCTACATTTGCACGTAATTAAAAATTTAGTATAGCCAATGAGTTATTCAATAAATTGTATCTGTATAGCGCCACCTGCTGTTTGTCTTTTTATTTCTTTGACCTGCTCAGCGAGAAGGCCGCACATGCTCAGTTTCATCCCTCAACTGCCTCCTGAGTTGTGATAGGGAGAGCAGAGACACGCCCCCTGAGCTGTGATAGGGAGAGCTGAGACACGCCCCCTGAGTTGTGATAGGGAGAGCTAAGACACGCCCCCTGTGCTGCAGTAGAAAATACACTCCCCTTGAGCTGTCATCTTGATATAAATCTAGCAGAGCAATGAATGTGGAGATCTCGGGAACCATGTGAGGTACAGGGCTGATTCTAGCTTTGTTAGAAAGAGACGGTCATGTTCTATATGATGTCTGATTTTCATTTTTTACATTATTCATGGGATAAACCCTTTAAAAGTGGAAGTCTAAGGTGCTCTCTGTGCAGGTTTATGAATAAATCTTCACAAATTGACTCTTTCAGTACAGGTAATTCTTTTAAGATCAATAGTTTCATTAAAGGTGTCATCCCATGAAAAATATTCTCCAGTTTTGAAACCAGTAACTGGAGCTGAATACTTTTTCTAATTTCATCAAATTAAAAATGTAGTATAGCTACTGAGTTATTCAATATAATCTATCTGTACAGCGCCACCTGCTGTTTATTTTTTAAAAAATTTCTGTCCTGCTCGTTGAGACGGAAGCACATGCTCAGTTCCATCCTTCAACTGCCACCAGCTACAGCCAAAAGGACACGCCCCTGGATAAAGGACACGCCCCTACTTGAAATTAATCTAGCAGGACTGTGGAGATCTCTGGATCCATGTGAGGTTCTAGCTTTGTTAGAAAGAGATTGTCATGTAATAGTTTATTTATGATTTAAATTTTTTACATTAATCATGGGATAACCACTTTAACTGTGGTGCACCAAGTGTACATCGAGCAGGTTGCTGTAGGTAGGGTGCACCAAAAGACAATTGCACAAACGTAGTCCACGTACGAGAAATACTTCTTCATCATCACAACATTTTATTAAGCATCATAGTGGTAGTGTGAACGCTCTCCAAGTTTTTTGGATAGAAAGAGTGAGGAGGTTCTAAATCGTGAAGCCTGGAGGATATTAGCGAAGACTGTAAACCCCCCCCGGCGGACACTCTTTTGAAGACCGTCTGGTCTAAGGACACTTTCAGCATTTTGCACCAAGTGTACATGGTGTGAACAGAGGCGAAGTCTTCTGCCATTATTTACAAGACTAGCAGATAGGCCGCTTTCAGACGAGCGTATATAGTCCTAATTTAAAGGGATTGTGTCATCATGGACAATGGGGGCATATCGCTAGGATAAGCCCCCATTGTCTTATAGATGCGGGTCCCACCTCTGGGCCACACCTATATCGAGAACAGAGCCCTGAAAGTAAAGGAGGGCGCACTGCACATGCGCAGCCATTCTCCATTCATTTTCTATGGGCACTGGCTCGGCTATTTCCATCAGCCCCATAGAAATGAATGGGAGTGAGGGTTGCACATGCACGGTACGCTCCCATTCATTTCTATGGGGAGCTGGCTTAGTGGTGGCCGGACCTGAGTCCTCCAGCCCCCACCTTGTGGGGCTCCGTTCTCGATATAGCGCTGGGACCTGCACCTATAAGACAATAGGGGCATATCCTAGCGATATGCCCCCATTGTCTATGATGAGAATACCCCTTTAATATAAAGGAATCCGCTGCTAATGTTAATGAATAGAGCTATTGACACGAGCGTATAATTTCCGTCAGTATTTGAAATCCGCAGTATGTCCGAGTTTTTTGCGGATTTGCTTCCAAATGCACACATAAATATGCATGTAAATCCTGATGAAATCCTGAAGAAATCCTGATGACAATACTGATGGTATATCATCAGGATCCTGAGCCAGAATACTGACGGATTTCAACGTGCTCGTCTGAAAGCGGCCATAATGTTTCCAACCAGGTAATAATGAACAACACAGAATAACGATATAATAAAATACATTTATTTCATGACAGATCGTTAAAATTGTCTTTTTAACATAACAAGCAAAAAAAAAATATTATTTATAACCTGAATTGTTGAACCAGTACAAAAAATACTCTTAAAAAAACTCATAAAAGCGCACAATGTGCTTTAAAATGGCTTCTTTCTTAGACCTATGGCATAAAGTCAAATTTTAAGTTAGAATTGGATTGTTCGCAGTACCTGCTAGCAGCCTGTAGGTGTCACTATACCCGTTTCCAATTACTCCATAAGTAAAAACAATAGCCGTCCTACCATGAGGACACTAACCGTCACTGTACGAGTTCCCGGTATGGCAGCCATTTTCTTTCAATAGAAATAAGCACAGCTTTATTTATTTTTGGCCACGTGCAGCAGAATATGAAACTCTACGCACTAAAAGGCACAGTTCTCACGTTCTAATCCTCCACTGCCTCAGGTCAGGCTCATGCTGTTATCGGGCAGGCCTCCGTCTCCTCTTCTTGTGATGGCAGCCAAGACCAGTCTAGAGCCTGCGGAATAGAGAAACCATGAGTGTAAGATCGCCGAGATAAATGAATGGATTTTATGGGGGGGCATAAAGCTAAAATGGGAGATACTATACAGTCCCTGACAGAAGTTCTGTCTCTTATCCATGTTGTGGAAACCAAAGCTTATAACCTGACTTAAAATTCATCCATTAGTTTTAGAAATGACTCATATGAAAGCTGAAACCCTCCCAAATGAAATTTTTTTACGAAAATAAATTTGCTTCACTGTTGAAATATTGATCACTTAATGAACACAGAAAGGTCAGATTTTGGCAAGACAAAAGCTTTGTCGCCTTGTCATATAATGCACCCAATCCTACTGTAGTTTACAGCCTCGCCTGTGCTCACTAATTGATCGGTTAATTAGTGGGTGTGTATAAAAAGAACTCCAGCACCCCAGACCTTCACTTGTCCTCTGACAACATGCCAAAGATCCACCCTGCGACCAAAGCCTTGATTATCCAGAGGCTGAAGACCAGATCCACTGCAGAGGTGGCTGGCACCTTTATTGTGTCTCAGCGTCAAGTACAAAGAATTAAAAAAAGATTTGAAGAGACTGGAGATGTTTTTGACAAGCCCAGGTCCGGCCGGCCCCCGCAAGACAACTGCTCAGGAGGAACGTTTGTTGGTTTAAAAATCAAAAGCCAGCCCCTCTTCCACTGCAGCAGAGCTCCAACAGGCCTGGTCACCTCAAGCCCCTGTGTCAACTAGAACAGTTTGTAGGATTCTGTCTCAAAATGGCTTCCATGGTCGAATCAGCACTAATAACACTATAGCATGCGGTCTACTGCACTAATAACACTATAGCGTGCGGTCTACTGCACTAATAACACTATAGCGTGCAGTCTACTGCACTAATAACACTATAGCGTGCGGTCTACTGCACTAATAACACTATATAGTGCGCAGTCTACTGCACTAATAACACTATAGCGTGCGGTCTACTGCACTAATAACACTATAGCGTGTGGTCTACTGCACTAATAACACTATATAGTGCGGTCTACTGCACTAATAACACTATATAGTGCGGTCTACTGCACTAATAACACTATAAGCGTGCGGTCTACTGCACTAATAACACTATATAGTGCGGTCTACTGCACTAATAACACTATAGCGTGCGGGTCTACTGCACTAATAACACTATATAGTGGCGGTCTACTGCACTAATAACACTATAGTGCGGGTCTACTGCACTAATAACACTATATAGTGCGGTCTACTGCACTAAAAACACTATAGCGTGCGGTCTACTGCACTAATAACACTATATAGTGCGGTCTACTGCACTAACAACACTATAGCATGCGGGTCTACCGCACTAATAACACTATATAGTGCGGTCTACTGCACTAATAACACTATAGCGTGTGGTCTACTGCACTAATAACACTATAGCGTGCGGTCTACTGCACTATAACACTATAGCGTGCGGTCTACTGCACTAATAACACTATATAGTGCGGTCTACTGCACTAATAACACTATAGGTGCGGTCTACTGCACTAATAACACTATAGCGTGCGGTCTACTGCACTAATAACACTATAGCGTGCGGTCCTACTGCACTAATAACACTATATAGTGCGGTCTACTGCACTAATAACACTATAGCGTGCGGTCTACTGCACTAATAACACTATAGCGTGCGGTCTACTGCACTAATAACACTATATAGTGCGGTCTACTGCACTAATAACACTATAGCGTGCGGTCTACTGCACTAATAACACTATATAGTGCGGTCTACTGCACTAATAACACTATAGCGTGCGGTCTACTGCACTAATAACACTATATAGTGCGGTCTACTGCACTAATAACACTATAGCGTGCGGTCTACTGCACTAATAACACTATATAGTGCGGTCTACTGCACTAATAACACTATAGCGTGCGGTCTACTGCACTAATAACACTATAGCGTGCGGTCTACTGCACTAATAACACTATAGCGTGCGGTCTACTGCACTAATAACACTATAGCGTGCGGTCTACTGCACTAATAACACTATAGCGTGCGGTCTACTGCACTAATAAACACTATAGCGTGCGGTCTACTGCACTAATAACACTATAGCGTGCGGTCTACTGCACTAATAACACTATAGCGTGCGGTCTACTGCACTAATAACACTATAGCGTGCGGTCTACTGCACTAATAACACTATATAGTGCGGTCTACTGCACTAATAACACTATAGCGTACGGTCTACTGCACTAATAAAACTATAGCGTGCGGTCTACTGAACTAATAACACTATAGTGCGGTCTACTGCACTAATAACACTATAGCATGCGGTCTACTGCACTAATAACACTTAGTGTGCAGTCTACTGCACTAATAACACTATAGCGTGTGGTCTACTGCACTAATAACAACTATAGCGTGCGGTCTACTGCACTAATAACACTATAGCGTGCGGTCTACTGCACTAATAACACTATATAGTGCGGTCTACGCCTAATAACACTATAGCGTGCGGTCTACTGCACTAATAACACTATAGCGTGCGGTTCTACTGCACTAATAACACTATATAGTGCGGTCTACTGCACTAATAACACTATATAGTGCGGTCTACTGCACTAATAACACTATAGCGTGGCTGCTAAACCTAGCTGGCTACCACTAATAACACTATAGCGTGCGGTCTACTGCACTAATAACACTATAGCGTGCGGTCTACTGCACTAATAACACTATAGCGTGCGGTCTACTGCACTAATAACACTATATAGTGCGGTCTACTGCACTAATAACACTATAGCGTGCGGTCTACTGCACTAATAACACTATATAGTGCGGTCTACTGCACTAATAACACTATAGCGTACGGTCTACTGCACTAATAAAACTATAGCGTGCGGTCTACTGCACTAATAACACTATAGTGCGGTCTACTGCACTAATAACACTATAGCATGCGGTCTACTGCACTAATAACACTATAGTGTGCAGTCTACTGCACTAATAACACTATAGCGTGTGGTCTACTGCACTAAACACTATAGCGTGCGGTCTACTGCACTAATAACACTATAGCATGCGGTCTACTGCACTAATAACACTATAGCATGCGGTCTACTGCACTAATAGCACTATAGTGTGCAGTCTACTGCACTAATAACACTATAGCGTGTGGTCTACTGCACTAATAACACTATAGCGTGCGGTCTACTGCACTAATAACACTATAGCGTGCGGTCTACTGCACTAATAACACTATAGCATGCGGTCTACTGCACTAATAACACTATAGTGTGCAGTCTACTGCACTAATAACACTATAGCGTGCGGTCTACTGCACTAATAACACTATAGCGTGCGGTCTACTGCACTAATAACACTATAGCGTGCGGTCTACTGCACTAATAACACTATAGCGTGCGGTCTACTGCACTAATAACACTATAGCGTGCGGTCTACTGCCCTAATAACACTATAGCGTGCGGTCTACTGCCCTAATAACACTATAGTGTGCAGTCTACTGCACTAATAACACTATAGCGTGCAGTCTACTGCACTTATAACACTATAGCGTGCGGTCTACTGCACTAATAACACTATAGCGTGCAGTCTACTGAACTAATAACACTATAGCGTGCGGTCTACTGCACTAATAACACTATAGCTTGCGGTCTACTGCACTAATAACACTATAGCGTGCAGTCTATTGCACTAATAACACTATAGCGGGCGGTCTACTGCACTAATAACACTATAGCGTGCGGTCTACTGCACTAGTAACACTATAGCGTGCGGTCTACTGCACTAATAACACTATAGCGTGCGGTCTACTGCACTAGTAACACTATAGCGTGCGGTCTACTGCACTAATAACACTATAGCGTGCGGTCTATTGCACTAATAACACTATAGCGTGCGGTCTACTGCACTAATAACACTATAGCGTGCAGTCTACTGCACTAATAACACTATAGCGTGCGGTCTACTGCAGTAATAACACTATAGCGTGCGGTCTACTGCACTAATAACACTAATACACCAAAATCATCTGCGTGAAGCTGGAGAAGCCAGTCGCAGGTATAGGACAATAAACTACAACATAACACCAATAGGTCCACAAATTGTCCAAACATAAATCATAATAAATATACTTTATTAGAATAATACACGAAGAAAACAGTACATAACACAGAGGCAGGAACACAATAGCATAGAGATAATTGAAAAAGAAACAGGGACGTGGTGTGTGTATCCAGTCCTCCATCAAATAATTGGCAGATCAGAAATTGAATAAACTGAGACAATCATAGAAGTTGAAAGATGGTAAAGTGCCATAATCGGAAAAGCCATAAAGCAATTACCCAAAGTAATGATGCCACAGATGGGGGAAGGGGACCACACACCACGTCACAGTCCCAACGCTGTTTCGCCACGTAGGGCTTCTTCCGGGGAGTAGACCAAACCATTACTAACACCGCCTTATATTGAGAGTATACAGGTGTACCTGTCCGGATTAATCAACTACAAGCGAATCGGACCTACTGCATACAACCACCTATGATTACCAGCCTATCCGAACGTTCGTACTTCCAATCAGGCAGCACCAATAGAGCCAGGACAGAATGTTCGTCCGGTATTGTATCTCCTAATGCTCTCCACCCTGGAGCGCATCAGCATCGGCGACATCACTTCCGGTCTAATCACCTAACATGTCCGGTCCTGCGCATTGGACTGCGTTCCACATGGAACGCACCAACTTCCTTACAGGAATCGGCGCTTGCGCATGACCACAGGAGCTGCATGAAGATACAAAATTAGCCAGCTAATTTCAGTGGGTAGTGTAGCGAGTACATATGTAAATAAGAGATGTGGATATTGTACATATATCAATGACTGTTATGACAAAATAACGACAATGGGCTGAAAGAGAGAAAAAATTAAAAATTGACTATAATGCTAATTAGTCATATATTAAATCATTAAAAAAATGATTTTTTAATGATTTAATATATGACTAATTAGCATTATAGTCAATTTTTAATTTTTTCTCTCTTTCAGCCCATTGTCGTTATTTTGTCATAACAGTCATTGATATATGTACAATATCCACATCTCTTATTTACATATGTACTCGCTACACTACCCACTGAAATTAGCTGGCTAATTTTGTATCTTCATGCAGCTCCTGTGGTCATGCGCAAGCGCCGATTCCTGTAAGGAAGTTGGTGCGTTCCATGTGGAACGCAGTCCAATGCGCAGGACCGGACATGTTAGGTGATTAGACCGGAAGTGATGTCGCCGATGCTGATGCGCTCCAGGGTGGAGAGCATTAGGAGATACAATACCGGACGAACATTCTGTCCTGGCTCTATTGGTGCTGCCTGATTGGAAGTACGAGCGTTCGGATAGGCTGGTAATCATAGGTGGTTGTATGCAGTAGGTCCGATTCGCTTGTAGTTGATTAATCCGGACAGGTACACCTGTATACTCTCAATATAAGGCGGTGTTAGTAATGGTTTGGTCTACTCCCCGGAAGAAGCCCTACGTGGCGAAACGGCGTTGGGACTGTGACGTGGTGTGTGGTCCCCTTCCCCCATCTGTGGCATCATTACTTTGGGTAATTGCTTTATGGCTTTTCCGATTATGGCACTTTACCATCTTTCAACTTCTATGATTGTCTCAGTTTATTCAATTTCTGATCTGCCAATTATTTGATGGAGGACTGGATACACACACCACGTCCCTGTTTCTTTTTCAATTATCTCTATGCTATTGTGTTCCTGCCTCTGTGTTATGTACTGTTTTCTTCGTGTATTATTCTAATAAAGTATATTTATTATGATTTATGTTTGGACAATTTGTGGACTTATTGGTGTTATGCACTAATAACACTATAGCGTGCGGTCTACTTCACTAAAAACTATAGCGTGCGGTCTACTGCACTAATAACACTATCTACTGCACTAATAACACTATAGCGTGCGGTCTACTGCACTAATAACACTATAGCGTGCGGTCTACTGCACTAATAACACTATAGCGTGTGGTCTACTGCACTAATAACACTATAGCGTGTGGTCTACTGCACTAATAACACTATAGCGTGCGGTCTATTGCACTAATAACACTATAGCATGCAGTCTACTGCACTAATAACACTATAGTGTGCGGTCTACTGCACTAATAACACTATAGTGTGCGGTCTACTGCACTAATAACACTATCGCGTACGGTCTACTGCACTAATAACACTATAGCATGCGGTCTACCGCACTAATAACACTATAGCATGCAGTCTACTGCACTAATAACACTATAGCGTGCGGTCTACTGCACTAATAACACTATAGCATGCGGTCTACTGCACTAATAACACTATAGCATGCGGTCTACTGCCCTAATAACACTATAGCATGCAGTCTACTGCACTAATAACACTATAGCGTGCAGTCTACTGCACTAATAACACTATAGCATGCGGTCTACTGCCCTAATAACACTATAGCATGCAGTCTACTGCACTAATAACACTATAGCGTGCAGTCTACTGCACTAATAACACTATAGCATGCGGTCTACTGCCCTAATAACACTATAGCATGCAGTCTACTGCACTAATAACACTATAGTGTGCGGTCTACTGCACTAATAACACTATAGTGTGCGGTCTACTGCACTAATAACACTATAGCGTGCGGTCTACTGCACTAATAACACTATAGCGTGAAGTCTACTGTACTAATAACACTATAGCATGCAGTCTACTGCACTAATAACACTATAGCGTGCGGTCTACTGCACTAATAACACTATAGCG
Source organism: Rhinella marina (assembly GCA_900303285.1). NCBI lineage: Eukaryota > Metazoa > Chordata > Amphibia > Anura > Bufonidae > Rhinella > Rhinella marina. The sequence goes on from ONZH01024593.1 coordinate 68,728, forward strand.
TGCGGTCTATTGCACTAATAACACTATAGCGTGCAGTCTACAGCACTAATAACACTATAGCGTGCGGTCTACTGCACTAATAACACTATAGCGTGCGGTCTACTGCACTAATAACACTATAGCGTGCAGTCTAAAGCACTAATAACACTATAGTGGGGATAGGTCATAAGTATAAAACTCCTGGAAAACCCCTTTAATTTTTTCTTTGCATTGCCACATTCTGACCCCATAACTTTTTTATAGTTACGACTACAGAACTGTGTTTTATTGGTACAATTCTGGAGTTTGGATGACTTTTTGTTCACTTTTCGCTTTTTATTCCTTTTTTTAAAATTTTTTTAGGAGGTGAAGTAACGAAAAAAACAGCGAGTCGGCCATTTTGATTTTTTCAGTTATGCCATTCACCACATACATACATTTATAATTAAGAAATTATTAATTTTTTTAAAACTTTTTTTTTAATGCAGTTTTCATCTTAAGGGTGCTTAACATGCGGTCATTAGATTTATTTAAGAATGCAGCCTATGGGAGATTCAATATACTCCTATGAAGCACTGCTCAGCGCGGGAAAGCCGTTCAGGACCTGGGAGCACAGTGCTTGTGGGGAAAGACGCCTCAGCTGCCATTGTCACAACTCACCATGGCATTTAAAGGGATTAGGTGTCTGCGATTGGCATTTTCACCAATTGCAGACATCAGCTGGAAACCCGACGGCTATGGCGTCCGCTGGACTCACAAGTGGGATCCATTTTTAAACACCAGACTCCGGCTGTACATGTACGGCGGAGGTCCAGAAAGGGTTAAACAGCTGATCGACAAGGGTGCAGGGTGTTGGAACTCAGGTATTGTCACCAACATCTTCGACAACCCTTTTAATGGGCTTAATATAGATTAATATGTATGGGGGCCTCCCGACTCTCCTCCAATGCCAGATGTTGTGCTGTTGGTTTTCAACATGCCTGATCCTTTTGGTTCTCAGGAGAAAAGAGGTGCCTTGCAGCAGCTCATTTTCCTCTCCCTATTGAGAACACATGCATGCTTTCCTGAACCAAGCATACAAGTGTACGGGAGGGGGGGAATAAATGTTCATCCAACAGCTATCTGTGTGTAGTTGAAACACTATAAAACACCAGGAAGTTAGGAAATGCTTGCAAATAAAGGAAGCAGAACGATGGGCCCTTCATAGGAGGTGAACTTTGGGGCCCTGAACACTTACTGACTTGTCTACTACAAGTTTAGCAAAGGGACTGGTGCCTGCAAGAACCAGGAATTATAGGAAGAACTGGAGGAGACAGAACGTGGAGCGGAGCTGTCAGCACCTATAGGTGGTCTCATGGTACTTACCATCAGACTGGTGTCCTGCTCAGTCATTAAACTCTTCATGGAAGTCTCCAGCTGTCCACATAGACTCCGCTGCTCAGACAGAAGGTCTTCACTAGGAGGACATAAGAGAAGGGTCACACTTACTGCATCACTTCCAGTATTCATAGAAATCAATGGAAGGTTCTAGTAGAACTGTCCCAGAATAAATCGGGACCAGAGAAATTTTATACATACTTCTATTTATACCATGAAATATGGACTATATTTATACTATACTACATTATACTGCACTAAACTTATATTTGGTGGGTACAATAAAAAAATCATAGTTTTAGATAAGTAATCATGCAGCCAGTGAGGTTTATGTTGATTTCTGCACTGGTTCTATAAAGTGGTATTCTGCTTGTCGATCTCTGTAACTTCCATAGAAATAAATAGAACAGCTGAGCGCATGTCCGACCGCCCACTCAGGGCATTTCAGCGGGTGCAATAGTGTCCCTGTTCTCATGATCGGTAGGACCCCACCAATCTAATAATTCTCTGGATAGGGGATAACTTTATATAACTGGAATACCCCTTTAAAAATCCTCTGTCAGCATGATCAACCCTATTAAACAAGGAATATTCCCTGGTAGGGTTGACCATGCTGATTAAAATGGCACCTTCTTTATCTTTGTAGGTTGCAGTGTTCCTGACTAGAGTTGAGCGAACGTGCTCGTAAGGAGCACTGTACTGCTCGGATCCCCTGCGCTCGCATGGGCGCAGCCATCCGGATCCGTCCTCTTCACCCGACTGCACACGACGGATCCGGATGCCTGCGGCCATGCGAGCGCAGGGGATCTGAGCAGTACAGTGCTCGTTACGAGCACGTTCGCTCAACTCTATTCCTGACATTTGAGAATTTTTATCTTCAGGTAGTTGGAGCACCAAGGGGCGGGTGGCAGAGCTTTGAGCACCACTGTTAATTGCCCTAGTTTTCTTGTCAATATGCCTGGTTTAATAGGGTTGATCATGCTGACAGAGGCTCTTTAATTTTCAACATGTGATTTTTTTATTACATACCTCAGTGGGACTTCCCTCTGACACATTCTCCCTCCGCCATGTACTGTATGCTCTTTTAGTTTCATTAATTAGATTTAAAGCGGCTCTGTCACTAGGTTTTAACCTATGTATTTAAATACATAGGTTAAAACCCCTTGACTTCTACAGTTAGAACATACCTTTATTGCAGAGTACAGCGCAGCGGTTGTGCTGAAAAAAGACCTTTAATCTTTATGTTAATGAGCCTTCGGAGCACCGGGGGGCGGGCTCTTTCTTCCTGAGCACCGCTTCTTCACCGCCCCCCGGGTCCCGAGGCTCTCTCCGATGCCGACGTCCACGCCCCTCTGAAAATTGATTGACAGCGCTAGGCCGTTTGGCCTAGCGCTGAAATCCCGCCGGCGCATGCGCAGAAGCCGCTTGCAGTGCCGAACACCGCAAGCGCTTCCATCCTTGTGCGCACGCGCCGTCACTTCGCTGAACCCGGAAGTGACGGCGCGTGCGCACAAGGATGGAAGCGCTTGCGGTGTTCGGCACTGCAAGCGCTTCTGCGCATGCGCCGGCGGGATTTCAGCTGTCAATCAATTTTCAGAGGGCGTGGACGTCGGCATCGGAGAGAGCCTCGGGACCCGGGGGGCGGTGAAGAAGCGGTGCTCAGGAAGAAAGAGCCCGCCCCCCGGTGCTCCGAAGGCTCATTAACATAAAGATTAAAGGTCTTTTTTCAGCACAACCGCTGCGCTGTACTCTGCAATAAAGGTATGTTCTAACTGTAGAAGTCAAGGGGTTTTAACCTATGTATTTAAATACATAGGTTAAAACCTAGTGACAGAGCCTCTTTAAAGGGGTATTCCGGGTCATACAGCATTCTGCTATTTCTGGCAGGTCCCATAGAGACAAATGGGGCGGCACTGTGCATGCAGGGTATGCGGCTCCCTTTGCCAGAGTTAGGACCCCCACCAATCTAATAGTTATACCATATCCGCAGGATAGCTTGAAATAACCAGAATACCCCTTTAATATCCCGTACCGTTCTGGAATGTATAGGATAACACATGATGATGTCAGTGTTATCCAATACTTTCCAGACCTCTAAGGGTTACACAGCATCATAAATCAGTATAATACTACGCGACCCCGGCAGTGCTGGGAGGTCAGGACGGGTGCTCTCGATAACACACACTGCAAGTGAAGAAACTGGATCTGTTCCAAGAACATATGCAACTGATGTCTGCCTTGTGACGGATCCATTCTTCCCTTTTTACCTGGAAACAAGACAAGCTCCGTGATTGGTTGAAAAATGTTCCTTGTTTTTTTGGACAAGGGGGAAAGGGGGAAACGCTTCAGTTTTGTCCTCATTCATTGTCAATGAACAAAACGGAGAAGAGTGCACCAGAATGCTTTCCGTTCTGTTTGGTTGCATCCCCATTGCGTTCTTCTGTCCTCGATGTGGTGCGGAGCAAGACGGAGCCGTCATGACTCACAATGTAAGTCAATAGGGGCGGATCCGTTTTCTCGGACACAAAAGAAAACGGATCCGTCCTCCATTGACTTGCACTGGTTTTAGAGACGGTCTTGGCTATGTTACAGATAATACAACCGGATCCGTTCATAACGGATGCAGACGGTTGTATTATCAGTAACGGAAGCGTTTTTGCTGATGCACGACGGATCCAACAAAAAGTTGGACCCTCCATGAACGCGCTCATGTGTGATTATTAGCACTTCTTTCAATAAGCTGTATGGCACATTGTGGAGGTTGGGAGTAGTGCTCCATCAGACTGAATTACTACAATGACCACGTACCTCTTCTTTGGGATATCCTGGGGCAGACTTGGGGGCACGGGGGCAGGCTGCGGCAATAGGGGGGCACTCACAGGTCCTCGTACTTTGCTCTGAGCAGAGAATAAGAGTAAAAAGAAATATCACAAATGAATTCAACGTAAGGAGCTGTTCACACATCGCAGGCCGTCATGTTTTTGTCACGGTTTATCCGGGACAGGGCAGAACTCCATATTGGAAAATCTCTACTCACAACCGATAATGAGCCTTCTTATGTAAAGTAACATGATCAATGAAACATTGCTGAGTCAATTATATGAACAGTTTAGAAGGTAGGAGTAAGAATAGTAGTATCTAGGAGTATGGATAACATAGTATGTAGGAAAAGTTCAATATGTAGAGTTTTGTAGGTGTATGACTAGGTTACTATATCAGAGCATGACTAGTCTTGTATGTATCTAATATCAATAGTATATAGGAGCATGAACAATAGTATGAACAAAGTAGTATGAAGGAGAATGGAAAGTTTAAGAGTATTAATAGTAGAAAGTATGAATAGAATAGTAAGTAGGAATATGAATAGTTCAATGTGTAGCAGTAAGAACAGTATAGCACTTAGGATTATGAGTACTTTAGTATTTCAGAGTATAAACAGTAGTATATAGAAGTATCAAAAGTACAGTATTTAGGAGTGTGTATTAGTATGTAGTAATATGAACAGTAATATGTATAGTAGTACATACAGTGGGGAAAAAAGTATTTAGTCAGCCACCAATTGTGCAAGTTCTCCCACTTAAAAAGATGAGGTCGGCCTGTAATTGACATCATAGGTAGACCTCAACTATGAGAGACAAAATGAGAAAACAAATCCAGAAATCACATTGTCTGATTTCTAAAGAATTTATTTGCAAATTATGGTGGAAAATAAGTATTTGGTCAATAACAAAAGTTCATCTCAATACTTTGTTATATATCCTTTGTTGGCAATGACAGAGGTCAAACGTTTTCTGTAAGTCTTCACAAGGTTGGCACACACTGTTGCTGGTATGTTGGCCCATTCCTCCATGCAGATCTCCTCTAGAGCAGTGATGTTTTGGGGCTGTCGCTGGGCAACACGGACTTTCAACTCCCTCCAAAGGTTTTTTATGGGGTTGAGATCTGGAGACTGGCTAGGCCACTCCAGGACCTTGAAATGCTTCTTACGAAGCCACTCCTTTGTTGCCCTGGCGGTGTGCTTGGGATCATTGTCATGCTGAAAGACCCAGCCACGTTTCATCTTCAATGGCCTTGCTGATGGAAGGAGGTTTACACTCAAAATCTCCCCATACATGGCCCCATTCATTCTTTCATGTACACGGATCAGTCGTCCTGGTCCCTTTGCAGAGAAACAGCCCCAAAGCATGATGTTGCTACCCCCATGCTTCACAGTAGGTATGGTGTTCTTTGGATGCAACTCAGCATTCTCTCTCCTCCAAACATGATGGGTTGTGTTTCCACCAAACAGTTCTACTTTTGTTTCATCTGACCATATGACATTCTCCCAATACTCTTCTGGAACATCCAAATGCTCTCTAGCAAACTTCAGACGGGCCCAGATATGTATTGCTTAAGCAGGGGGACACGTCTGGCACTGCAGGATCTGAGTCCCTGGCGGTGTAGTGTGTTACTGACGGTAGCCTTTGTTACGGTGGTCCCAGCTTTCTGCAGGTTATTCACTAGGTCCCCTGTGTGGTTCTGGGATTTTTGCTCACAGTTCTTGTGATCATTTTGACCCCACGGGGTGAGATCTTGCATGGAGCCCCTGATCGAGGGAGATTATCAGAGGTCTTGTATGTCTTCCATTTTCTAATTATTGCTCCCACAGTTGATTTCTTCACACCAAGCTGCTTGTCTATTGCAGATTCAGTCTTCCCAGCCTGGTGCAGGTCTACAATTTTGTTTCTGGTGTCCTTCGACAGCTCTTTGGGAGTGTGACTGTTTGAGGTTGTGGACAGGTGTCTTTTATACTGATAACAAGTTCAAACAGCTGCCATTACTACAGGTAATGAGTGGAGGACAGAGGAGCCTCTTAAAGAGGAAGTTACAGGTCTGTGAGAGCCAGAAATCTTGCTTGTTTGTAGGGGACCAAATACTTATTTTCCACCATAATTTGCAAATAAATTCTTTAAAAATCAGACAATGTGATTTTCTGGATTTGTTTTCTCATTTTGTCTCTCATAGTTGAGGTCTACCTATCATGTCAATTACAGGCCTCTCTCATCTTTTTAAGTGGGAGAACTTGCACAATTGGTGGCTGACTAAATTCTTTTTTCCCTACTGTAGGTGTATGAATAGTTTAGTATGTAGGAGTATGAATTACATAGTATGTAGAATTATGTAGGAGTATCAACAGTATGTATGAGTAGTAAAGTCTCCAAGAGTATGAGCAGTATGTAGCAGTATGAATAGTATTGTATGTAGGAGTATGAACAGTATGTAGGAGCATGATTAGTATAGTTAGGGCTGGGCGATTAATCAAATTAATTTGATTAATTCGCCAATTGAAAGCCTCACGATTTTATTTTTTAGGAAAATCGTGAACTCGATTTTCCTAAAATGGCGCCCGCCAGCTAAAATTAAAAAAATCTCTCACCTGTCCTGCGCCGCGGCTCCGCTCCGGCGTTCCTCTTCTTCTCCGGGGCCGCGCTGCACTGTCCTGACCGCGTACAGCGTCAGGACGTAGTGTGCGCACTCCGACCTGACGCTGCACGCAGTCAGGTGACAGTGCAGCGCCGGGAGAAGAAGACTGAGGAGCGCCGGACCTGGAGCGGAGCCACGGCGCAGGACAGGTAAGGGATTTTTTTTATTTTATTCTTATGGTGGCCTAGTGGGCTGTTCTGAGGGCTGAAGGGGGCACTACTGTGGGCTGTTCTGAGTCTGAAGGGGGCACTACTGTGGGCTGTTCTGAGGTCTGAAAGGGGCACTACTGTGGGCTAATCTGAGGTCTCAAGGGGGCACTACTGTGGGCTAACCTGAGGTCTCAAGGGGGCACTACTGTGGGCTGATCTGAGGTCTCAAGGGGGCACTACTGTGGGCTGATCTGAGGTCTCAAGGCGGCACTACTGTGGGCTGATCTGAGGTCTCAAGGCGCACTACTGTGGGCTGATCTGAGGTCTGATGGGGGCACAGTGGGCTGATCTGAGGTCTGATGAGGGCACTGTGGGCTGATCTGAGGTCTGATGGGGGCACTGTGGGCTGATCTGAGGTCTGATGGGGGCACTGTGGGCTGATCTGAGGTCTGATGGGGGCACACTGGGATGATCTAAGGTCTGATGGGGCACAGTGGGCTGATGTGGGGTCTAATGGGGCACAATGGGCTGATGTGCGGTCTGATGGGGCATAATGGGCTGATCTGAGGTCTGATGGGCACAATGGGCTGATCTAAGGTCTGATGGGGGCACAGTGAGCTGATCTGAGGTCTGATGGGGGCACAGTGAGCTGATATGAGGTCTGATGGGGGCACAATGGGCTGATCTGAGGTCTGATGGGGCACAATGGGCTGATCTGAGGTCTGATGGGGCACAATAGGCTGATGTGGGGTCTGATGGGGCATAATGGGCTGATCTGAGGTCTGATGGGGGCACAATAGGGCTGATGTGGGGTCTGATGGGGCATAATGGGCTGATCTGAGGTCTGATGGGGCACAATGGGCTGATCTGAGGTCTGATGGGGCATAATGGGCTGATCTGAGGTCTGATGGGGGCACAATGGGCTGATCTGAGGTCTGATGGGGCATAATGGGCTGATCTGAGGTCTGATGGGGGCACAGAGGGCTGATGTGAGGTCTGATGGGGGCACAGTAGGCTTTTTTTATTTATTTTTTTATATTTTTAATAACATAAGAAAATCGAGATTTAAATCGTGAATCGTCCAAAATTTAAAAAAAAAAATCAAGATTTTTTTTTTTGGCCATATCGCCCAGCTCTAAGTATAGTATATAGAAGCATGACTAGTACAGTGTGTGGTAGTATGAACAGTACAGCATGTAGCATTATGAATAGTACAGTATGTAGCAGTATGAACAGTACAGCATGTGGCAGTATGAACAGTACATGGCAGCATGACTAGCACAGTATGTGGCAGCATGACTAGCACAGTATGTGGCAGTATGACTAGCACAGTATGTGGCAGTATAAACAGTACATTATGGAGTAGTACAAACAGTACAGTATGTGGCAGTATAGTATGTAGCAGTATGAACAGTACAGTATGTAGCAGTATGAACAGTACAGCATGTGGCAGTATGAACAGTACAGCATGTGGCAGTATGAACAGTACAGTATGTGGCAGCATGACTAGCACAGTATGTGGCAGCATGACTAGCACAGTATGTGGCAGTATGACTAGCACAGTATGTGGCAGTATGACTAGCACAGTATGTGGCAGTATAAACAGTACATTATGGAGTAGTACAAATAGTACAGTATTCAGCAGTATGAAAAGTACAGCATGTGGCAGTATGAACTGTACAGTATGTGGCAGTATGAATAGTACAGTATGTAGTAGTATGAACAGTACAGCATGTGGCAGTATGAGCAGTATAGTATGTAGCAGTATGGATAGTATAGCATGCAGCAGTATGAACAGTATAGTATGTATGGGTGTCACTCACGCAGGCAATCCTCAGTAGGTCCCACAGCTCCTGCTGTCTCTTCTCCTGTTTCTTCACCACCATCTTCTCATCTTCTCTCATTAGGGTCATGACTTCCCTCAAACGTGGAGCCAGCTCCAAGGCTTTTCTCTTGCACACGACCGTCTTGCTGTAAAAAGCCAAAGCCATATGATAAGGACATAAGATGAACAAAGGAGTCCTGTATTACAGAGGAGAGTACGCTGCGCAGGAGCGAGGAGAGGGAGAAGCCCACATAGCACAGGAGGTGTATATGTGCAGTATACAGCAGCCTATGGGTGATGTATACCGCTGTGACGCCATGTGGCAGCCATTTTTTCCGGATGCCTCTAGCGTGGTTACTACAATGCTCTATTCAGCTGAATGAAGCCTATGCATGCGTTTGATGTATATGCCAGGAACTTCCCTGAGGTATGCAGCAAATGTGGGGCTCAAATATGACATGAAGAGAGCATAATGACAGGAGGGGAATACCATACACAGCACATACCTCAGCTGGTCATATATTAATGTCACTCTCTTCTCGAAGTCCTGAATGGCCTGTAGAAGCAGCCGCACCATTTCCTGGCTGTCACCTCCTGCCCTCTGATCTGCAACATAATAGAAAACTCTACTGTTAGACGGCGGAGCTTCAGTACAGAGAACGGCACGTGGAGCGCTCTGGTTACCTCTCGGCCTCTCCCGCAGCCTCCGGTACAGATCCTTAGCCTGCTCCTCTCTGTTTAAGAAAATATAAAAAGGTCCCATATAATGCAGAAAGTGACCATAAGCGCTCAGACCACGGGGCCACACGTCACGTGGGTCACTTACATATCATCTAGAGTCCCCCGACTTCTCCTGCCCAGGGGGTTCCTCTGTAAATCCACACTGTCTGTCTGCAGGGCCATCATCTTCTCCACCAAGTGCTGCACCTCCTGCTCCTGGACGGCACACAGAGAGGATGGACGCATGCAGACATTATGGAAATACTACGATTACTATATCTTGTTGGATGGGTCACACACAGCACTGCACAGTAACAAAGGGATGGGAAGACTATGCTGCACAGTAATAACGGTAGAGGAGAACGACTCTGTACAGTAATAAAGGTCTGGGAGTACCAAACAGTATAGTAATAAAGGTAGGGGAGTACCACAATCTATAGTAATAAAGCTGGGGGAGAACCACTCTGTACAGAAATAAAAGTAGAAGAGTACCACACAGTATAGTAATAAAGGTAGAGGAGTACCACACAGTATAGTAACAAAGGTAGAGGAGTACCACAGTGTAGTAATAAAGGTAGAGGAGTACCACACGGTATAGTAATAAAGGTAGAGGAGTACCACACAGTATAGTAATAAAGGTAGAAGAGTACCACACGGTATAGTAATAAAGGTAGAGGAGTACCACACAGTGTAGTAATAAAGGTAGAGTACCACACAGTGTAGTAATAAAGGTAGAGGAGTACCACACGGTATAGTAATAAAGGTAGAGGAGTACCACACGGTATAGTAATAAAGGTAGAGGAGTACCACACAGTATAGTAATAAAGGTAGAGGAGTACCACACAGTGTAGTAATAAAGGTAGAGGAGTACCACACGGTGTAGTAATAAAGGTAGAGGAGTATCACACAGTATAGTAATAAAGGTAGAAGAGTACCACACAGTATAGTAATAAAGGTAGAGGAGTACCACACAGTATAGTAATCAGGGGCGGATTGGGAACTTAAAGTGGCCCTGGAAAAAATAGTAAAAGTGGCCCCGTTTTGTAGTTGGGTCCAAATTGATGGAAGGCAGGGCCAGCAATACTATATTGTGACACATTATACCGCCCCAACAGAGCCAAATACCACATTCTATCACAAAATACTGCCAGCAGCACAAAATACATCTCCAAAAACTTCCATTGCCTGGCCATGAGGAGGGCCCAAGCGGCCCCCTGGGCATCGGCCCACCGGGAAATTTCCCTGTAAGGTCTATGGCCAATCCGCCCCTGATAGTAATAAAGGTAGAGGAGTATCACACAGTATAGTAATAAAGGTAGAAGAGTACCACACGGTATAGTAATAAAGGTAGAGGAGTACCACACAGTATAGTAATAAAGGTAGAGGAGTACCACACAGTATAGTAATAAAGGTAGAGGAGTACCACACAGTGTAGTAATAAAGGTAGAGGAGTACACAGTATAGTAATAGAGGTAGCAAATTGAAACCACACATTTTCTTGAATAAAGACAGATTTCTCTCACCCTTCCGCACTCTTTCACTGCCTGCTCCATCTCTCTCCATGTTGAAAGCAGCTTTTCAGAGGCTAATAAAAGACAAATAAAAAATGAGCTTGTATTTCCGTTAATCATTTGCAGTTTTCACTTTGGCCACTAGATGTCAGGATACGCTGCAGTTTTCACAGTGGCCACTAGATGTCAGATGTAACTGATTACACTTCAGAAAAGCAGATAAACTCTCGCTCAGCAGCTCATGTCACAGCTTCCTCATAACTGCGGTGGGTTTTGTACCCATCTCCAATTTTAGCATGTGTTGGCAGTAAACCATACCTTCTAAGGCTCCGTTCAGCATATGTAGAGGGAAAGCTCCCACCACACATAGGCCTTCATTCACCTGACAGAGGATAAATGATTGTGCTTATGGCCTGTGCAGGATCTACAGGCCCAGCTGTAGACAAATGTTCCACAGGATACCATACAGAACCTGTATGCCTCCATGTCCAACAGTATCTCATCTTGTCTCCATGCTAGAGGCCGTATCTCATCTTGTCTCCATGCTAGAAGTCGTATCTCATCTTGTCTCCAGGCTAGAGGCCACATCTCATCTTGTCTCCAGGCTAGAGGCCACATCTCATCTTGTCTCCAGGCTAGAGGCCACATCTCCTCTTGTATCCAGGCTAGAGGCCACATCTCATCTTGTATCCAGGCTAGAGGCCGTATCTCATTTTGTATCCAGGCTAGAGGCCGTATCTCATCTTGTATCCAGGCTAGAGGCCGTATCTCATCTTGTATCCAGGCCTAGAGGCCGTATCTCATCTTGTAATCCAGGCTAGAGGCCGTATCTCATCTTGTATCCAGGCTAGAGGCTGTATCTCATCTTTGTATCCAGGCTAGAGCCACATCTCATCTGTTCCAGGCGAGGCCACATCTCATCTTGTCTCCAGGCTAGAGGCCGTATCTCATCTTGTCTCCAGGCTAGAGGCCGTATCTCATCTTGTATGCCAGGCTAGAGGCCGTATCTCATCTTGTATCCAGGCTAGAGGCCGTATCTCATCTTGTATCCAGGCTAGAGGCCCACCATCTCATCTTGTATCCAGGCTAGAGGCCACATCTCATCTTGTAATCCAGGCTAGAGGCCACATCTCATCTTGTATCCAGGCTAGAGGCCGTATCTCATCTTGTATCCAGGCTAGAGCCGTATCTCATCTTGTATCCAGGCTAGAGGCCACATCTCATCTTGTATCCAGGCTAGAGGCCACATCTCATCTTGTATCCAGGCTAGAGGCCACATCTCATCTTGTATCCAGGCTAGAGGCCGTATCTCATCTTGTTATCCAGGCTAGAGGCCGTATCTCATCTTGTCTCCAGGCTAGAGGCCGTATCTCATGCTTGTCTCCAGGCTAGAGGTCGTATCTCATCTTGTCTCCAGGCTAGAGGCCGTATCTCATCTTGTTCCAGGCTAGAGGCCGTATCTCATCTTGTCTCCAGGCTAGAGGCCGTATCTCATCTTGTATCCAGGCTAGAGGCCGTTTCACATGTTGTATCCAGGCTAGAGGCCGTATCTCATCTTGTATCCAGGCTAGAGGCCGTATTCACATCTGTATCCAGGCTAGAGGCTATCTCATCTTAGTATCCGTAGATCTAGAGCCGTATCTCATCTTGTATCCAGGCTAGAGGCCGTGTATCTCATCTTGTATCCAGGCTAGAGGCCGTATCTCATCTCATCTTGTATCCAGGCTAGAGGCCGTATCTCATCTTGTATCCAGGCTCTATCTTGTATCCAGGCTAGAGGCATCTCATCTTGTATCCAGGCTAGAGGCCGTATCTCATCTTGTATCCAGGCTAGAGGCCGTATCTCATGTATCTCCGTATCTTAGTCTAAGGCCCGTATCCAGCATCTCATCTTGTAGGCTAGAGCCGTATCTCATCTTGTATCCAGGCTAGAGGCCGTATCTCATCTTGTATCCAGGCTAGAGGCCGTATCTCATCTTGTATCCAGGCTAGAGGCCGTATCTCATCTTGTATCCAGGCTAGAGGCCGTATCTCATCTTGTAATCCAGGCTAGAGGCTGTATCTCATCTTGTATCAGGCTAGAGGCCGTATCTCTCATCTGTATCCAGGCTAGAGGCGTATCTCATCTTGTATCAGGCTAGAGGTCGTATCTTCATCTTGTATCCAGGCTAGAAGCCGTAACTAATCTTGTATCCAGGCTAGAGGCCGTATCTTGTATCATCTATGTATCCAGAGGCCGTATCTCATCTTGATCCAGGCTAGAGGCTGTATCTCATCTTGTATCCAGGCTTAGAGGCCGTATCTCATCTTGTCTCCAGGCTAGAGGCCGTATCTCATCTTGTATCCAGGCTAGTATCCAGGCCAGAAGGCCGTATCTCATCTTGTTATCCAGGCTAGAGGCCGTATCTCATCTTGTATCCAGGCTAGAAGGCCGTATCTAATCTTGTATCCAGGCTAGAGGCCGTATCTCATCTTGTATCCAGGCTAGAGGCCGTATCTCATCTTGTATCCAGGCTAGAGGCCGTATCTCATCTTGTATCCAGGCTAGAGGCTGTATCTCATCTTGTATCCAGGATAGAGGCCGTATCTAATCTTGTATCCAGGCTAGAGGCCGTATTTCAGCTTGTATCCAGGCTAGAGGCTGTATCTCATCTTGTATCCAGGCTAGAGGCCGTATCTAATCTTGTATCCAGGCTAGAGGCCGTATTTCAGCTTGTATCCAGGCTAGAGGCTGAAGCACAACAGGGTCCTAGAGCCTCTTTAGTAAGTTTTCCTTGGTGCAGGATGTCTTTCGCAATGAGTGTATGTCTGATATTTAAACATATAGGCACTACCCCCCACAAAACGATACGAATCTTAAAGGGATCAGTCCTTCCGATGAGAGAACTTACTGATTCCAAACTCCATCTGCTCGCTGTATTTCTCCAGGTCGATCTGGATGCTACTTCGGAAGAAATCCAGCTTGGCCTTCAGCTGCTCGCACTCTGAGGTCATCAGGTTCTTCTTTTTGGACAGTTCGGTGTTGTACCGCAGCAGGTTCACCCTGAAATACACCATATCACACGAATTGTGGAGGAAGACAAATCATAGGCTTTATATGAAATCCAGGAGGTCTGCAGTCCTACTCACATAGTGGCACGCTGTCCCATCTGCAGCCGGGCACAGTCCTCCTTCAGTGTGCGTATCGTCTGCCATATCTGTCCCCACACCCTACGGAGATGAGGATACGGCAATGGATGCTTGGGGTCCTGCACTGGAAAGAGAGAAGAAGACACAGTCAACCACGTATGTGCTCTACAAAACACCTGCCGGGAATTCTACCTAAACTGGAACGTCTGGCCTTCCCCAGTAATATCTCCTGACCACTGGGCCACCTACAGCCGGAATCACTGGGTATGTCTCCTTTAAGAAGCGGCTGTCTGGCTGGGACAATCCCTTCCAATGATCTAATACAGGGACCAGCAACCTTCGGCACCACAGCTGCTGTGAAACTACAACTCCCAGTATGTACACTTTATTGGCTGTTCTTGTAACTCCTATGGAAGTGAAAGGAGGATCCTAGGAGTTGTAGTTTCAGAACAGCTGGAGTGCCAGAGGTTGCTGATCCCTGATAATAATAAATGAAACACAGCAATCATGCAGTGCCCCTAGTGGCCAAAGTATTGTGCAGCAGTCCCAACCCACAAAGAAGTCGCCAGCAATAAACTAGAATATCATAGATTCCACCTGTAAACAGAGGACGACTGCAGCCACCATGCCCGTGGCAATCAGGATTGTGGCAGCTATCATCTGCACCTGCGCTGCAACCATTCAGTGCATGTGCAAACACAGGAGATTCTGCTCTGAGTATCTGCGCACGCGCTGCATTTTTTTTTTAGCGCAAGTGCAGAAGTGAATGCATCCAGGGCAAGAGTCAGATGGGTAAATCTTGTGACAGCAGAACTGAAAGCAGTAGGCTGTCTGTGCCGCCATATGATACACCTCTGGGTGTATGTGAGACCGCCATATCAAATTGGACACAAGGCCCCATGCGTTCCTATGGATGCCCAACTGGATTTCCACAACACCGTACCATAACGTATCATGTGCCCAAGGACTATTTGTGTTGGTGCCATCGCTTCTAATGAAGTATAGAACTGCAAAAGAATACTTACATACATATTCAACACCTTCAGGGTGGGGACGAACTGAAATCTGGGGTTCGTACACCGTTTTCCGATTATCAAAGAGGAACAGAAGGTCGCTTTCTACTTGACGGTTATCGTTTATCTGAAATTAAAAAAAAAAAAAAGTAAATAAATCAGAAATGATAAAATTAGAACTGATCACGTTGACAGTCTCCATGGTAACAGACTACAAACAAACCCTGTGTAGTCTGATCCTGTATTCAAGCTCCTATGTTTTCAGAACATACATTTGCTAGATGAGCAAGAGAGTAGAGGACAGAAGGAGCAGGATGTGACTGCAGAATCTGACTACACAGGGTTTATTTGTTGTCTGTTACCATGGAAATACATAGAACTACACAGGAGCTGTGGAAACACATCACTTTTTTTAACGTAAAGATTTGGACATGGCCCCCAAATGCCAAAAATACAAGTGATCTGTCCACAGCAACAGTATCCAATCACCATGGATGAGATATCAACGTAACCTATACACATAGATGGAGCATATTAGCAGAGTGCGCTCTCTCACCATGTTGTCCGACACATATTGTATGAGAGGCTGGTGGGGATTTAAGGCCAGGCCTGAAGCCTGTAGTAACTCCTGTTCCTCCTCCGGTATCCCGGTATCCTGCTGGAGGCGACTCTTCAGAGACTGCAGGTTCTCCCCTTCTGTCACAGGGTACGTGTGCACACGGCCGGACACCATATTCAGCACAGACAGCAGCTGCCAAGTAATAGATGGAAAATGACAGGACTGGAAACAGGAACCGAGGGGCCCATACAATGGTCTAGACCAGGGATGCCCAACCTGCGGCCCTTCAGCTGTTGCAAAACTACAACTCTCAGCATGCCTGGACAGTCTACAGCTATTAGGGCATGTTGAGAGTTGAAGTTTTGCAACAGCTGGAAGGCCGCAGGTTGAGCATCCCTGATCTAGACCATGAAAAGCATGGTGGAAAAACCCTTTAACCCCCTAACTGTTTTGCCAGAGTCCGGCTCCAGCAGTGGGAAAAGTAGCTAACTGGAGGGGGAGGGGCTGATTTAGATGCTGCTATCTCCTGAATAGTAGCAGCTAGAAACATGTAACTGATCTTGTTTGAAAGCAAGCTTTCAGACAGTACCAAAATGACAGCAATATGTTCAGGACAGAAAAAGATATAACTGATAGAAATCGGGATGCTGTGAATGCAGCTGAAAATGAAAGTAAAAACAGGTTTTACTCGCGATTATTCCCGACTTGATTTCTATCAATGATTTCTCCTCTGTTGCTTGGACTTTTGATCTTGTATGAAAGCCTGCACTGTCAGCTTTCAGACAAGACCAGTTGCATGTTTCTAGCTGTTACCATTGAGGAGGTAGCAGCATCTAAATCAGCCCTCCCCCCTCCAGTTAGCTACTTTTCACACTGCCCGAGCTGGACTCAGGCAAAACAGTTAGGTGGTTAAAAGGGACCGCACAATGCAAAGACAAAGGGCTCCAATTGTGGGTATGTTCACTTACCTTGAGGCTAAGAATGGAGTCCAGCGCCTGAAAGCAGCCGATTTCTGGATTTTGGGGATCTGTTCCCCTTTGTCTCGGGTGCCACATCAGCATGCACTGTAACCAGCGCTCTAATTTACTAGACAAGATCCTAACGCAAAGAAACCAAAGCCCAAAGAGATATTATCTACAGTATGAAATGGCAGTCTTTTATATATGAAATCAATATGGTGGAGCACAGGAGGATCCTCTAGTCCAGGGATGATCAACCTGCGGCCCTCCAAATGTTGCAGAACTACAACTCCCAGCATGCCCTAATTGTAGGCTGTCCAGGCATGCTGGGAGTTGTAGTTTTGCAACAGTTGGAGGGCTGCAGGTTGGGCATGCCTGCTCTAGTCAAAGTCACAGGCTACCACTTGTCATTTTAGTACTTTCTTCAGGAATGTTCCCACAAATAAATGTCAAGTGCCCTTATCATATGCTAAATTTTATAGAAAATGATACTTACTCATCATGCGACTGACTTAAAAGCTTTATATCTTCTCTGGGGCTTCCTTAGGGTAAGTTCACACAGAGTTTTTGGGAGAAGGATTTGAGTCAGATTTCCCTTCAGGTTTTTCAGCCAAAGCCAGAAGTGAATCCAGCAGGAAGGAGAAGTTGAAATCCTTGCTTTATACAGTGCCTTGAAAAAGTATTCAGACCCCTTGAATTTTTCCACATTTCTTTACACCCACAAACTGAAATGTATCTTATTGGGATTTTATGTTATAGACCAACACAAAGTAGCAAGTATGTGTGATGTGAAAAGAGAATGATACCTGGTTTTCACAATTTTTAATAAATAAAAATCTGGAAAGTGTGTCGTGCATTTGTATTCAGCCCCCTGTACTCTGATACCCCTAAATAAAATCCAGTGTGACCAACTGCCTTCAGAAGTCACCTAATTAGTAAATAGAGTCCATCTGTGTGTCATTTCTTCTCAGTATAACTACAGCTGTTCTGTGAAGGCCTCAAAGGTTTATTAGAGAACATTAGTGATCAAACAGCATCATGAAAACCAAGGAACACACCAGACAGGTCAGGGATAAAGTTGTAGAGACGTGTAAAGCAGGATTAGGTCATAAAGATATCTCCCAAGCTCTGAACATCTAATGAAGCACTGTTCAATCCATCATCTGAGTATGGCACAACTGAAAACCTACCAAGGCATGGTCATCCACGTAAACTGACAGCCCAGACAAGGAGAGCACTAATAAGAGAGGCAGCCAAGAGGCCCATGGTCACTGGAGGAGCTGCAGAGATCCAAAGCTCAGGTGGGAGAATCTGTCCACAGGACAACTATTAGTGGTGTACTCCCCAAATCTGGCCTTTATGGAAGATTAGCAAGAAGAAAGCCATTTCTGAAAGCAAGCCATAAGAAGTCTTGTTTACAGTTTGCCACAAGCCATGTAGGGGACACAGCAAACATGTGGCAGAAGGTGTCTGGTCAGATAAGAGCAAAGTTGAACTTTTTGGCCTAAATGCAAAATTTTATGTGTGGCAGACTAACACTGCCCATCACCCTGAACACACCATCCCCACTGTGAAACATGGTGGTGGCAGCATCATCCTGCGGGGAGGCTTCTCTTCAGCAGGGACAGAGAAGCTGGTCAGAGGTAATGGGAAAATGGAGCTAAATACAGGACAATCGTGGAGGAAAACCTATTAAAGGCTGATAAAGATCTGAGACTGGGGCGGAGGTTCACCTTCCAGCAGGACAACGACCCTAAACATCCAACCAGAGGTACAATGGAATGGTTTAGATCAAAGCATATTCATGGCCCAGCCCAGACCTAAATCCCATTGAGAATCTGTGGAGAGACTTGAAAATTGCTGTTCACAGACGTTCTCCATCCAACATGACTGAGCGCGAGATATTTTACAAAGAAGAATAGGCAAAAATTTCATCCTCTAGATGTGTAAATCTGGTAGAGACATACCCAAAAGACTTGTAGCTGTAATTGCAACGGAAGGCGGTCCTACAAAGTATTGACTCGGGGGGGGGCTGAATACAAATGTACGCCGCACTTTCCAGATTTTTATTTATTAACATTTTGAAAACCTTATTATAATCCTACAAATATATATCCACACAAAAAGTTCATGATAGAAATCACTTTATTGATTAAAATATTAAATAAAAAAAAATAAAAAAAATTGTGAAAAGGATAACAATGGGAAGCATAAAAAGAGGAACATATAGAGGACGCCGTCGCACTAGGCCACGTGAAACACATGTAGCTGTGAGCATAAAGATAAAGAAGAAGCACAGTCAATAAATTCCCTAAAATTCACAGGTAATGTGCAAGGAAGAGACCTGAAACAAGAAAGAAAACTGGTTCCCAAAACAAGCAAAAAAGATCTAGGAGAAATGCTGTGCCACAGAAAAAATGAAAAAGCCACAGCAAACATGGAACACAAACCTGTGCAAGGGCGCCCTCCTCCCAACGCCGTTTCGCCTGAAAGGCTTCTTCCCCTTTCTTTCTTGTTTCCGGTCCCTTCCTTGCACATTACCTGTGAATTTTAGGGTATTTATTGACTGTGCTTCTTCTTTATCTTTATGCTCACAGCTACATGTGTTTCACGTGGCCTAGTGCGACGGCGTCCTCTATATGTTCCTCTTTTTATGCTTCCCATTGTTGTCCTTTTCACCATTTTTTTGAAATTTTTTTTGAATATTTTAATCAATAAAGTGATTTTTTTCATGAACTTTTTCGTGTGGATATATATTTGCAGTAGTATAATTATCGGTTTGTATTCACTCTACGGACCCTTGGTTGGGTGCCGTTCCTGTGTAAGTGGTTATATTTCTTTGCACATCACACATACTTGATATTTTGTGTTGGGCTATCACATATAATCCCAATAAAATACATTTAAGTTTGTGGATGTAACGTGAAAAAATGTGGAAAAGTTCAAGGGGTCTGAATACTTTTTCAGTGCGATGTATTTCCAATTACTTTTGAGTCCATTTTTGATTGTGGCTTTAAAAACCTACAGGAAAATCTGACTCAACTGCTCCTTTAAAAACTTGTGTGAACCTACACGACCGTGTGAACAGGTCCGCATCTATTCCGCAAAATTGCGGAATAGGGGCGGGCCCGTTCACCTCTATGGCCGGCTGCGATCTTGCCGAGCCACGGCTCCGCAAGAAAATATAGAACATGTCTTATACTTGTCCGCAATAGCAGACAAGAATAGGCATTATCAATGGGGCGCCCGGCCGTGTGTTCCGCACATTGTGGAACACACGCCGGGCAGCACCCGTAGTATAATGCGGACCCGCAATAATACGGCCGTGTGAATGCGGCCTTAAAGTGAGTCTTCATCTTTAACCCCTTAAAGGGTTATTCTCATTTTAGACAATGGGGGCATATCGCTAGGATATTCCCCCATTGTCTTATAGGTGCGGGTCCCACCGCTGGGACCAGCACCTATATCCAGAACGGAGCCCCCGAACTGAATGAGGGCGCACTGCGCATGTGCAGCCGCCCTCCATTCATTTCTATGGGGCCGCCGAAAATAGCCAAGCGCTGGCTCGGGTACTTCCGTCGGTTCCATAGAAATGAATGGGAGCGGTGGCCGTGCTTGCGCGCTGCACTCCCATTCATTTCTATGAGCGTGGCAGGGAGCTGCGCCTGGTGGTGGCCGGACCCCAGGCGCAGCGTTCCCCCCTCCGTTCTTGATATAGGTGCAGGTCCCAGCGGTGGGACCCGCACCTATAAGACAATGGGGGCATATCCTAGCAAAATGCCCCCAATGTCTAAGATGAGAACACCCCTTTAAGGACTATGCCGGTAATCGTTTTTCCCTCCCCTCTTTCCAAGAGCTACGGCTTTTTTTTTTTTCCTCGGTCACATAGTCATATAAGAGACTGTTTTTGCGGATCAAGTTGTATTTTTTTAAAGGCACTAATAAATCGACCAAATTTTGTATTGGCTAGTGGGAAAAAAGTTTTTGTGGGCTGAAATGAAAAAAAATAAAAATAATAATAATTCATGATCTTTGGGTTATGTTTTACAGCATTCACGATGCACT
Source organism: Rhinella marina (assembly GCA_900303285.1). NCBI lineage: Eukaryota > Metazoa > Chordata > Amphibia > Anura > Bufonidae > Rhinella > Rhinella marina. Next base: position 89,477 of record ONZH01024593.1, read on the forward strand.
AAAAATTACTTTATTCTGCAGGTCAGTACAATCATGATGATACCAATTTTACATTGTGTTTATTAAGTTTTACTGCATTTAAAAAAAAATATCAAAACAGTTGAAAATATAAAAGTTTTCTTTGCATTGCCATAACTTTTTATATTTTGATCTGTAGAACTTAGGGGCTTGGTTTTGGCAGGGTGAACTCTAATTTTTATTGATACCATTTTGTGGTACTTACAACCTAAATGGCGAATGTTGCCATTTAATTTTTTTTCCCTTTATAACGTGCAGGACAAATATTTTTATATTTTAACACATCGGACATTTTTAGATGTAAAATTGAGAATGGTGACGATTTGATTTTTTAATATGTTTGTGGGGTTTTTACATTTTTTAACCTTCTATTTTGTTTTTTACTGTAACTTGAAGATGCAATCCTCTGATCACTTGTACCATAAATTGCAACTGAATACTACTGCAGTCTAAGGGTTTTTCAGTGGCTGCCTGTCAGGCTCTGCCACATGCACAGCTTTGCAGGTAGCTTACTAAGACAGGCCCTAGGCTGTCATAGCAATGGATTGAGCCCCATGATTTTACCGTGGGGTCTCCGATTGGAGGACAGAGGAAGCCCCTGTCTAACCACTTAGATGTTATGGCCTCTACTGACCATGGCATCTGGTGGTAGTGGGGGTAAATGACAGGATCAGAGTCATCTCCGATCCTAGTCACTGCTGGCTGGTATCTGCTGTATTACACCACTGGCACCCGCCACATATGGAGCACGCTCAGCATGTCAGAGTCCTTTCTACTTCTCGATGAAATCCGTCAGAGAGCTGCCGATACATCTGTAGCCTTATCTCTAGTTCTCCGACAGCTCATAAACACCCACTTAAGCCATATCCTTATCACTTTGATAGGAATTCAGCTTCAATAAGTATTTTTCTAATACTGTACAACCCTTTTGAACGTACCTATCAGTATAAGTGCCATACAAGTACTTCCAGTTCGACAAGAAATGGAATAATGCATACTGGTAGCCAGTGCCAGATGGTTTCGACAATCAGGATTCATTACTATAAATGTGAATGTAGTGGGCGTGCGAAGGCTCGGACATGAAAATATCCCCCACCATGGATAACAAAATCTACCACTAGCAAATACTATATTTGTTTGTATCTCCTACTGTACGTGAACCCCAAAGTCTTGACCACACCTTGAGGGGGGATGAAGAAAGACGTTCTTACCCACTGAGGTGATTAGGCATTGGCAAAAAACTGGAGAACCTCACGGCTCCTGAGAGGTCTTCATACACCACGATGTGCTCATTGCTCTTCTCACGGACCTTATTGTGCCTGCGGCCCAAAACCACACGTATCATTGGTGAGAGGTCACAGCTAATCAGGTTAGAAGAGAACAGCACGTAGTAAAGAGATAGGACGGTGCCTCACCACTGTACAGGCTGCCAGTTAGGAAGAAAAGGCCGAAATCCTGTTATACACTCAAAGGCCAGCGTGCCAAAACTCCAGTAGTCTACAGTCACTGTGTACTTCTGCTGCTCCAGTAATTCTGGGGCCTGAGACACACAAGAGGATATGAGGAAAGATAGGGAGAAACCTAGTGCAGCCACCACTAGAGGGAGCACATTTGTTATTGTGTGCACTGTGCAATCAGTATGCAGTAAGCTCATAAGCTCCCTCTAGTGGTAGCTGCAGGAAGCCAGAATTCTATCATTCAGCTCTATGGCCCAGATTTACTAAAAAATCTGCCCGAAAAGTGGCACAATCTCAACTGTAATATAAACAGAAAAAAAAATGGTGTCAACATCCAGCTTAAAGGAACGCTCTGAGCAGACACGTCACACTTTGTTATGTCTAGTGCGGGGGTGAGGAGGTGATGCATGACACGGGGATTCTTTCTTTGGCATTCTTTGAATCTCTACGTCATGCACTTCCTCCTCCAGGCATTATATAGTCCGGAGTGCTCCTTTAATTACATGAACTTATGCAGTATTTCAATCCTGTCAACTACGTAACTATCTCTGAACCATGAAGAAGTGACTACTCACCAGATACTGCAAGGTGCCAACAAACGAGGTGCAGAGACTGCCCTGATCCAGCTCCTTGGCATATCCCAGATCAATGATCTTATGAATGAACTGACCCAAAAAAAAAAAAATAAAAATACTTGCAGTTAAAGGGGTTTTCTCATCACAGACAATGGGGGCATATCGCTAGGATGTGCCCCCATTGTCTTACAGGACCAATATTGAGAATGGAGCCCTGAATGTGGTGGAGGGCACACTGCGCATGCGCAGCCGCCCTCCATTCATTTTCTATGGGGCCGCCGAAATTAGGCGAGCGCTGGCTTGCCTATTTCCGTCGGGCCCATAGAAGTGAGTGGGTGCGGTGGCCAGTCATGCACAGTGCGCTCCCATTCACTTCTACGGGGGGAGCGCTTGGTGGTGGCCGAACCGGAGCCCTCCAGCCACTACCTTGCGAGGCTCCGTTCCCAATATAAAGGTGGGACCCGCACCTATAAGACAATGGGGGCATATCCTAGTGATGGACAAATGTTCCCAAATATTGCAGTCTTCCTGCAGTTACCAGCTGGTACAGAGGAATTCATACTGATCTTCCTGGTTCATTCATATTATAGTGAAAGGTGATAGTTTCAAAGGGAAGCAGTGATAAAGAGTAACTTTAAGGGCTACTCTCATCTTCTAATCTGTAGGCATATTGCTAGGCTATGCCATCACCTGTAGATGGTGGGGTCTGCCCTCTGGGAACCTGGCCAATCCTGCCGCTGCTCTCACACTACATCCCTTGGTATGTTTTACTTAGCAGTGGTGCTCCTAGCCACAATGCTGTGAAAGGGTCGCAGCACTAAAGAGCACCATGTCCCCAAGAAATGGTTATACAATTGGATACCAAAGGATAAAGTAGCAGCTTATCTCCCTTAAGAACAAAATGACTGAGCACTCTGAAATCCAACATGCCTGACCCTTCTTTCCCCTGACATGTGCTACCGAGAGGAGACTCGGGACCCCCCACTATACGCATCAGATGGTTGGCCGGTCAGCCACCTTTATTTTCTGCTATCATATTTCTTCAAAGACATGTCTTTTAATTATCTCCAACCACCCCTTTAACCATCTAACTGTTTTGCCCCATTCCAGCTCCAGCAGTGGGAAAAGTAGCTAACTGGAGGGGGAGGGCTGCTTTAGATGGTGATATCTCCTGAATGATAACAGCTAGAAACATGCAACTGGTCTTGTTTGAAAGCTGACATTCCAATGACAGTGACAATGTGTTCAGTACAGGGGAAGATATCACTGATGCTGTGAATGCAGCTGAAAGTGAAAGTAAAATCAGGTATTACCCGTGATTATTCCCAACTCTATTTCTATCAGTGATTTCTCCTCTGTTGCTTGGACTTTAGCTGTCATTTTGGTCTTGTATGAAAGCCTGGAATGTCAGCTTTCAAACAAGACCATGTTTCTAGCTGCTACCATTCAGGAGATGGCAGCATCTAAAGTAGCCCTCCCCCTCCAGTTAGCTACTTTTTGGGCTGGGGTAAAACAGTTGGTTAAGATGTGAAGATGTGTACCACTGCTGGGATCCGATCCTTCATTGTTGTCGGGGGAGGCAGGTCCTGCTCTCAGCTTACCCTGTGCTCTTCCTGCTGTAAGACGATGTTCTCCGGTTTTAAGTCCCGGTGGATGATCCGATTTTCATGGAGATAACGAAGAGCGGAGGCTGAAGGCAAGATGGAATAATGTGTCAGAGGTGCGGGGGTTAATTCAGCGGAATGACACACAGACAGAAGACATAGCACATGTAAGGACCACTCACAGATGTCAGACAGCAGGCTCAGGATGGGCCCTTCCTTCAGTCCACAGCAATTTTCATAGTGATTTAAGTGCTGCACGGAGAAGACGGCAAACAGTTATGTGTACAAGGTATATACAGTATCTGGACGTCCCCCCCTCCCTTATGAGCATGCTGGGAATCCTATCCCAAAACCATGGGTGTTAAAGGGGTTGTCCACATCAATTAAAAAATTTGCCAATGGCCCTTAAAGAGATTTTCCGAGATTTTTCCTCTGGATAGGTCATCAGTATCTGATCGGTGGGAGTCCGATACCCAGGATCCCCTCCGATCAGGGGTTGGAGAAGGCACCAGTGCCGCAGCCTTCTCTCAGCTTAGCCTAGGCCAGTGACGTCACTTTCATCGGTCACATGACCTAGGAGCAGCTCGGCCCCATTGAAGTGAATAGGGTGGAGTGCAATACCAAGCACAACCACTATACAATGTACGGCGCTGTGCTTGGCAGTCACAGGAGCACTGATGCCTTCTCAAAACAGCCGAAACCTGGGACCCCATAATAGGTCATCGGTAAAAAAAAAAAATTTGAAAAACCTTTTTAAATAATAATAAAAATAGAAATGAGCCTCGCCTGTTACTCCTCCACCGTTTCCTGGGCCACAGCTCAGGTCCTCCTCGCTGACCTCATGTAGATGGCTGCAGAGGCGATGTAGCTGTATACGGCAGATAATCGCTGGCCGCAGTGCTGTATACCTCCTGTATACCTCAAGGCCCTAAAATCCTCCCCTCCTTTTTTTCCCCTTCGGTAAGGCTGGGTTCACATCATCGTTTAGCTTTCCGTTCTTCAGATCCGTCAGAAGATCCGCTATTTTGAGCATCAGTTATGATGAGTTTGTGTCACTTCCGTCGGAGATCAGTTATTTTTGAAGGAAGAAAAAGGTCACGCAGGACTTTTTCTCCCATCAAAAATAACTGATCTGCAACGGAAGGGACGTAAACGGATTTAACCGATGCTCAAAAAAAGACGGATCCGTTATATTTAGTGCAAACTGAGGCTACTTTCACACTTGCGTTTTTCCTGGATCCGGCAGGGTTCAGCAAAAACGCTTCCGTTACTGATAATACAACATCTGCATCCGTTATGAACGGATTCGGTTGTATTATCTTTATCATAACCAAGACGGATCCGCCATGAACTCCACTGAAAGTCAATGGGGGACGGATCCGTTTTCTATTGTGTTTGAGAAAACGGATCATTCTGCATTGACTTTCATTGGGGGTCATGACGTTTTGCTCTGCATCCCATGATGGACAGAAAAACGCAGCATGTTGCGGTTTTTCTCTCCGGGATGAGAACGCAACCAAACAGAACGGAATGAATTTTGGAGCATTCCGTTCGGTTCTGTTTTGTCCCCATTGACAATGAATGGGGACAAAACGGAAGCGTTTTCTCCGGTATTGAGATCCTACGAGATCCTACGGAAAATATTAACGCTAGTGTGAAAGTAGCCTGATGGTAGCTAAGCATAACTGATGCGGTTTTTTCTTTATTTTTCTGTACTGATGGATCAGAAGAATGGAAGGCTAAATGGTGATGTGAACTCGCCCTAACTGGGGTACAGCAAACCTTTTATTTATGTGGCGGGTGCTCGTCTACATATCAAACGTCTGCTTGTGCTCTTTGACAGTCCGGCCCACTTACGATGTCCATGCAACTGCTGTGGCTGGATGCTCGTTGGGCAGGCAGCCATTTCTCCTTACAAGAGTCTGTCATGTCCACGGGGAGAGAGACTTATCTCTCACGGCAGAAGAAATGGCTCATCTCCTAGGAGAACAAGAGGATCAGACTGGGCCCAATCCTTCTCTCTACTGAAGTCATCTGTCCGGGGAGAGTCATGAGCGTCCAATACACATTAGATTATCAGCTAGTCACAAGGGAACTCGTGGGCTCTGCCCATAATAATGAGTTGCGGTGCCGAGTGTCGCCCCTCTCGTTTGATCAGATATTGATGACCTACCCTCTGGACAAACCCTTTAAGCCTGTAAGAACATAGGACTACACAGGTCAATCAGCCTCATCCAGGCCATGGTCTGGACTTAGACAATTATATGAAGGTTTCATCTTTACTGAGAGGAGATCTAAGTGTGCAAGGTTTCCTTTTTAAAAATGTAATAAATCAGATTTCACATAAAAAAATCACACCCACGAGGGCGTATGTGAGAGCGAGAGTCATTATGGGAAAGTTTCACAAACCCTGTGGCTCATGGTGAACCTCTGAGTACACTCCATCATGGGTGAGAACATCAGAAGCCACGGACGTGCATGTCCTGACATACAGGCATCGGCGGTATATCACGTACCTTCCGTAGGTCACCTCCCAGGCAGAACTCCATGGCCAGCAGTGGAAGGTCATTAGGTGCCAGCTTCTGCAGCCCCTCGGGCACCTCCCGGGCTGACACCACATTCTTGTGATTTAATCTGTGACAAAAATATCAAGGTGGTGTAAACACCATGACACAAAGCGCCTCTCGGATTTACAGCGCAAGTTCTTACTTCTTCATGATCTGAATTTCCAGGCACCATCTCTCCCGATTCTTGGGGCTCAGCTCCTGCCGACATTGCTTAATGGCCACTTCCTCCCCGTTGTCCTAAGGAGGCAGAAGAGATGGGGATCATCCCGCCCCTTCGACAGGTCTCAGTAATCCGGTACACCTCACACAGGGAGTCAGCTCCTTACCCTATTGAGCCAGCGAAGGACGTATCCAAAGCCTCCGGTGCCCAGCCGCTCCTTCATCTCCCAGGGTCCGCAGCTCTGTGTTTGCGTTGGCGGAGGCCAGCTGGTCCGGCACGCGGGGACATCCTATGGGCATAAAGAATAATTGGCATTTGAGAGGGTGGCACACAATGTATTGGCACACAACCATGTACAGAAAGAGACATCCCATGCTGTAGGTACTTTGTCCCCTTCCCCCAGGACTAGTCTACTTTAGCCTCCAGGAAGCACCAATATTTTCAGCAACTTTTTTTTTTACTTTACCATTTTTTATTTTTTGTGTGTTTTTGTTTTTTTTACAGTGTTTGTGACGGGCTGTAAATGATGCAGTTACTTCAATGGGTCAGTGCGGTTAGTATATAGTATTCTGACCCTTTACCCAGGACTTAGGTGAAGCCTATTTGGCAGTGATTACAGCCTCCAATCTTCCTGGATTTGGGGATTTTCTGCCATTCTTCTCTGCAGATCCTCTCAAGCTCCGTCAGGTTGGATGGGGGCTGTCAGTGGACAGCCATTTTTAAATCTATCCAGAAATATTCGATTGGGTTCAAGTCAGGGCTCTGGCTGGACCACTCAAGGACATTCACAGAGTTGTCCCTAAGCCTCTCCTGTGTTGCCCTGGTTGTGTGCTCAGGGTCATTGTCCTGTTGGAAGGTGAACCTTCAGCCCAGTCTGAGATCCAGAGCTCTCTAGATCAGGTTTTCATTAAGAATATGTTGCTCCATTTAGCTTTTCCTCAACCCGGACCAGTCTCCCTTCCTCAACCACTGAAAAAGACCTCCACATCATGATGCTGCCACCACCATTCTTCACTGTAGGGATGGTATTAGCTAGGTGGTGTGCAGTGTCTGGTTTCCTCCAAACATGGTGGCTAGAAATGAGATCAAAAAGTTCAATCTTCGTTTCATCAGACCAGAGAATCTTGTTTCAAAGTCTGAGAGGTGCCTTTTTTGCAAACTCCAGGAAACTTTAATGTGTCCTTACTGAGAAGAGGCTTCTATCTGGTCACTCTGCCATGAAGCCCAGATTGGAAGAATGCTGCAGTGATGGTTGACCTTCTGGAAGTGACCATTGGGTTCTTGGACACTTCTCTTACCAAAGCCCATCTCTCTCTCTCTCTCCATTACTTAGTTTGGTGAGGCAGCCAGCTCTAGGAAAAGTCTTTGTTGTTCCAGACTTCTTCTATTTAAGAATTATGGAGACCACTGTGCTCTTGGGAACGTTTAATGCAGCAGAAATATTTTTGTACCTTCCCCAGATCTGTGCCTCCACACAATCCTGTCTCTGAGCTCTACAGGCAGTTCTCTCCTCATGGCTTGGTTTTCCTCTGATATGCATTGTCAGCTGTGAGACCTTATATAGACAGGCAAAAACAAATACCATACGCGCGACCATAGCACTTATTCCTGTGATATCTACCTGTTCTGCGAAGTTCCTGGAATGAATTTCTCAGTCTGAGGTCCTCTGGTATGGGAAAAATTCCTTCGCTTTATATTTTAAATCCTGTACGCCTCAACCCGTAGTAAATTTCGCACCAAGCCTCGGCCGGTGGCTGGCGCGTGTACGGGGAAGCCGGAAAATGGCTGCCGTGAGGAACTTACAGTGACGTCACACACCTCCCTACGGATGCCCCAAATGGACAAGAAACCTCCAACGCGTTTCGGAACTGATGCGACACGGTCCCTTAACCATTACCTCCTATGGTGTATGTAGGTAATAAGGGCTGGTTAGGTACATTGGGAGCGCAAGTGTATTCTCCCAGAAATCTAAAGACACCTTATATAGACAGGGCTGTGTCTTTCCAAATCATGTCCGATCAACTGAATTTACCACAGGGGACTCCAATCAAGGAGTGGAAACATCTAAGAGATGATCAAAAGAAATAGGAGCTCCTCCAGAGCTAAATTTCAGTCACAGCAAAGGGTCTGAATACTTATGTTCAGGTGAAATTTTAGTTTTTCCTGTGCAGTGTATATAGACAGTCCAATGTACACAGTATGTACAGAAGAGAGTATACAGGCAGTGCAGTCCAGTGTATACAGACAGTCCAATGTACACAGTATGTACAGAAGAGAGTATACAGGCAGTGCAGTCCAGTGTATACAGACAGTCCAATCTACACAGTATGTACAGAAGAGAGTATACAGGCAGGGCAGTCCAGTGTATACAGACAGTCCAATGTACACAGTATGTACAGAAGAGAGTATACAGGCAGTGCAGTCCAGTGTATACAGTCCAATGTACACAGTATGTACAGAAGAGAGTATACAGGCAGTGCAGTCCAGTGTATACGGACAGTCCAATGTACACAGTATGTACAGAAGAGAGTATACAGGCAGTGTAGTCCAGTGTATACGGACAGTCCAATGTACACAGTATGTACAGAAGAGAGTATACAGGCAGTGCAGTCCAGTGTATACAGACAGTCCAATGTACACAGTATGTACAGAAGAGAGTATACAGGCAGTGCAGTCCAGTGTATACAGACAGTCCAATCTACACAGTATGTACAGAAGAGAGTATACAGGCAGTGCAGTCCAGTGTATACGGACAGTCCAATGTACACAGTATGTACAGAAGAGAGTATACAGGCAGTGCAGTGTATATGGACAGTCAAGTGAATACGATATATACAGTACAATGAATATGGACAGTCCAGTATATATGAATAACAGTACAATGTATACAGTCAGCAGTGTATACAGTCAATCCCCTGTATACAGTCAGTAATGTATACAGTCAGTACAGTACCGTGTATATGGTCAATTCATGTATACAGTCAGTACACTATAAATGGTCAGCATAGTGCAGTGTATACAGTCAGTACAGTATAGAGTACATGGTCAATCCAGTGTATACAGTCAGTCATGTATAGTCAGTCTCTTGTATAGACAGTACAGTAGAGTGTATACAGTCAGTCCAATCCAGTGTAGTCAGTACAGTTTGTACAGTCAGTCCACTGTATACCTTCAGTACAGTCCTGTGTGTATAGTCAGTACAGTACAGTGTATACGGTCAGTCCAGTGTTTACAGTATAGTCCACTGTATACTCTACAGTCCATTGTATACACTCAGTTAAGTCCAGTGTATACTGTACAGTCCAGTGTATACAGAAAGTCCAGTCCAGTGTATACAGTCAGTCCAGTGTATACAGTCCAGTCCAGAGTATACAGTCAGTCCAGTCTATACAGTCCAGTCCAGAGTATACAGTCAGTCCAGTTCAGTGTATACAGACAGTCCAGTGTATACAGACAGTCCAGTCCAGTGTATACAGTCAGTCCAGTGTATACAGTCAGTCCAGTCCAGTGTATACAGTCAGTCCAGTGTATACAGTCCAGTCCAGTGTATACAGTCAGCCCAGTCCAGTGTATACAGTCAGTCCAGTCCAGTGTATACAGTCAGTCCAGTATATACACACAGTCCAGTGTATACAGTCAGCACAGTCCAGTGTATACAGACAGTCCAGTCCAGTGTATACAGTCAGTCCAGTCCAGTGTATACAGTCAGTCCAGTTCAGTGTATACAGTCAGTCCAGTTCAGTGTATACAGACAGTCCAGTGTATACAGACAGTCCAGGTATACAGTCAGTCCAGTGTGTACAGACAGTCCAGTCCAGTGTATACAGTCAGTACAGTCCAGTGTATATAGTCCAGTCTATAGTCAGTCCAGTGTATACAGACAGTCCAGTGTATACAGTCCGCACAGTCCAGTGTATACAGTCCGCACAGTCCAGTGTATACAGTCCGCACAGTCCAGTGTATAGTCAGTCAAGTGTATACAGTCAGTCCAGTCCAGTATATACACAGTCCAGTGTATACAGTCAGCATAGTCCAGTGTATACCGTTAGTCCAGTCAAGTCCAGTGTATACAGTCCAGTCCAGTATATACACAGTCCAGTGTATACAGTCAGCATAGTCCAGTGTATACCGTTAGTCCAGTCAAGTCCAGTGTATACAGTCCAGTCCAGTGTATACAGTCCAGTCCAGTGTATACAGTCAGTCCAGTGTATACAGTCAGCACAGTCCAGTGTATACAGACAGTCCAGTCCAGTGTATACAGACAGTCCAGTCCAGTGTATACAGTCAGCACAGTCCAGTGTATACAGTCAGCACAGTCAGTGTATAGTCAGTCAAGTGTATACAGTCAGTCCAGTCCAGTATATACAGACAGTCCAGTGTATACAGTTCAGTCCAGTGTATACAGTTCAGTCCAGTCCAGTATATACAGACAGTCCAGTGTATACAGTAAGTCCAGTGTATACAGTCCAGTGTATACAGTTCAGTCCAGTGTATACAGTTTAGTCCAGTGTATACAGTTCAGTCCAGTGTATACAGTCAGCACAGTCCAGTGTATACAGTTCAGTCCAGTCCAGTGTATACAGACAGTCCAATGTATAGTCAGCACAGTCCAGTGTATACAGACAGTCTAGTGTATATGGTCAGTCCAGTGTATACACTCAGTAATGTATACAGTCAGTCCAGTCCAGTGTATACAGTGAGTAAATGTACACAGGGTGCATAGTACGGGATACACGGTCAGTCCATGGGGGAGAACACAGCAGAGGCTCCTCCCCTTGCCGGGCGGCTCCGTCCTACCTGATGTGTCATGGGCCGGGGCGGTGAGGAGCCGGGTGTACGCGGCGCTGGGCTCGGAGATCGCAGGCAGGACTGCGCCGTGCGCTGTGTACATTCCACTTCCTCACTCAGTTCCCGGTTAGACGTCATTCAGGAGGCGTGGTCACTCCTAAAGAGACCGTGACTGGGTCGGAAGCTAAACACTGTCATCTATTTAGCAGAAGCCACAGACCTCTGGCTCCAGATCGGCCGACATCTACCTGGTCCGCCAAACAGAAGCATGCAATCTCCGCTGGGCCGAGCATCCATAGAGTTAGGGATAATCAGTTACCAGACATCTCAGTTCTGATCCGTACAATGCCGAAAATATCAGATTTTAAGGATTTGTTTACACTACGGATTTTGACCACGTCAGTATTCTCTGCATATCCTACGGCAGAGACCTGGTTTTCATTTTGAATGTTGCGATACCACTATTGGTTTAGCTCCATTGAATTGAACCTACCCTGAATGCTCAGTTTCTACTGCGGATTTCACCCCTGAGACATAAATGGGAGGGGCTTAAAGGGGTTCTCCACAAATGATTTAAAATGGGCAAAAGCAACCTGTCCTAGAGTGTGAGTACAACTAGTAGCCTCCACTTGTAGAGGTGCCCAGGGGGCGGAGCCTCTCCACGGAATTTACCTACAAAAATGTGCTGTACCTTTAAGACTGTGGTGGGGGACATCTGCCATGGTGGAGGTCATACACCATACTTCCCAACTTTGTAAGCAAATAAAGAGGGATGCATTCTGCGGTGTGCAAAGCTGCAAATATTTTTTGCACTAGGGCACGCCTCTAACTCCGCCCAAAACATAACTATACACCTAATCCCACCCAGTCCCCTTAATGCCCCACATAGTAATTATTGCCCCTTCATGCCACTGCACAGTATTTATGCCCACTTGTGTGTTCACAGAATTATGCCCAGCTATGCCCTCAGTAATATGCCCAGCTGTGCCCCCCATTTATATGCCCTCCCCAGTAATATGCCCACATTATGGCCCCAGTAACATGCCCAGTTATGTGCCCCCAGTAATATGCCCAGCTGTGCCCCCAGTAATATGCCTGCATTGTGCCCCCCAGTAATATGCCCAGCTGTGCCCCTCACAGAAAGTAAAAAAAATAAACACCACATACTTACCTTCTTCCTAGCACCAGCAGGACATTGGCTGCTCTACTATGTGGAGGGGGCGGAGCCAAGGCAGACTGCCGTCCGGCTCCGCCCCCGCACAGACCAGAGGTGTGGAGAGCCGGCAGAGGGGAGGGATGATGAAGCAGGGAGCCAATGCTGGCGACGGCTCTCTGCTTCATTATGGCAACTGTCTGCTTCCTATGGACGCAGGGACAGCTGCCAGAAAGCAGGACATACCTCCCACATACTGGGACAGAGGGACAGCCTCTGCGATCCGGGACTGTCCTGCTGGATCCGGGACGTTTGGGAGGTATGCATACACTGTAACATGGTGCTGCACGGACTGTGTCGTAAACGGTGTCCCGTTCTACATAGAAGGGCTTCACAGTCAGTCCACTATTGTGGTGTGACCCCACGGTGCGACCAACCACACGTGGCCAAGCCGTCACCACCCCGCGCAAGCAAGTGTGCTACAAACTCGTGCTGTGAGCGTGGGTTGTGGACTACTTCCATAGAGACGACAGCTACACGGTAGGCCGGAGCCTGTCACAACCGCATGAGGATTACATTACAAATACAGTAATGTCTGAGATCCATTCTTTTAGATGGAAAAAAGTCCTGCATGCAAATGGATTCAGGCGGAAATGGCGAAATGGATGCAAAATGTGTATAACGGATGCACAGGGTCTGTTTTTTTTTACAGGATGCTTTTTCTTCTTTTTTCTGCTGATGGAACTAGGGTAGTCAAGATATCAAAATTTTGATTAGTTTTCGATACCATAAAAAAGTATTGTGATACTCGATACCACGCGAAAAAATAAAACACAAAAAAAGCCACGCATTTTATGGAACTTACGACCCATAATAGAACAGTCCTATCCTTTTTTTTTGGGGGGGGGGGGGGATTGCCTGTTTTTTATTTTTTCTCTGATATGGCGTTCACCACATAGGAGATTTTTTTAAAAATATTTTAATAGCTTAGACTTTTATGGACGTGGCAATATGTAATATGTTTATATATTTTATATGTAAAATTGGGAAAGGGGGTAACTTAAACTTAAAGGGGTATTCCCATCTCACAAATGTAGTTTGTATAATTAGATATAGCCATACCAATATTATTACTAATAGAATGTATTTATATAAAATGTACCGTTTAGAAGATTTTCCTATTTCCTATCCATTGTCCCACAGACATCAGTCAGGCCGTTGCCCCTGGTTACGACCACCGCAGCCATGTAGTAGTGGTGGCCGGCTTGCTCTTGTTCAAACCCGCTCTGAGGTAACTGCTGTATTGTGAACGCACATTACATGAGCATGCGGAGACACATCTTAGGGTTGTAGCATTTTTGTCTGCGCTTCCAAAACGCAGAAAAACGGATCCTGTTCCAAGATCAATTCATCTCTATGGAGCAGGATCCGTTTATAAAGTCTGCGTTTTGGACGGATCCTGACCATTGTGTTTTGGACTGGTAGAGTCCAAAACGCAGATGTGAAAGTACCCTAAGATGTGTCTGCGCATGCTCATGTAATGTGCGTTCACAATACAGCAGTTACCTCAGAGCGGGTTTGAACAAGAGCAAGCCGGCCACCACTACTACATGGCCGCGGTGGTCGTAACCAGGGGCAACGGCCTGACTGATGTGTGTGGGACAATGGAAATACAAATAGGAAAATCTTCTAAAAGGAGCATTATATAAATACATTCTTTTAGGGAATACCCCTTTAACTTTTTTTTTTTTAACTAGCTAGAACCCTTGTCCCATTGACCCTAGTTGAGCTGTATTAGGGTGAATAGGATCTTACACTCTCCCTGCTGCCCTGGGCTTTGTGCACACAGCAGCAGGGAGCTTACTATGGCAGCTGGGGCTTCAGTAGTGTCCTGGCTGCCATGGTAACCTATCGGAGCCCCGAGATTACACTACTGGGGCACTGATTGGAACCTGCCACTGCCACCAATGAAGAGGAAGACTTGTATGGAAGCGATTCTTCCCATAGAAAGGAGTGGGGCGGTGAGGTGTAATTACACCTACTCACCACTACCCCGTGTCGGCCAGCATGTAAACAGTGAAAAGGAGGCAGCGCTGATACGGCGCGCGTCTCCACTTCAAACATCTGATCTGATATTGATGACCTATCCTGAGGATAGGTCATCAATATATATAACTCGGAGAATTCCTTTAATACAAATGCGGGCAGTCTCAAAGACAAGGATCCTGCCGAACCGCATCAATTAACCCCTCAGGTGCCGCACCTGAGAGGGTAATTGACGGGGTTCGCGGGAATGCTGTGCCGTGTCCCAGAGGTGCGGTGCTGGCTGTATCACCGCCCACATTTGGTGCCAGTGGCCACAGCCCCTCCCCTCCTCCTCACTACTATCTCCTCATTGGTGTCAGTGGCGGCTGCGTCACAGTGGGGAGGGATGACTCTCTCCTTCTCCACTGTGCTGCTGAGGAGAACATGGTGCGCGCTGAGAGCGGCACGTGCCATGTTCTCTAACTGATACTAGGATGTGCAGTAGTGCAGCCTACTATCGGAAAATAGCAAATCCCGGTATCGAATCAATCAGGGTACAAAAGTATTGCTAGTTCAATCCCCGATGCAACCCTAGATGGAACAGAACGGAAAATGAAACAGTGATGTGAATCCATCCTAAGGGCTCATTCACACGAGTGTATTTTATTTCCGTGTCCGTTCCATTTTTTTTTGTGGACTGTATGCGGAACCATTCATTTCAATGAATTACGTGCATTCCGTTTCCATCTGTCAGTTCCGCAAAAAAATAGAACACGTCCTATTATTGTCCGCATTACAGACAAGGATAGCATTGTCATACCTCCCAACTTTGGAAATGGGGACAAATTGTAATTGCAATTTTTTTTGCCACTAGGCCACGCCTCTAACTCCGCCTAAAACATAACTATACACCTAATCCCACTCAGTCTCCTTACTGCCCCACATAGTAATTATTCCCCAGTTATGTGCCTCCAGTAATATGCCCCATTGTGCTGCAGTTTATGTGCCCCCAGTAATATGCCCACATTGCCCAGGTTGTGCCCCCATTGTGCCAATTGTGCTCTGAGTTTAGTTGTGCCCCCCAGTAATACCCACATTGTGCTCCCCAGTAATGTTGTGCCCCCAGTAATGTGCCCACATTGTGCTCTGCAGTTTATGTTGTGCCCCCAGTAATATGCCCACATTGTGCTCTGCAGTTTATGTTGTGCCCCCAGTAATATTCCCACATTGTGCTCTGCAGTTTATGTTGTGCCCCCAGTAATATGCCCACATTGTGCTCTGCAGTTTATGTTGTGCCCCCAGTAATATTTCACATTGTGCTCCCAGTAATGTTGCCCCCAGTAATATGCCCATATTGTGCTCTGCAGTTTATGTTGTGCCCCCAGTAATGTGCCCACATTGTGCTCCCCAGTAATGTTGTGCCCCCAGTAATGTGCCCACATTATTGTGCTCCCAGTTTATGTTGTGCCCCCAGTAATGTGCCAATGTGTCTGCAGTTTATGTTGTGCCCGTAATATGCCCACATTGTGCTCTGCAGTTTTAT
The DNA here is from genome assembly GCA_900303285.1 of Rhinella marina. NCBI lineage: Eukaryota > Metazoa > Chordata > Amphibia > Anura > Bufonidae > Rhinella > Rhinella marina. The sequence continues at coordinate 105,367 of ONZH01024593.1, forward strand.
GTTGTGCCCCCAGTAATATGCCCACATTGTGCTCTGCAGTTTATGTTTGTCCCCCAGTAATATGCCCACATTGTGCTCTGCAGTTTATGTTGTGCCCCCCAGTAATATGCCCACATTGTGCTCTGCAGTTTATGTTGTCCCCCCAATATGCCCACATTGTGCTCAGTTATATGTGTGCCCCCAGTAATGTGCCCATATGCTTGCCTGCAGTTATGTTGTGCCCAGTAATATGCCCACATTGTGCTCTGCAGTTTATGTTGTGCCCCCAGTAATATGCCCAACATTGTGCTCTGCAGTTTATGTTGTGCCCCAGTAATATGCCCACATTGTCTGCAGTTTATGTGTGCCCCCAGTAAATGCCCACATTGTGCTCTGCAGTTTATGTTGTGCCCCAGTAATATGCCACATTGTGCTCTGCAGTTTATGTTGTGCCCCAGTAATATGCCCACATTGTTGCTCTGCAGTTTATGTTTGTGCCCCCAGTAATGCCACATTGTGCTCTGCAGTTTATGTTGTGCCCCAGTAATATGCCCACATTGTGCTCTGCAGTTTATGTTGTGCCCCCGTAATATGCCCCACAATTGTGCTCTGCAGTTATGTTGTGCCCCCAGTAATATGCCCCATTGTGCTCTGCAGTTTATGTTGTGCCCCAGTAATATGCCACATTGTGCCTGCAGTTTATGTTGTGCCCCCCAGTATATGCCCACATGTGCTCTGCAGTTTATGTTGTGTCCCAGTATATGCCCACATTTGTCTGCAGTTTATGTTGTGCCCCCAGTAATATGCCCACATTGTGCTCTGCAGTTTTATGTTGTGCCCCATAATATGCCACATTGTGCTCTGCAGTTTATGTGTGCCCCAGTAATATGCCCACATTGTGCTCTGCAGTTTATGTTGTGCCCCCAGTAATATGCCCACATTGTGCTCCCAGTTTTATGTTGTGCCCCCAGTGCCCACATTGTGCTCTGCAGTTTATGTTGTGCCCCCAGTAATATGCCCACATTGTGCTCTGCAGTTTATGTTGTGCCCCAGTAATATGCCACATTGCTCTGCAGTTTATGTTGTCCCCCAGTAATATTCCCAATTGATGCTCTGCAGTTTATGTTGTGCCCCCAGTAATATGCCCACATTGTGCTCTGCGTTTATGTGTGCCCCCAGTAATATGCCCACATTGTGCTCTGCAGTTTATGTTGTGCCCCCAGTATATGCCCACATTGTGCCTGCAGTTTATGTTGTGCCCCCAGTAATATGCCCACATTGTGCTCTGCAGTTTATGTTGTGCCCCCAGTAATATGCCACATTGTGCTCTGCAGTTTATGTTGTGCCCCCAGTAATATGCCCACATTGTGCTCTGCAGTTTATGTTGTGCCCCAGTAATATGCCCACATTTGCTCCAGTTTATGTTGTGCAGTAATATGCCCACATTGTGCTCTGCAGTTTATGTGTGCCCCAGTATATGCCCACATTGTTGCTCTGCAGTTTTGTTGTGCCCCCAGTAATGTGCTCACATTGTGCTCTGCAGTTATGTTGTGCCCAGTAATATGCCCACATTGTGCTCTGCAGTTTATGTGTGCCCCAGTAATGTGCCCTCTGTTTAGTTCCCCCAGTAATATGCCCACATTGTGCTCTGCCCAGTTTATGTTGTGCCCCCAGTAATATTCCCACAGTTTATGCTCAGTTTTATGTTGTGCCCCAGTAATATGCCCACATTGTGCTCTGCAGTTTATTTTGCCCCCAGTAATATGCCCACATTGTGCTCTGCAGTTTATGTTGTGCCC
>ONZH01024594.1:0-180980 GCA_900303285.1 Rhinella marina
AGCTCAGTGATACAAATCCATTTTTACTCAGCTGCGTAACCTTTCTGTGTGTCACAGTTCAACACACTCGCTCAATCCGTATATTCTGTCCAGTTGACACTTTTCTGTACGTCACACTACAACCAAGTCATTTGCTACCAATATCATCTACCGCTTGATCCAGAAAACTCTCTGTGCGACATTTCTGGGTCGCAGACTAAATAGCCCGTTAGCAGGGTGTCAGTCAGCCTACCATAGTTCCTGCACATTACGTTCCAAAAAAAAACAAAATTGTAAAAAATATAAAAAAACAAATAAAAAATATTTTTTCAGTTTTTTTTAGCTCAGTGATACAAACCATTTTACTCAGCTTTGTGTAACCTTTTCTGTGTGTCACAGTTCAGCACATTCGCTCCCATCCGTAATACTGTCCAGGTGACACTTTCTGTACATCACACAATACAACCAAGTCATTGCTACCAATATCATCTACCGCTTGATCCAGAAAATCTCCGTGCGACATTTCTCTGGGTCGCAGACTAAATAGCCACCGTTAACAGGGTGTCAGTCATCCTACCATAGTTCCTGCACGTTACGTTCCCAAAAAAACAAAATTGTAAAAAAAAATATAAAAAAACAAATATAAAAAAAAATATTTTTTCAGTTGTTTTAGCTCAGTGATACAAATCCATTTTACTCAGCTTTGTGTAACCTTTCTGTGTGTCACAGTTCAGCACTGACTCACTCCCATCCATATATACTGTCCAGGTGACACTTTCTGTACGTCACACAATACAACCAAGTCATTTGCTACCAATATCATCTACCGCTTGATCCAGAAAATTCTCTGTGTGACATTTGTCTGGGTCACAGACTAAATAGCCACCGTTAACAGGGTGTCAGTCAGTTCTACCATATTTCCTGCACGTCACGTTCCCAAAAAAACAAAATATAAAAAAAAAAAATTATTATTTCAGTTGTTTAGCTCAGTGATACAAATCCATTTTACTCAGCTGTGTGTAACCTTTCTGTGTGTCACAGTTCAAGCACATTCGCTCCCATCCGTATATACTGTCCAGGTGACACTTTCTGTACGTCACACAATACAACCAAGTCATTTGCTACCAATATCATCTACCGCTTGATCCAGAAAACTCTCTGTGCGACATTTCTCTGGGTCGCAGACTAAATAGCCACCGTTAACAGGGTGTCAGTCAGTCCTACCATAGTTCCTGCACGTTACGTTCCCAAAAAAACAAAATTGTAAAAAAAATATAAAAAACAAATATAAAAAAAAATATTTTTTCAGTTGTTTTAGCTCAGTGATACAAATCCATTTTACTCAGCTTTGTGTAACCTTTCTGTGTGTCACAGTTCAGCACATTCGCTCCCATCCGTATATACTGTCCAGGTGACACTTTCTGTACGTCACACAATACAACCAAGTCATTTGCTACCAATATCATCTACCGCTTGATCCAGAAAACTCTCTGTGCGACATTTCTCTGGGTCGCAGACTAAATAGCCACCGTTAACAGGGTGTCAGTCAGTTCTACCATATTTCCTGCACGTCACGTTCCCAAAAAAACAAAATATAAAAAAAAAAAATTATTATTTCAGTTGTTTTAGCTCAGTGATACAAATCCATTTTACTCAGCTGCGTGTAACCTTTCTGTGTGTCACAGTTCAGCACATTCGCTCCCATCCGTATATACTGTCCAGGTGACACTTTCTGTACGTCACACAATACAACCAAGTCATTTGCTACCGATATCATCTACCGCTTGATCCAGAAAACTCTCTGTGCGACATTTCTCTGGGTCGCAGACTAAATAGCCACCGTTAACAGGGTGTCAGTCAGTCCTACCATAGTTCCTGCACGTTACGTTCCCAAAAAAACAAAATTGTAAAAAAAATATAAAAAAACAAATATAAAAAAAAATATATTTTTTCAGTTGTTTTAGCTCAGTGATACAAATCCATTTTACTCAGCTTTGTGTAACCTTTCTGTGTGTCACAGTTCAGCACATTCGCTCCCATCCGTATATACTGTCCAGGTGACACTTTCTGTACGTCACACAATACAACCAAGTCATTTGCTACCGATATCATCTACCGCTTGATCCAGAAAACTCTCTGTGCGACATTTCTCTGGGTCGCAGACTAAATAGCCACCGTTAACAGGGTGTCAGTCAGTTCTACCATATTTCCTGCACGTCACGTTCCCAAAAAAACAAAATATAAAAAAAAAAAATTATTATTTCAGTTGTTTTAGCTCAGTGATACAAATCCATTTTACTCAGCTGCGTGTAACCTTTCTGTGTGTCACAGTTCAGCACATTCGCTCCCATCCGTATATACTGTCCAGGTGACACTTTCTGTACGTCACACAATACAACCAAGTCATTTGCTACCGATATCATCTACCGCTTGATCCAGAAAACTCTCTGTGCGACATTTCTCTGGGTCGCAGACTAAATAGCCACCGTTAACAGGGTGTCAGTCAGTCCTACCATAGTTCCTGCACGTTACGTTCCCAAAAAAACAAAATTGTAAAAAAATATAAAAAAACAAATATAAAAAAAAAATATTTTTTCAGTTGTTTTAGCTCAGTGATACAAATCCATTTTACTCAGCTTTGTGTAACCTTTCTGTGTGTCACAGTTCAGCACATTCGCTCCCATCCGTATATACTGTCCAGGTGACACTTTCTGTACGTCACACAATACAACCAAGTCATTTGCTACCGATATCATCTACCGCTTGATCCAGAAAACTCTCTGTGCGACATTTCTCTGGGTCGCAGACTAAATAGCCACCGTTAACAGGGTGTCAGTCAGTTCTACCATATTTCCTGCACGTCACGTTCCCAAAAAAACAAAATATAAAAAAAAAAATTATTATTTCAGTTGTTTTAGCTCAGTGATACAAATCCATTTTACTCAGCTGTGTGTAACCTTTCTGTGTGTCACAGTTCAGCACACTCGCTCCCATCCGTATATACTGTCCAGGTGACACTTTCTGTACGTCACTTAATTCTACCAGACTGAACAAGTTTGTGGGTTTCAGTACACCAGGCCCGTTTAATTTTTTTTTTTATATCATACACTTATATACAAACAATGTTGAACCCCAGGGCTAAGGGTCGAGGACGAGGGCGTGGGCGTGGGCATTCAATTACTGCAGGGGGCAGAGGCCGTGGTCCTGGGCAGGGTGAGACAGTACCTGCTGATGAGGGAGCTGTGGAACGCCGCAGAGTTACACTCCCTAGCTTCATGTCTCAACTTACAGGGACACGTGGTAGAGGACTGTTGAAACCACAACAGTGCGAACAGCTGATCTCGTGGATTGCGGACAATGCTTCAAGTAATTTGTCCACCAGTCAGTCTTCCACGCAATCCACCCACGTTACCCAAGGGAGCACTCCTCTGGCTCCTCCACCTCAACCTCCTTCCCCCCAGTCTGCCCCCTCCCAGGAAAATTTGGAATGTGATCCGGCATACTCTCAGGAACTGTTTTCTGGACCCTTCCCAGAGTCACAAACCACTTCTCAGGTTGCTGCTGACCTCGTTCCCGATGCCCAAGTTTTCCAACTGTCGCAGTCTGTGGGTGATGATGATGACAATGTTGAGTTAGTGGAAGAAGTTTGTAAAGAGGTGTCAGACGATGAGGAGACACGGTTGTCAGACAGTGGTGAAGTTGTTGTTAGGGGAGGAATTCCGAGGGGGGAGCAGACTGAGGAATCGGAGGATGACGAGGTGACTGACCCAAGCTGGGTTGATATGCCGAGTGAAGACAGTGCTTCTGAGGCGGAGGCGAGTGCTGCACCAGAACAGGTTGTAAGAGGCAGTGGTGTGGCCAGAGGGAGAAGCAGGGCCAGAGCTGGTGCATCAGCAGCAACTGTTTCACGTAGTGAAGCTCCCGTGGCGAGGCCTAGATGTTCGCAAGTCTGGAGGTTCTTTAAAGAAAGTGAGGATGACCGACGGACTGTGGTGTGCAACCTGTGCCACACCAGGATCAGCAGGGGTGCCACCACTACTAGCCTAACCACCACCAGCATGCGCAGGCATATGAGTGCTAAACACCCCACTCAATGGAACCAAGGCCGTTCACCACCTCCTGCGGGTCACACCACTGCTCCTTCCCCTGTGTCACTCGCTGCCTCTGCTAGTCAACCCCCTGCGTCACTCGCTGCCTCTGCTAGTCAACCCCCTGCCCAGGACCCCGGCACGAGCGCCTCCCGCCGGAAAACCACACCTTCGCCTCAACGATCCTCCACAGTGTCCACCAATGTGTCCCAGCGCAGCGTTCAGCTGTCTTTACAGCAGACGCTGGAGCGCAAGAGGAAATACAGTTCCACCCACCCACATGCCCAAGCCCTCAACGTCCACATCTCCAAATTGCTTAGCCTGGAGATGCTGCCCTATAGGCTGGTAGAGACCGAGGCCTTTCGCAATCTCATGGCGGTGGCTGCCCCTCGGTATTCCGTCCCCAGCCGCCACTATTTTTCCCGATGTGCCGTCCCAGCCCTACACCAGCACGTGTCGGAGAACATCATCCGTGCCCTGACCAACGCTGTTTCTGAGAAGGTCCACCTAACCACGGACACGTGGACAAGTGCTGCCGGGCAGGGACACTATATCTCACTGACGGCACATTGGGTTAACTTGGTGGAGGCTGGGACCGAGAATGACCCTGGGGCCGCTCATGTACTGCCCACACCGAGGATTGCGGGGCCTACCTCGGTCACGGTCTCTCAGACGTACTATGCCTCCTCCTCCTCCTCCGACCCCTCCTCCTCCACCGAATTACCATCCGTGGGCACGGCGCCTTCAGTCGGTAGCTCTAGGCGCAGCAGCAGTGCCGTGGGTAAGCGCCAGCAGGCGGTGCTCAAACTGCTGAGCTTAGGTGACAAAAGGCACACCGCCCAAGAGCTGTTACAGGGCATCACGGCGCAGACCGATGTGTGGCTGGCACCGCTGAACCTCAAGCCAGGCATGGTTGTGTGTGACAACGGGCGTAACCTGGTGGCGGCTCTGCAACTCGGCAGACTGACACATGTGCCATGCCTGGCCCACGTGTTCAATCTAATAGTTCAGCGGTTCCTCAAGACATACCCCAATCTGTCTGATTTGCTCACCAAGGTGCGCCGCATCTGTGCGCATTTCCGCAAGTCGAGCACAGATGCTGCCACTCTCAGGGCAGCACAGCGCCGCCTACAACTGCCCGCTCACCGACTGTTGTGCGACGTGCCCACGAGATGGAATTCCACATTAAACATGTTATCCAGAGTTTACCAGCAGCGCAGAGCTATTGTAGACTGCCAGATGTCATCTTCCACCAGAACTGGTAGTCAGGTCTCTCAGATTCCTCAAGTCTACAATGAGGAGTGGACGTGGATGTCTGATATCTGCCAGGTGTTGAGCAACTTTGAGGAGTCAACACAGATGGTCAGCGGCGATGCCGCCATTATCAGCCTCACCATCCCGCTGCTTTGCCTGTTGAAAAACTCACTGCTCAGCATCAAGTCGGATGCTTTGCGCTTGTCACAAGAGACGGTGGAGGAAGATACGTCGCTTGATAGCCAGAGCACCCTCCGGTCTGTTTCTCAGCGCCTATCGGAGGAGGGGGATGAGGATGAGGAGGAAGAGGAGGAGAATGTCGGCGAGACAGTAGAGGGTACCAGTGCTCAGTCCTTAACTCTTGAGCGTGTATGGGCTGAAGAGGAGGACTTGGAGGAGGAGGAGGAGGAGGAAATGGAGAGTCAGGTCAGTGAGGAGAGGGAATTCTTGCGTGTTGGGACTCTGGCGCACATGGCAGACTTCATGTTAGGCTGCCTATCCCGTGACCCTCGCGTTAGAAGAATTTTTTCCAACACCGATTACTGGGTGTTCACTCTCCTGGACCCACGGTACAAGCAGAACCTTTCCACTCTCATCCCTGCAGAGGAAAGGAGTATGAGAGTGAATAGGTATCAACAGGCCCTGGTGCACAAGCTGAAACAATTCTTCCCATCTGACGCCGCTAGCGGCAGAGGGCATGGTTCTGTGGGCCAAGTAGCGGGGGAGAGGAGGCGAGCAGGCAGCTTGTCCAGCACTGGCAGGGGAACGCTCTCCAAGGCCTTTGCCAGTTTTATGTCACCCCAGCAAGACACTGTCACCTGTCCCCAGTCTAGGCAGAGTAGGGGGGAGCTGTACAGAAAGATGGTGAGGGAGTACCTAGCTGACCATACCAACGTCCGTAGCGATCACTCTGCTCCATACAACTACTGGGTTTCAAAGCTGGACACGTGGCCTGAACTGGCGCTGTACGCCTTGGAGGTGCTGGCCTGCCCTGCCGCTAGCGTGCTGTCAGAGCGGGTATTCAGTGCAGCTGGTGGCGTCATCACCGATAAGCGTACACGCCTGTCAACTGACAGCGCTGACAGGCTGACGCTTATTAAAATGAACAAAGCCTGGATTTCACCGGAATTCAAATCTCCTCCGGGGGAAAGCAGCTAAAGATTTAAATAACTTATGTATCCGATTCCTCTTCTCTACTCCTCTTCTCTACTCCTCCTCCTCCTCCTCCTCCATATCGTCTTTGCCTAACACTGACCCAAAAAACGCCATTTTTTAGAGGTCCAACTGGCACTCTTTTAGCACAATTTTTCAGGAGGGCCCCGTACAGGCCCTCTCTTCAAACAATTTTTCAGGAGGGCCCCGTACAGGCCCTCTCTTCAAACAATTTTTCAGGAGGGCCCCCTACAGGCCCTCTATTCAAACAATTTTTCAAGAGGTCCACCTACAGGCCCTCTATTCAAACAATTTTTCCAGAGGTCCACCTACAGGCCCTCTCTTCAAACAATTTTTCAGGAGGGCCCCCTACAGGCCCTCTATTCAAACAGTTTTTCCAGAGGTCCACCTACAGGCCCTCTCTTCAAACAATTTTTCAGGAGGGCCCCCTACAGGCCCTCTATTCAAACAATTTTTCCAGAGGTCCACCTACAGGCCCTCTCTTCAAACAATTTTTCAGGAGGGCCCCCTATAGGCCCTCTATTCAAACAATTTTTCCAGAGGTCCACCTACAGGCCCTCTCTTCAAACAATTTTTCAGGAGGGCCCCCTACAGGCCCTCTATTCAAACAATTTTTCAGGAGGGCCCCCTACAGGCCCTCTATTCAAACAATTTTTCCAGAGGTCCACCTATAGGCCCTCTGTCCAAACAATTTTAACGGAGGTCCACCTACAGGCCCTCTCTCTCTCCAAACAATTGTTCCGGAGGTCCACCTACAGGCCCTCTCTCCAAACAATTTTTCCGGAGGTCCACCTATAGGCCCTCTCTCCAAACAATTGACGTCTTTTTCCTATCTTTCTCTCTCTCCAAACTATTTTTCCGGATAGCTGCCATATACTGTATTAAACTGAGAAGAATACGGAGAACACATGCTACACTTGATCAAGTTCATAATTTACGACTGTACCGGTTAAAGCAACAGTTTTCCCAAATCCAGTCCGGCTGTTGTCACCACCACACACGCTAGCCCAGGGGGCACTCCTCTGGCTCTTCCAGCGAAACCTCCTTCCCCCAGCCTGCCCCCCACCTACAGGCCCTCTCTCCAAACAATTGACGTCTTTTTCCTATCTTTCTCTCTCTCCAAACTATTTTTCCGGATAGCTGCCATATACGGTATTAAACTGAGAAGAATACAGAGAACACATGCTACACTTGATCAAGTTCATAATTTACGACTGTACCGGTTGATGCAACAGTTTTCAAAAATCCATTCTGGCTGTTGTCACCACCACACACGCTAGCCCAGGGGGCACTCCTCTGGCTCTTCCAGCGAAACCTCCTTGCCCCAGCCTGCCCCCCCCACCTACAGGCCCACTCTACAAACAATTTAGCCAGATAGGGGACGTATCAGAAGTTGCACTCATGTTTGTTTTTGTTCTTCTTTTATCTGCCTCCTGACCTGTGATAGGCAGAGCATGGACACGTCCCCTTAGCTGCAGTGGGAAAAACACTCCCCTGGCCAGAGCAAGCTCTTTTTCCGTTTTCCGTGTTCGAAAAATCCATTAAATATAGGGTCCCAAGATAGGGGACGTATACGGTATTAAACTGAGAAGAATCGATACTGCAACGGCTGATGCTAGAGCATTTCCAAATGCATTCCGGCTGTTGTCACCACCACACACGCTAGCCCAGGGGGCACTCCTCTGGCTCTTCCAGCGAAACCTCCTTGCCCCAGCCTGCCCCCCCCCCACCTACAGGCCCACTCTACAAACAATTTAGCCAGATAGGGGACGTATCAGAAGTTGCACTCATGTTTGTTTTTGTTCTTCTTTTATCTGCCTCCTGACCTGTGATAGGCAGAGCATGGACACGTCCCCTTAGCTGCAGTGGGAAAAACACTCCCCTGGCCAGAGCAAGCTCTTTTTCCGTTTTCCGTGTTCGAAAAATCCATTAAATATAGGGTCCCAAGATAGGGGACGTATACGGTATTAAACTGAGAAGAATCGATACCATACGGGTTAAAGCAACAGTTTTCCCAAATCCAGTCCGGCTGTTGTCACCACCACACACGCTAGCCCAGGGGGCACTCCTCTGGCTCTTCCAGCGAAACCTCCTTCCCCCCCACCTACATGCCCTCTCTCCAAACAATTTTCCCAGGTAGGGGGACGTATTAGATATTGTACTGATTTTGAATTGCCTCCTGCGATAGATGGGAATTGAACCCGCATCAACTGCTTGGGAAGTAGCTATGCTCACCACTATACCACCAGCAGGCACAGCAACTGATAAGAACAGATACTAAACTTGATTTTAGCTGCAGTGCCAGCATGAGTAGTGGTGTCACCTGCAGGCGGTGATGGACCTTCGTTGCACCTAGTTGGGTGCTTCCCTAACATGTGATGGGCATGTGCCTCGCCTTTCTTGGTCTGGGTGAGCACAATTGCCATGAGGGTAACCACCAGGCTGTTGCCTGAGAATTTGGGGTAATGGTGGGATTAGGCAGCCTCAGAGGCATCCATGCATGCTGCCCCTGCTGTTTCCTGTCCATTTCCGTGGTGTTTCCATCATTTTCTGATGTTTCCAGGTTTTCACCCAGCCTTCCCTAGGCAGAGCCTTGGTCCCCCGCAAAAATGCTCGAGTCTCCCATTGACCTCAATGGGGTTCGTTATTCGAAACGAGCACCCGAGCATCGGGAAAAGTTTGACTCGAATAACGAGCACCCGAGCATTTTAGTGCTCGCTCATCTCTATTTATTACCAATAACAGAGATCTCTTACCTATCATTCATTGTATGCACAAGGTGGTGAGTGATCCCAGACAGGATGTTGTGGGGGAAAGGAGGGGCACCACTCTGATTTGCCAGAGCAGACCCTTAGAAACTCCCATGTCCCACTTAGGGGGAGTCCAGAGGGTGTACTTATTGAAGCCTGATACTCACGAAGAGAAAGAGGTGTTGGTTACTGTCTCAACTCAGTGAGTAGTAAGTCAAGAGCAACGATGAGTGACCATCTTGAAGGCCTTATTAAGAGTTGTAACTATTAAAAAGGACCTGAATGCATCCCATAAGAGATGGGTGAAAGAGACAACAGTAACTGGTACAGTAAATGGTTTCAGCAGTTACTCCACCTGTGTGTTCATCCTATTACTTTCGGTGATAAAATGGCCATAGTGATACCACCTGATGTGCAGACCCTGAACATTACAGGAAATAGCTGTCTGTTATGGATCCAGCACAGATCCATAAAATGGTCATGTTTATGAACCCTTAAATATAATGATTATTTCTATTATTACTAGAGATGAGCGAGCATACTCGTCCAAGCTTGGTGCTTGTTCGAGTATTAGGGTACTCGTAAGTGCTCGCTGCTCGGACGAGTATCCTGCCATGCTCGAGGAAATGGCAACTTCCGCATCGTGCTTTTTTGGCGCCTATAAACTCAGCCAATCACAAGCCAGGAGACTCTGCGGTACACCCAGCATCACGTGGGGCCCTTACATGTCGATAGCAGGGGTTGGCTGGCCTGATCAGGTGACCCTGGAATATACTAGTGACTGGCCGCGGTGCTCGGCTCAGATGCTGTCTGGTTGTCGTTAGGGATACAGCTGCTGCGTTTCAGGGAGAGTGTTATGGCCTGCATTTAGTTCTCTGTTAGGCAGGAATCACCCACAAAGAACCCAACAGCCCTTCTAAGGGCTACAAGACATTTTTTTTTGTCTCCTGGCTTGGCTGGCTGGCACTAGTAGTGCAGCTATCGCCATATATAACCCCCTTTTTTTTTAATGTTATATCTCAGTAATACAAATCCATTTCACACAGCAGTGTGGAACCATTCTGTGTGTCACAGTTCAGCTGTCCACTCACGCCAATCCGTATTTTCTGTCCAGGTGACACTTTCTGTACGTCACTTAATACAACCAAGTCTTTTGCTGCCTGTCACGTATATAGCTTGATCCCAAAAATCTCTGTGCGACATTTGTCTGGGTCGCAGTCTAAATAGCCAACGTCAGTAGGGTGTCAGTTAGCTCTACGATAGTTTCTGCACGTCACGTTCCAAAAAAACAAAACTCCAAAAAAAAAAATTAAAAAAAAATAGTTTTTTAGTTGTTTTAGCTCAGTGATACAAATCCATTTCACACAGCTGCGTGGAACCATTCTGTGTGTCACAGTTCAGCTGTCCACTCACGCCAATCCGTATTTTCTGTCCAGGTGACACTTTCTGTACGTCACTTAATACAACCAAGTCTTTTGCTGCCTGTCACATATATAGCTTGATCCCAAAAGTCTCTGTGCGACATTTGTCTGGGTCGCAGTCTAAATAGCCACCGTCAGTAGGGTGTCAGTTAGCTCTACGATAGTTTCTGCACGTCACGTTCCAAAAAAAAACAAAACTCCAAAAAAAAAATAAAAAAAAAATAGTTTTTTAGTTGTTTTAGCTCAGTGATACAAATCCATTTCACACAGCTGCGTGGAACCATTCTGTGTGTCACAGATCAGCTGTCCACTCACGCCAATCCGTATTTTCTGTCCAGGTGACACTTTCTGTACGTCACTTAATACAACCAAGTCTTTTGCTGCCTGTCACGTATATAGCTTGATCCCAAAAATCTCTGTGCGACATTTGTCTGGGTCGCAGTCTAAATAGCCACCGTCAGTAGGGTGTCAGTTAGCTCTACGATAGTTTCTGCACGTCTGCCCCAATTCACAAGACTGCAAAAGGTCTTGCGAATTGAGGCAGAGAATGTTCTGGGGTAGCACATCAGAGAAGGGGTGACTATGGGGTTCCAGGGAGTACGTGACCACATGCAATCTCCATCCAAAAAGTCATACTGAGGCTCACCACCATGCTTTACACTGCAATCCTATTACTGAGGCTCACCACCATGCTTTACACTGCAATCTTATTGAAAGACAGACAATCAGGGGTTAACCGCCAGGTTGTCAGGCAGCATTTTTAAGTGGGTCACCATTACCGTGTCCCTGAAAATTGCCTTGGGGTCATCGCCAGACTATTTTTATGAAAGGCCATGGGGTTCTATACACACAGTGCTGACGGAAGCCCATCAGCCTTTCTAAACACAATTGAATCTGTCCCATCATGAGAAAGTCCCCCCAAGGAGTCCACAATATAACTTGCTTCACTTTCAACTACCTCACCCCCCGACACCTGTGTCTCGCCATTGTCCACCACCTCCTCAGACAACACTGGTAAATCCCCACTGTCAGCACACTGAGACTGCAAAAGGTCTTGCGAATTGGGGCAGAGAATGTTCTGGGGTAGCACATCAGAGAAGGGGTGACTACGGGGTTCCAGGGAGTACGTGACCACATGCAATCTCCATCTAAAAAGTCATGCCACACTTGATCGAGCTCATAATTGACAATTGTACCGGTTGATGCAAAATTTTTAAGTTGGGGTCCTGCGTCGTCATTCTACATTCAACTACATCCGGCTGTTGTCACCACCACACACGCTAGCCCAGGGGGCACTCCTCTGGCTCTTCCAGCGAAACCTCCTTCCCCCCAGCCTGCCCCCCACCTACAGGCCCTTTCTCCAAACAATTTACCCGGATAGGGGACGTATTAGATATTATACTGATTTTTGTTTGTTCCTCTTTTAATTGGCTCCTGACCTGTAATAGGCAAAGCATGGAAACGTCCCCTTAGCTGCAGTAGAAAAGACACTCCCCTGGCCAGAGCAAGCTCTTTTTCCTTTTCCGTGTTCGAAAAATCCATGAACTATATGGTCCCAAGGTATACGATTTTAAACTGAGAAGAATCGATACCACACATGCCCCACTAGGAGAATTTGGGGTAATGGTGGGATTAGGCAGCCTCAGAGGCATCCATGCATGCTGCCCCTGCTGTTTCCTGTCCATTTCCGTGGTGTTTCCAGGTTTTCACCCAGCCTTGCCTAGGCAGAGCCTTGGTCCCCTGCAAAAATGCTCGAGTCTCCCATTGACTTCAATGGGGTTCGTTATTCGAAACGAGCACCCGAGCATCGGGAAAAGTTCGACTCGAATAACGAGCACCCGAGCATTTTAGTGCTCGCTCATCTCTAATTATTACTACTGTCACTTGAATTATTATTATGGTTCCTGTGCTGCAATCTGTCACAGTACAGTGGAGCATATAGATTTATGCTCATATATGTCATTACGACATATGTCATTTGACATCATCCAAAGTTTTAAAGTTGATGGAAGAAATAATATATGTAATTATTCCAAATTAAATCAAATGAATCAAATTATAGAAATGATTTTCGTAATGCTTTCACTGAGCTGTATTTATTACTAGATCTCTAAGCCTCACTAACCTCTCTAGGATAGAGCGAAGATCAGGATATCACTGAGAAAGCAGCCCTTAGACAAATCATACCATAGTTCATAAATGCAAAGGCTGTCATCAAAGTCTCTAAGTTCACTACTGTACTTTTATCCAGCACTGAACTTCATGACCTCAAATTCTCCATGCGTCCCATACTCCTTTACGTGATACATTTTGTTGGAAAGGCTTTCTGCTGCTCTTGTCTGTGACAGCACTATTACAAGTTATTTGGCCATACAGTTTAGAAAAACATTTTGTACTATATAATCATAGCTCTCATATATACAGATCAAATATCTATATCCTCAGGTAAACCTGTTCACGAGGAGTGAACAGTGGACGATAGGGTGCCAATTATATGCAATTACAGAAAGTAAATCGTGCACTTAGCTAGCTGATATCATGTACCACCATTATATTATTGCTTTTCTCTTTATCTTCTATTGAAATAAAGTTCTTGCACTTGAATATTTGCATAACTATATAATATTGTTCAAATGTTTTAGGCAGGTGTGGATAAAGTACTGCAAAGTAAGAATGTTTTTAAAAATAGTGTTAATAGTGTCTATTTTTTAAAAATTAACAAAATGCAAAGTGAATATACAAAACAGAATGTGACCACCCTCAGCATCGATTCTTCTAGGTACACTTGCACACAGTATTTGAAGAAACCTGGCAGGGAGGCTGTTCCAAACAGCTTGGAGAATTAACCACAGATCATCTGTGGATGTAGGCTTGCTCAAATCTTTCTGTCTCTTCGTGTAATCCAAGACAGAATCGATGATGTTGAGATCAGGGCTTTGTGGGGCCATATCATCATTTCCAGCAGTAAATTTGGAGTCAATCAGATGCCTCCCTGATGGTATTGCATGATGGAAACATATCTGCCTGTATATTTCAGCACTGAGTGTACCATTGATCCTAACCAAATCCTCAATTGCATTTGCTGAAAGTTGCTAGGAACCCCACCATGCGACAACGCTGCTAATAGACACTCATTATTGTACCACTCTTCAGCCCTTCTGTGAACAAACTGCCTTCTGTTATAAGCAAATATTTCAGATTTTGACTCATCAGTCCTGAACACCTACTGCCATTTTGTGCTCACCAGTTCCTATGTTTTTGTTCATAGTTGTGTTGCTTGGCCTTGTTTCCAATTCAAAGATATGGCTTTATGACCACAATTCTCCTGAAGACCACTTCTGGCCAATCTCTGAACAATACATAGGTGTACCTGGATCCCACTGGAGAGCTAGTGGATGAGGCGAGAGTAGACCAGATGATCCAGGAGTTTAGAGATGAAGGGGAGATTAGAGATAGGTCTGTAGTTAGCTGTGCAAGATCAAGGTCAAGAGAAGGATTTTTTAATAATGGGGTTATGACAGAATGTTTGAAAGAAGAGGGAAAGATACCAGAAGAGAAAGAGAGAGATTGAAGTGTTTGGTCAGGTGAGTGGTGAGAAGAAGAGAGAAGCCTGGAGACTTCTTCTTCTGTGACTGGGTCAAATGTGGAGAGTGAGCTAGATGAGATGCGGGTGAGAAAGGGATCAATGACACTTGCAGGCTGAGAGCTGATTCCCTGCTGAATATTTTCAATTTTTGAAGATGCTATGGGACCCAGGGCAAGAGGGAGCCCAGTTGGGATCATCTCCTTTTCTACTTGGGGTAAAAACTTAGTCAGGACTCTACCCTCTAAAGAAACAACTTTTAGCAAATGAAGTAGTGGAAAAAATGGCCCAATGATCACTGAAAGGGGGTTAGATGGAAACCCTTCTTTCCTGTGTGGGGGGCCTGGTTTGATCCTTACTATGGGTCCTTACTTCTCTATGTATTTCTCTATAATGGAAGAAGTCTTGTGGTGTGCATGTTATTGTCCAAAGTGTTTGGAGGTACTAAGTGTAGGATGCGTTACTTCATCCAGGCTGCTTGTAAGTGTGCCATTAAAATGTTTTGCAGCCAGTTCTGCACAGGAGAGGGAGATGGAAAGAGGCTGTGTTTGGTATTGCAACTCAGCTGAGCTGTGTGTAGGCTATGTGACCGATGAATGTGACGTCACTTCATGAGCACTGCAGTCTCTTCAAACAGTTGATCAGCAGAGGTGAGGGTAGTCTGACCCCCACCAATTAAACCCTCAGATGACCTCTTTAAAGGTTATTCTTACCTTGTACATAAGAAAATGATTTACCTAATTTTACAGACTATGCAAAAATTCTATCTTGAAAACATCTTTTGTGATCTGTGCACATAGAACAACACCAATGACATCCACAATTATTAAAAATTAAAAGTGGCTCAACCAACCCTTGTTGTAGACATTAGGATTAAAGCAGACCTTTATTGTGCATTTACCTTAATGAAACGAGAACAGACTGAATAAACGGTCTCATCTCCCAGTAGTTTTGTAGCTAATACTCTTGTTCTACACACGGCGGTGCCTATTAACATACTTGTAATTTCAGTATCTCCAATTAACCTCAACTATCTTAATATATCTTGCTTTGGCTAATGTTTGTGGTTTACAATGCAAGATATCCTCTCTCCTTTATGCTGCTTTGATTTGCCTCATACTACTACTATGAATATGATAATAGTCATTTTCAGCAATTATCATGTTGTGCTGATCAAAGGTCTAAAAACAAAAAGACTAGACGAAGGACGGCAACCAACCGAAAAAAAGAGAATATAATAGAGAACAAAGTAAACACAGTATAAACAATCCTGCCTCAAAGGCTTTTCAATCTGTGCCGCTGACCCTGCAAGCAGTGCCTGCCTTGTAAACAACCATTAAGTATAAGAAGCAGATGCACCAGGGATATATCTTGAAGTTGTGAAGTGCACAGTGAGACAAGGGTATCCCTATTTTGAAGGACAGATGAGTTAAGTGGTGTACAAACGGAAGACACACAAGGACAAGACAGCTAAATTGCAGTTCATTAAGTCAACCAGTCCATTAGTTGGAGCAGAGTGGCTACTATGTCTCAGTCATTATCAATTACTGGGATGGGGAAATGAATACTATTACCGTGTGGATTGGTACAATCGACAAGGCGACCTATAGTGAATTTTGTATAAAGAGTTAAATGACCCCAGCCTAACATCTGGGAAAGCCCATTGAAAAAGGATTGCACCAGATTACAAGAAAGCAGTTGGCATCTGCTGGATTTCTGTGATAAATACTATCCTCATTTTAGCTGTGGTTTTTACTAAATCTTAAATGCTGTGTGCCACGTGTACTCACCATCATTAGTTCTCTGTCTTTTCCGACTCCCTGTTGTAGATTATATACATAAGGTAGGGGAACATAATATGTCATCTACATTTGCTGAGCAAAGACATGTATTAAAGCTACTCAAGCCAAACCTTTCCTGTTGTTATCCCATCGGAAGGTGGCTTTAATTTTATATTACTGGCCAGAAAATGGCATGCTTTGCAGAATACTAATCCTAAAGCTGCATACATCCATTTTCAAAGCTGCATACATCACATGTCTCAACAACAGTCTAAACTAGCCAGGCCTTTCACCGGGAAGGGCAGTCTCCAAAAGGAAACCACCTATGCTAAAACATGGTATCCATCCACAGACAGCTGTTTCAGGGTATTTGCCCCTCATCAGTGTGGAGTAGGAATCTGGCTAGTGGGAGAAATGCCTAGTAAATGGTTATTTAAGAAAAGATGATTGACCTCAGGGAGATCAACCATCATCACCACAGAGACACCATCACGAGTCTGAATGGTGTCTGTGGATGGATACCATGTTTTGGCATATGTGGTTTCCTTTTGGAGACTGCCCTTCCCTTGGTTGTTCCTTCCTGGTGAAAGGCCTGGCTAGTTTAGACCGTCGTTGAGACATGTGATGGTGTCTCCGTGGTTTTCTTTTATTTGCATATTGCTTTTCCCAGGGAGCCTTGTTTTAGATTCACCAATGTTGAGACTCGTGATGGTGTCTCTGTGGTGATGATGGTTGATCTCCCTGAGGTCAATCATCTTTTCTTAAATAACCTTTTACTAGGCATTGCTCCCACTAACCAGATTCCTACTCCACACTGATGAGGGGCAAATAACCCGAAACAGCTGTCTGTGGATGGATACCATGTTTTGGCATAGGTGGTTTCCTTTTGGAGACTGCCCTTCCCTTGGTTGTTCCTTCCTGGTGAAAGGCCTGGCTAGTTTAGACCGTCATTGAGACATGCGATGGTGTCTCCATGGTTTTCTTTTATTTGCATATTGCTTTTCCCAGGGAGCCTTGTTTTAGATTCACCAACGTTGAGACTCGTGATGGTGTTTCTGTGGTGATGATGGTTGATCTCCCTGAGGTCAATCATCTTTTCTTAAATAACCTTTTACTAGGCATTGCTCCCACTAGCCAGATTCCTACTCCACACTGATGAGGGGCAAATACCCCGAAACAGCTGTCTGTGGATGGATACCATGTTTTAGCATAGGTGGTTTCCTTTTGGAGACTGCCCTACCCTTGGTTGTTTCTTCCTGGTGAAAGGCCTGGCTAGTTTAGACCGTCGTTGAGACATGTGATGGTGTCTCTGTGGTTTTCTTTTATTTGGACCCACATGGGACAGCTGGCAACCACACAGGGACTACTCCAAGAGTTAATGGTCTGGTGGTTCTCCTGCTGCAAAGTCCAGATTCCTGTATAGGGGTTAAAGGGTGAATACCTCGGGACCACCTAGATAACACCCTTAAATTTAGCCCAAAGTCAAACCTGTTGGTTGGCATAGTGGTTCCACACCCAGTGCCATAACATAGCTCTATAGACCTTATAGATATTTATTGTCTATAAAGAATTGTATTTCAGATCAATATTTTTAGACCTATTGTATGCTTTACTGCTTGTTTGTTGTAAATCAAATCCAACAATTCTTAATGTATTTCAGATCAATATTTTTAGACTTATTGTATGCTTTACTGCTTGTTTGTTGTAAATCAAATCCAAGGTTTGGAGTTCCTGAATTGTTGGTCACTTTGGATGTTTTCCTCTAGTAGAAGTCCCAGTGCTGGAATCTCCACATTGCCTATTACACCATTCAAGAAAAGAATGTGAATTTGACTTTGTGTATAGTCAGGAAAGTAGTGAGATGCGATAGCTATCGACAGAAAATCAATTGTGCCCTGAACTTTTTAATACGTAGTAATTTGTATGGGTCTGAAGAGTGCAGGCATCAATTTTAGCCGTAGGCTCTAGAAAACCTGAGGATTGTTACTAGAATAAATCATAAACTGAAAACTTCCCATACTGTATATGAAATTTAATATGAAAATTCAAATGTCATAGGAGAAAAGATTTATAGGGAAACAAAAAGAAACTTTGTATACAAATGCATATACTTCAGTTTAATTTACCAATTAGTTGTAAATGAAGGATCATTAGGGTGAGCTTAGACGAATCTGCATTAAAAGTTGCACTGCATTACAAATCCATGTATTAATCCATAAGGATATAGAAAGTGTTGTGGCTTTTAACCGCTGAATGACCGCCAATATGCCTTTTTACAGCAGAGCGTTATTCTAGGCCACCTCCTTTTTACTGTAGCCTATTCTAAGCAATGCATTGGTATCCTGTTAAGTGGAGAGCATAAATTCAGCTCTAACATGACAGCCAGGCTGCTGCTCTAATGGTTTGGATCGGAAGGTGTTGATCCTGGACACTTAGATGCCATGTCAGTAGTGACCATGGAATCTTAGTGGTTTCAGATGGAGGGAGCTCCCTCTGTCAGGTATAGGCATCGTTGTGACTCAGATCGTCATGGACATCTTGGACATCTTCCATAGACTGCACAGTATTACACAGCTTAGTGTCTTCTGCAAAAATAGAAACAGTGCTATTAATCCCATCCTCAATATCATCAATGACCCAGCACTAAACCTTGGGGTACACCACTTATTGACCACAACTCTCTGGACACAGTCCTTCAGCCAGTTTTTAATCCAATTACCGGCTACTTTCGAAGCCTATAGACCTTATTTTACCAATTAAGCGTCTATTAGGGACAGTATCAAAAGCCTTTGCAAAATTCAGAAACACTACATCCACAGCTGCCCTTCTGTCCAGGCTTCTCCTTACCTCCTCATAAAAACAAATCAGGTTAGTCTGATAACTTCTGTCTTTGGTAAACCCATGCTGGTTATCACTTATGATATTATGATTTTATGTAGTTATCTCCCTCTAGTGGTGTCTGCTGCAGCCAGAACTTTATTTTCTAGGGCTACAAAATTCATAGTCTAACCTTTGGATAGGCCATCAATATCAGATTGGTGGGGTCGTTCCACCAGACTTAAAGTGGCAAGTGGAGTGCCTAGGGTGGAATAACATTACTGAGGGCAAAGCAATTCCCAGAAATTAAAGTAAAAAATACAAATCTGCAAAAACCTGTATCAGGATAGGCAAGGGGTCTTTGATTCTTTTCGCCCTGAGGCAAATTCTCCGTCTTGGTGTATATAAATGTTTGGAATGGCAGAATCCACCATGTTCAAAAAGTCGCAGCTGACAGATGAATCTAATACAGAACTTATATAGTCTCACGTGTTTCTACAGCCAAATACATATTATTATTATTATTTACTCTTTCTGTGGATGATTTCGATGCTGAATTTTATTTAGCCTTTGTAAATATTGCTTCCTAGAAAATTGCAAAATATAATGTGCATCAGTCGAGAGAGTAATTGCAAACCATAGCAAAAAGTCAGAGGATCCAGAGATTTCTTATTACAGCTGTCTGACAAAGAGCTCTTTGCTGACAAGAGAAGTAACCCCAATTTGGAACAGGTTTTCAGGGCCACCCTCTGGCAGAAATTGCATTTAACTTGTTATTATGGAAAATACTTTGGAACATCTCAGCACAGCAAATCTATTAGGCCCTGCAATCCAGTGAAGTACAGGGAGGGTATGTACATGCCAAGCGCTCATTTTGCACTGCTGTGGTTAAAATATGTTGACAAAAGTTGGTAAATGGCTCTTCAGTTTGGAGGGAATTACAGGAGAAAAAAAGTACTGTCTAGAAATCTACAAGTTAGTCCAAACAGACACTTGGCGGTATGCTATTATGTTCTTATTATGTCATTGTGAAAACTCAAGTGTCGCTTTCTCCGTTCTTCACATTCCACACATATTCAGACATCAAAGTAAGAAAGGCAAGGTATCTTACGTTTGCTGTCAAAGAGGCTGACAAAGAATACCGTGTATATTGGTGTTAATGAGGCTGAAGTTCACAACGGCTTAAATTTAACTGTCTGAACAATTACCATAGCATTATATGACCTGTGGAATTGTAACATTATATTAATGTTCATCCTTGGTTTCAAAGTCATAGGACTTACTACAAAGGGCAAATTGAAACTGGTAATAGTTGGCACACAATAGGCTGCATACTTCCAATTTAGGGTGCGGTGGTTGGGACGCAGCTGTCTTGTGGGCAAGTACCACCTGGCCAAACAAAGAGCAGTAGGCTTGTATCAACTCAGTGTTGAATGTTAATGGACACGTGTTCTTGTGGGTTTTTTTGTGGCCAGGGGGTTGTATCAGCTGAGATATGCCATCAAAGTCAGATAGGTACAGGTCCCACTTCAGAGACCCACGCTTATCTCTAAACGTTCCCCTGAAAGTGAAAGTGAGAGAGTGCTTGGCTATTTCCTGAAGTCCTATAGAAATGAATGCAGGGTGCAGCCAAGCATGTGTGGCTGTTTTCCAATCATTTTGGAGGTCTTGTTCTGGAGATAGGTGCATGTCCCAGAGGTGAGACCCGCATCTATCTTACGTTGTGGTACATCCTAGCAATATGTCACCAATGTCTCAGATGAAGCAACTCCTTTAGCTACGAATACTATGAAAGGAAAGGCAAGTAGTAGGAGAGGTGAAAGGTACTCTCTAATCTGCTTCGCACAATACCATTAAGTTACCTTTTATCATCATGTCGTTTTTTTGGGTCCACGACTCTGTGATGATTTGTTTCTTTACATATCTCTATAGCAGTCAGAACTTCTCTTTTTCTGATACAGAGCTCCAAATTTCCTGTGCAGACATAGATTTAAATGATACAATTCTGGCTGCCTGAAGCCACTACAAGATGGAGCTGAGGAGCTTACTGCATACAGTTAGAGTATGGCCACACAGGGTAGATTCTGCCATAATTCCATAGTGGAAATTCATATCACAGTATTACTGATTGGAAAATCAAACACCAGCTGAATAAGTAAACAGATCACAGAGAAGCTGGATTCTAAAACTTAACTTTTAATCAAACAAAAATAGATGTAAAAATAAAGAAATGCTGGATAAATATCCATACATTACTCCGATAAGGTAACACAAGTCTGTATTTCTCAATAATGAATAAATAAGATCAAGATACCTGAGGAGAGACTGGGGTGTGCTGTGTGGTAGAAGATAAAGGGAAGATGTCCCTATTTTGATACCTCACGCTACCCCTCACCCAGGGAAGTCACCTGATGGTGGAGACTCCCTGGTCCCGTACCTGGTCTGTCTCTCCCTCAGTTCTCCCTATTGGAAGAAGAGAGAATAGCCCTCTCCCTATTTAGAAAAGAAAAATCCAACGCGTTTCCCCTCAGGTGAGGTTCATCAGGGGTTAATATGGGAGGATAATAGTATAGCTAATTCAAGGAAGAGCCAAATCGGATGTAAAGTGATAACAACAATAGAAAACCGCACCAACAGTAGTAGTCGGATCGCTAAATCACCGTAAGAAAATAAATCTCACATAGATAACAGGGCCCTACTTACACCATGCGATGGGTACGCTAAGTGTACCTATATATAAAGTTAAGGACAGCCAGAAAACAGCAGAGTCATAACATCTATTCTGTTCTCAGGGCTATACCAAGGCTTACATACATCTCTAGCGCCTTGTGCGTTCCACCCTGAACCGCATGACTTCCTGTTAATGATCACGTGACCATCTCTTGCGATCACGTGATCGGGACTGTGACACGCACAACCTAGTGTGCGTTCCAGCATGGGAAGTCACGGCCGGTGAGTTCCGGTAGCTTCGGTACTTAAGATCTGTTTTATATGCGGCACGCTCCAGTCACCTGGACACTGCATCTGGCCCCCCTACCACTGTCCCTACAGAACCGGATTATCCTGTCTACTTGGGGTTACAGCTCAGGTCACGTAAGAGGTCCTTTGACCATATCTATTTTATGACTCTGCTGTTTTCTGGCGGTCCTTAACTTTATATATAGGTACACTTAGCGTACCCATCGCATGGTGTAAGTAGGGCCCTGTTATCTATGTGAGATTTATTTTCTTACGGTGATTTAGCGATCCGGCTACTACTGTTGGTGCGGTTTTCTATTGTTGTTATCACTTTACATCCGATTTGGCTCTTCCTTGAATTATCTATACTATTATCCTCCCATATTAACCCCTGATGAACCTCACCTGAGGGGAAACACGTTGGGTGTTTCTTTTCTAAATAGGGAGAGGGCTATTCTCTCTTCTTCCAATAGGGAGAACTGAGGGAGAGACAGACCAGGTACGGGACCAGGGAGTCTCCACCATCAGGTGACTTCCCTGGGTGAGGGGTAGCATAGTGGAAATTCCATTGAGGATTTGTTGTGGATCTTGCTATGGTTCTGCTGTGGATTTTACCCTATGCATTTCAAATGGTAAAATTTATGGTAGATATCTGCAAAATGAATTGACATGCTATGGGTTTAAATTCCACACCATAGGTCAACTTAGGGCATGGCCTAAATGCACCTCTGTGCACCAAAAATGCACCAAACTTTTGATGCATTTTTGAATTGAAACTATGTCACCTCATAAGTGGTGTAAACTTAGACTAGACAGTTTTTCGGCACATAGACACATTTTTTTGCTGCACAGACAAATTTTAGATGCACAGACAAAATTCTGACGCAGGATTTATGATACTACAAATTTACAAAGGTCATGCATCAGCATAGTAAATTTGTCACCCCGGACATAACCTCTTCTTCACTCATTTAGCATGTCTGAGGGGATCATCAGAGCATTTCGTCCTGATGCTTCCCACAGGGCAAGGTCTGTTTTCTTTACCACCAATGATATATCGGGCTTCACATGAGTATGCTAGGCAGAGACTTCCATCTTGAATAGTTGGGATGTAAACAAAACAGACCTTGAGTATATGTAATAGAGTACAACCATACGTGGCGTAAATGCTGCCAAGTTTCTACAGTAGATTTGTGTCCGGAAAATCTCATCTACACACTACAGATATTATATGCAAGAAAATATGCACATAACTTTAAATGCAGTATGGGGTTCAAATCAAGACAGCATTTGAATTGCAGTTGTGGATTTCTTCCTTAGACTTCCCACTTTGTGATGTAGGGGGCAAATCCTCAGCATGTCCACAAGGATGCCCACGGAAAAATCTGCAGCAGACCAGACATATGTGGACGTACCCTTAGGGTGCTTGCACACATGCTTTTTAGATGCCAGTTTTTATGCAGTTTTTGAAGCCAATATATATCTTTCCAAAATGGCTCAGAATCAGAGGTGAACTTACCATGGAGGCATACCAAAGGACTTGGCAAGGGGGTGGTGCTTCACTCCTTCTGCTGCCAACATAGATCCACCACATTCTCCTGCAGCTGCCACTCCCCCTAGTGGTGGCTTCAGGCAGCTAGTTTTATAATAAGCTGTATGAGGGCAAGTAGTACATATAGAGATTTGTCAGTTGTTTTGAAAAAAATATGGTAGTCAGAATGAACATTATACTAATGAAGCACCTGTTTCACTTCTTACAACCTTTTGTAGGAAAAATTTCCTCCTCTAAATAAAAAAAATTTGGAAATTCACCAGAAGTTATCTATGGGCCCCCAGTAGATCTGTGTATACCCCTGCACTGTTAGATTGCTGCCAGGGGGCTAAATCCTTTTTTTTTTGCATAGAGTTATGGTCTCTATGCAGTCTATATCTCCCTCTGTATAACATAATATACATTCTAGCTATTTTATGATGTTCCAATAGCTTTTACTGCTCTAGTTTATCAAGCCAACTTTCACTTTATGTAACAGATCATTGCACAGTAAGTACTCCACTGATGAGTTACACTATAGCAGTGTTAGCCAATGACCACTTAACCAACACATCAACCTGAATAATAAAAACTTGAGCAAAAATGCAAATGATGTATGAAATACATACATAAATGCATGCCATTCTACTCTGAGCCAGGAATAAAAAGCTGAGTGGCTATGCAGGGGTTAAATGACATCAAAGCATTATGCACCAAAAGCTTACATCAAACTTTCCTTCAACTAAACAGTCCACAAAACCTGCCATTATGGTAGGGAATATGCACTCCCCCGCCATGCAGATCCATGTGGATTAACCTCAGAAGAGTAGTCCAGGATTCTAAAATTCTCAGTTTGTAGATTCAACTTTAGCGATTAGGAGTCAAGAGGATACATTAGCATTAAACTTAGCAAATCCTCTCAAAGCAACTGACAGCAGCGGCTTTCCTGTTTCCTCATTGCAAAGTCAATCTTGGGCAGGAAAAAAAAGCGCAGTTATACAAGATGTATCTGTGACATGGCAGCTGGTTTAAAAGATAAACTTTATGGGGTGCATTAGAAGACTGTGCTTCAATCTGACATTAAAACGTGCAAGCGCCACTCGCGCACGCCACACTGTGTTCCCAATGTGCACCTAAAGAGTACACTGCAACCAATATGTTATCTTATTCAGCTTTGGTTTAACTCGAAGTTAAATACTCAGTTATGGTACAGCACTGGATAAAACTGCAGCAACCTAAAAAAACCATATAGTGGTATAAAGGTTGAGGAACGCGCCCCTCACTGAGAGTCAGAAAGGTCCGATTATAGAGGAAAATGTTCTACAGTTTATCAATGCTTACTATAATATTATGTATGTATTATTTTCCGCATCCTCAACTACTAAATTTGGCCAAACACATACAGTATATGCAAACATAGCTGAACTGATGGTTTAAGAAGGATTGGTCAACAATCCTTTGGGTATGGTGACCCTCCAGTCTCCTTTGATGGCAGATGTTGAGGGAAAGAAGGATCGGCATGATTGAATTGTTTCCATGGGAGAAAAGTAGCTATTTTCAGGCCAATTATCAGGAATAAGCGATCTCTAGGAAAGCTTGTTCCCTATAATTGCCCAGTATAACCGTGCCACCAATCAGCCGATAAATAAGCATACTGTACATGTGATTATATGCTGCATCTTTCAAAAACAACCTACAACATCCTATCAATTATAAATTATATTATTATATTATTACAGTAATTATATTCTAATTATCATTTTTCAATTATTAATGGATCACAATAATAGTCCATAAACACTCAACCGAGAATTCAATAAAAAAAACAACCATGGTACTCCGGAAGTAATTCATAATCAGTATAACAATTTATTTTAAATATACCATATCACAAAAATGTCTAAAACGACATCTAAGAAGAGAAAAGAGCAGGCTAAATGGAGAAGCCAACATAGAAAAATAGCTGGAGCATGTAAAACATATGTTTCTATATTTAAACTAGAGAAGTAAGAAGTAAGTCCTGAGTAATGTATATGTGGGTCCACTGAATCCAAGGAACAATAGCCCCATAAGCATAAAGACCACGCGAAATTCACGCGATCCTAAGGACTCTAATGGCCCGCAATGCATGTCTGTCCAAAATCCCCACCAGAGACACCCCAGCCAGAACTAATATAAAGTAAAATTTGGAAGCCTGCTTCTGCATTCCATTTTGCCCTAATGTACGGAACTGTTTGGATTTTATAAAACTGAAGTAGAGGCGAACTTAAATGTACAAAGCCTTTTCTACAAAGCACACTCAAAGCAATGTGCTATCCGTATTTTTGCGGATAGCATACGGTCGTCTGAATGAGCCCTAAAACTGTAAACTGAGTAGTCAACCACAGGGGTGTGAATTCAGCGTCAGGCGTAAATGTGTATAATTCTATTTGTCTACCAGCAAAATGGCGTTACTGCCAATGCTATGCTAAATCAACGTATACGATTAAGTAAAACTGCAAAAAAAATGCTCAGCAGCAACAGAGAGCGTTATTGCCGTAAATACTTCCGCTTAGATGCAATGCGTTCATACATGAATATTATGCTCTGATAATAAAATGTGCTATGATTTCATGCTGCCAAGTGCTATATGTGTAGCACTAGCAACTTGAGGTTTTGTGGAAAAAAATGCTGACTTTCTGTTCAAATGACAATCAAGCAATACGTCCAGCAGCATGTGATGAGATCTTCTGCAGGCAGCATCTTATTAGATGTTCTGCAGCTATAGCTGCATGGTGGTATAATACAGTGGGGAAAAAAGTATTGAGTCAGCCACCAATTGTGCAAGTTCTCCCACTTAAAAAGATGAGAAAGGCCTGTAATTGACATCATAAGACCTCAACTATGAGAGACAAAATGAGAAAACAAATCCGGAAAATCACATTGTCTGATTTTTAAAGAATTTATTTGCAAATTATGGTGGAAAATAAGTATTTGGTCATCTACAAACAAGCAAGATTTCTGTCTCTCACAGACCTGTAACTTCTTCTTTAAGAGGCTCCTCTGTCCTCCACTCATTACCTGTAGTAATGGCACTAGAGATGAGCGAGCACTAAAATGCTCGGGTGCTCGTTATTTGAGTCGAACTTTTCCCGATGCTCGGGTGCTCGTTTCGAATAACGAACCCCATTGAAGTCAATGGGAGACTCGAGCATTTTTGCAGGGGACCAAGGCTCTGCCTAGGAAAGGCTGGGTGAAAACCTGGAAACCTCAGAAAATGATGGAAACACCACGGAAATGGACAGGAAACTGCAGGGGCAGCATGCATGGATGCCTCTGAGGCTGCCTAATCCCACTATTACCCCAAATTCTCAGGCAACAGCCTGGTGGTTACCCTCATGGCAATTGTGCTCACCCAGACCAAGAAAGGCGAGGCAAATACCCATCACATGTTAGGGAAGCACCCAACTAGGTGCAACGAAGGTCCATCACCGCCTGCAAGTGACACCACTGCTCATGCTGGCACTGCAGCTGACATCAAGTTTAGTATCTGTTCTTATCAGTTGCTGTGGCTGTTGGTGGTAAAGTGGTGAGCATAGCTGCTTCCCAAGCAGTTGACCCGGGTTCGATTCCTGTCTGTCGCAGGAGGCAATTAAAAGAAGAACCAAAAAAAAATCAGTACAATATCTAATACGTCCCCTACCCGGGTAAATTGTTTGGAGAGAGGGCCTGTAGGTGGGAGGCTGGGGGGAAGGAGGTTTTGCTGGAAGAGCCAGAGGAGTGCCCCCTGGGCTAGCGTGTGTGGTGGTGACAACAGCCAGATGGATTTGGAAAAACTCTAGCATCAACCGGTATGGTATCGATTCTTCTCAGTTTAATACCGTATACGTCCCCTATCTTGGGACCCTATATTTCATGGATTTTTCGACCACGGAAAACGGAAAAAGGGCTTGCTCTGGCCAGAGGAGTGTCTTTCCAACTGCAGCTAAGGGAACGTGTCCATGCTCTGCCTATCACAGGTCAGGAGGCAATTAGAAGAAGAACCAAAAAAAAGTCTGTACAATATCTAATACGTCCCCTATCCGGGTAAATTGTTTGGAGAGAGGGCCTGTAGATGGGGGGCAGGCTGGGGGGAAGGAGGTTTCGCTGGAAGAGCCAGAGGAGTGCCCCCTGGGCTAGCGTGTGTGGTGGTGACAACAGCCGGAATGGATTTGGAAAAACTGTAGCATCAACCGGTACGGTATCAATTCTTCTCAGTTTAATACCATATACGTCCCCTATCTTGGGACCCTATATTTCATGGATTTTTCGACCACAGAAAACGGAAAAAGGGCTTGCTCTGGCCAGGGGAGTGTCTTTCCAACTGCAGCTAAGGGGACGTGTCCATGCTCTGCCTTTCACAGGTCAGGAGGCAATTAGAAGAAGAACCAAAAAAAAATCTGTACAATATCTAATACGTCCCCTATCCGGGTAAATTGTTTGGAGAGAGGGCCTGTAGGTGGGGGGCAGGCTGGGGGGAAGGAGGTTTCGCTGGAAGAGCCAGAGGAGTGCCCCCTGGGCTAGCGTGTGTGGTGGTGATAACAGCCGGATGTAGTTAGAATGACGACGCTGGACCCCAACTTAAAAATTTTGCATCAACCGGTACAGTCGTAAATTATGAGATTGATCAAGTGTGGCATGACTTTTTAGATGGAGATTGCATGTGGTCACGTACTCCCTGGAACCCCATAGTCACCCCTTCTCTGATGTGCTAGCCCAGAACATTCTCTGCCCCAATTCGCAAGACCTTTTGCAGTCTCCGTGTGCTGACAGTGGGGATTTACCAGTGTTGTCTGAGGAGGTGGTGGACAATGGCGAGACACAGGTGTCGGGGGGTGAGGTAGTTGTATGGGAAGCAAGTTACAGTGGGGACTCCTTGGGGGGACTTTCTCATGATGGGACAGATTCAACTTGGGTGGATCAGGCACAGGAACAGATCAATTTTTTTTTTTTTTGTGTTTATTTAACTTTTATTTAGCTCAAATAACCACAGAGATATTTATTCGTTATCTTCGCTGCGCAGTCTGGCGTTGGGGTTCGTCACTTTGATGGCGAGCTGTGCCGCTCTCTCCACAATGGTATTTAGGTTTGTAGATGGAGACGTTGTGGGCGATTTCTTTACAGAAGGACTTGTTGCTCATCAACAGAACCTCGATCACCTTGACATTGTGGACCACGAATTTGCGGAACCCTGTGGGCAGCATGTGTTTGGTCTTCTAGTTGCTACCAAATCCAATGTTGGGCAATATAAATACGCAGGTAATATTATTTTTCACACCTATCCCAAAAATAAAATTTACGCAGTTTGCGCAAATAAAACTGGAAACTGGAACTGGAGAGAGGGCCTGTAGGTGGACCTCCGGAAAAATTGTTTGGAGAGAGGGCCTGTAGGTGGACCTGCGGAAAAATTGTTTGGAGAGAGGGCCTGTAGGTGAGGGTGGCAGGCTGGGGGGAAGGAGGTTGAGCTGGAAGAGCCAGAGGAGTGCCCCCTGGGCTAGCGTGTGTGGTGGTGACAACAGCCGGATGTAGTTAGAATGACGACGCAGGACCCCAACTTAAAAATTTAGCATCAACCGGTACAATTGTCAATTATGAGCTCGATCAAGTGTGGCATGACTTTTTAGATGGAGATTGCATGTGGTCACGTACTCCCTGGAACCCCATAGTCACCCCTTCTCTGATGTGCTAGCCCAGAACATTCTCTGCCCCAATTCGCAAGACCTTTTGCAGTCTCCGTGTGCTGACAGTGGGGATTTACCAGTGTTGTCTGAGGAGGTGGTGGACAATGGCGAGACACAGGTGTCGGGGGGTGAGGTAGTTGTATGGGAAGCAAGTTACAGTGGGGACTCCTTGGGGGGACTTTCTCATGATGGGACAGATTCAACTTGGGTGGATCAGGCACAGGAACAGATCAATTTTTTTTTTTGTGTGTTTATTTAACTTTTATTTAGCTCAAATAACCACAGAGATATTTATTCGTTATCTTCGCTGCGCAGTCTGGCGTTGGGGTTCGTCACTTTGATGGCGAGCTGTGCCGCTCTCTCTCTACAATGGTCTTTAGGTTCTTAGATGGAGACGTTGTGGGCGATTTCTGAACAGAAGGACTTGTTTCTCATCAACAGAACCTCGAGCTCCTTGACATTGTGGACCAGGAATTTGCGGAACCCTGTGGGCAGCATGTGTTTGGTCTTCTAGTTGCTACCAAATCCAATGTTGGGCAATATAGATACGCAGGTAATATTATTTTTCACACCTATCCAAAAAATAAAATGTACGCAGTTTGCGCAAATAAAACTGGAAACTGGAACTGGAGAGAGGGCCTGTAGGTGGACCTGTGGAAAAATTGTTTGGAGAGAGGGCCTGTAGGTGGACCTGTGGAAAAATTGTTTGGAGAGAGGGCCTGTAGGTGGACCTCCGGAAAAATTGTTTGGAGAGAAGGCCTGTAGGTGGACCTCCGGAAAAATTGTTTGGAGAGAGGGCCTGTAGGTGGACCTGCGGAAAAATTGATTGGAGAGAGGGACTGTAGGTGGACCTGCGGAAAAATTGTTTGGAGAGAGGGCCTGTAGGTGGACCTGCGGAAAAATTGTTTGGAGAGAGGGCCTGTAGGTGGACCTCCGGAAAAATTGTTTGGAGAGAGGGCCTGTAGGTGGACCTCCGGAAAAATTGTTTGGAGAAAGGGCCTGTAGGTGGACCTCCGGAAAAATTGTTTGGAGAGAGGGCCTGTAGGTGGACCTCCGGAAAAATTGTTTGAATAGAGGGCCTGTAGGGGGCCCTCCTGAAAAATTGTGGTAAAAGAGTGCCAGTTGGACCTCTGAAAAATGGCGTTTTTTTGGTCAGCGTTAGGCAAAGACGATATGGAGGAGGAGTAGGAGGAGTAGAGAAGAGGAATCGGATACATAAGTAATGTTAAATTTTAGCTGCTTTCCCCCGGAGGAGATTTGAATTCCGGTGAAATCCAGGCTTTGTTCATTTTAATAAGCGTCAGCCTGTCAGCGCTGTCAGTTGACAGGCGTGTACGCTTATCGGTGATGACGCCACCAGCTGCACTGAATACCCGCTCTGACAGCACGCTAGCGGCAGGGCAGGCCAGCACCTCCAAGGCGTACAGCGCCAGTTCAGGCCACGTGTCCAGCTTTGAAACCCAGTAGTTGTATGGAGCAGAGTGATCGCTACGGACGTTGGTATGGTCAGCTAGGTACTCCCTCACCATCTTTCTGTACAGCTCCCCCCTACTCTGCCTAGACTGGGGACAGGTGACAGTGTCTTGCTGGGGTGACATAAAAGTGGCAAAGGCCTTGGAGAGCGTTCCCCTGCCAGTGCTGGACAAGCTGCCTGCTCGCCTCCTCTCCCCCGCTACTTGGCCCACAGAACCATGCCCTCTGCCGCTAGCGGCGTCAGATGGGAAGAATTGTTTCAGCTTGTGCACCAGGGCCTGTTGATATCTATTCACTCTCATACTCCTTTCCTCTGCAGGGATGAGAGTGGAAAGGTTCTGCTTGTACCGTGGGTCCAGGAGAGTGAACACCCAGTAATCGGTGTTTGAAAAAATTCTTCTAACGCGAGGGTCACGGGATAGGCAGCCTAACATGAAGTCTGCCATGTGCGCCAGAGTCCCAACACGCAAGAATTCCCTCTCCTCACTGGCCTGACTCTCCATTTCCTCCTCCTCCTCCTCCAAGTCCTCCTCTTCAGCCCATACACGCTCAAGAGTTAAGGACTGAGCACTGGTACCCTCTACTGTCTCGCCGACATTCTCCTCCTCTTCCTCCTCATCCTCATCCCCCTCCTCCGATACGCGCTGAGAAACAGATCGGAGGGTGCTCTGGCTATCAAGCGACGTATCTTCCTCCACCGTCTCTTGTGACAAGCGCAAAGCATCCGACTTGATGCTGAGCAGTGAGTTTTTCAACAGGCAAAGCAGCGGGATGGTGAGGCTGATAATGGCGGCATCGCCGCTGACCATCTGTGTTGACTCCTCAAAGTTGCTCAACACCTGGCAGATATCAGACATCCACGTCCACTCCTCATTGTAGACTTGAGGAATCTGACTGACCTGACTACCAGTTCTGGTGGAAGTTGACATCTGGCAGTCTACAATCGCTCTGCGCTGCTGGTAAACTCTGGATAACATGTTTAATGTCGAATTCCATCTCGTGGGCACGTCGCACAACAGTCGGTGAGCGGGCAGTTGTAGGCGGCGCTGTGCTGCCCTGAGAGTGGCAGCATCTGTGGTCGACTTGCGGAAATGCGCACAGATGCGGCGCACCTTGGTGAGCAAATCAGACAGATTGGGGTATGTCTTGAGGAACCGCTGAACTATTAGATTGAACACGTGGGCCAGGCATGGCACATGTGTCAGTCTGCCGAGTTGCAGAGCCGCCACCAGGTTACGCCCGTTGTCACACACAACCATGCCTGGCTTGAGGTTCAGCGGTGCCAGCCACACATCGGTCTGCGCCGTGATGCCCTGTAACAGCTCTTGGGCGGTGTGCCTTTTGTCACCTAAGCTCAGCAGTTTCAGCAACGCCTGCTGGCGCTTACCCACGGCACTGCTGCTGCGCCTAGAGCTACCGACTGAAGGCGCCGTGCCCACGGATGGTAATTTGGTGGAGGAGGAGGAGGGGTCGGAGGAGGCATAGTACGTCTGAGAGACCGTGACCGAGGTAGGCCCCGCAATCCTCGGTGTGGGCAGTACATGAGCGGCCCCAGGGTCATTCTCGGTCCCAGCCTCCACCAAGTTAACCCAATGTGCCGTCAGTGAGATATAGTGTCCCTGCCCGGCAGCACTTGTCCACGTGTCCGTGGTTAGGTGGACCTTCTCAGAAACAGCGTTGGTCAGGGCACGGATGATGTTCTGTGACACGTGCTGGTGTAGGGCTGGGACGGCACATCGGGAAAAATAGTGGCGGCTGGGGACCGAATACCGAGGGGCAGCCACCGCCATGAGATTGCGAAAGGCCTCGCCTATAGGGCAGCATCTCCAGGCTAAGCAATTTGGAGATGTGGACGTTGAGGGCTTGGGCATGTGGGTGGTTGGAACTGTATTTCCTCTTGCACTCCAGCGTCTGCTGTAAAGACAGCTGAACGCTGCGCTGGGACACATTGGTGGACACTGTGGAGGATCGTGGAGGCGAAGGTGTGGTTTTCCGGCGGGAGGCGCTCGTGCCGGGGTCCTGGGCAGGGGGTTGACTAGCAGAGGCAGCGAGTGACGCAGGGGAAGGAGCAGTGGTGTGACCCGCAGGAGGTGGTGAACGGCCTTGGTTCCATTGAGTGGGGTGTTTAGCACTCATATGCCTGCGCATGCTGGTGGTGGTTAGGCTAGTAGTGGTGGCACCCCTGCTGATCCTGGTGTGGCACAGGTTGCACACCACAGTCCATCAGTCATCCTCACTTTCTTTAAAGAACCTCCAGACTTGCGAACATCTAGGCCTCGCCACGGGAGCTTCACTACGTGAAACAGTTGCTGCTGATGCACCAGCTCTGGCCCTGCTTCTCCCTCTGGCCACACCACTGCCTCTTACAACCTGTTCTGGTGCAGCACTCGCCTCCGCCTCAGAAGCACTGTCTTCACTCGGCATATCAACCCAGCTTGGGTCAGTCACCTCGTCATCCTCCGATTCCTCAGTCTGCTCCCCCCTCGGAATTCCTCCCCTGACAACAACTTCACCACTGTCTGACAACCGTGTCTCCTCATCGTCTGACACCTCTTTACAAACTTCTTCCACTAACTCAACATTGTCATCATGATCATCATCATCACCCACAGACTGCGACAGTTGGAAAACTTGGGCATCGGGAACGAGGTCAGCAGCAACCTGAGAAGTGGTTTGTGACTCTGGGAAGGGTCCAGAAAACAGTTCCTGAGAGTATGCCGGATCGCATTCCAAATTTTCCTGGGAGGGGGCAGACTGGGGGATAGGAGGTTGAGGTGGAGGAGCCAGAGGAGTGCTCCCTTGGGTAACGTGGGTGGACTGCGTGGAAGACTGACTGGTGGACAAATTACTTGAAGCATTGTCCGCAATCCACGAGATCAGCTGTTCGCACTGTTGTGGTTTCAACAGTCCTCTACCACGTGTCCCTGTAAGTTGAGACATGAAGCTAGGGAGTGTAGCTCTGCGGCGTTCCACAGCTCCCTCATCAGCAGGTACTGTCTCACCCTGCCCAGGACCACGGCCTCTGCCCCCTGCAGTAATTGAATGCCCACGCCCACGCCCTCGTCCTCGACCCTTAGCACTGGGGTTCAACATTTTCTGTATATAAGTGTATGATATAAAAAAAAATAAATAAATGGGCCTGGTGTACTGAAACCCACAAACTTGTTCAGTCTGGTTTAATTAAGTGACGTACAGAAAGTGTCACCTGGACAGAAAATACGGATTGGAGTGAGTGTGCTGAACTGTGACACACAGAAAGGTTACACGCAGCTGTGTGAAATGGATTTGTATCACCGAGCTAAAACAACAAATACAACAAATTTTTTTATATATTTTGTTTTCTATATTTTTTTTGTAGTTTTGTTTTTTTTGGAACGTGACGTGCAGAAACTATCGTAGAGCTGACTGACACCCTACTGACGGTGGCTATTTAGACTGCGGCCCAGAAAAATGTCGCACAGAGATTTTTAGGATCAAGCTGTATACGTGACAGGTAGCAAATGACTTGGTTGTATTCTGTGACGTACAGAAAGTGTCACCTGGACAGAATATACGGATTGGAGTGAGTGTGCTGAACTGTGACACAGTTTTCTATATTTTTTCTGTAGTTTTGTTTTTTTTGGAACGTGACGTGCAGAAACTATCGTAGAGCTGACTGACACCCTACTGACGGTGGCTATTTAGACTGCGACCCAGACAAATGTCGCACAGAGATTTTTAGGATCAAGCTGTATACGTGACAGGCAGCAAATGACTTGGTTGTATTCGGTGACGTACAGAAAGTGTCACCTGGACAGAAAATACGGATTGGAGTGAGTGTGCTGAACTGTGACACACAGAAAGGTTACACGCAGCTGTGTGAAATGGATTTGTATCACTGAGCTAAAACAACAAAAAAACTATTTTTTTTTGTATATTTTGTTTTGGATTTTTGTTTTTTTTGGAACGTGACGTGCAGAAACTATCGTAGAGCTAACTGACACCCTAGTGATGGTAGCTATTTAGACTGCGACCCAGACAAATGTCGCAAAGGGATTTCTGGGATCAAGCTATACACGTGACAGGCAGCAAAAGACTTTGTTGTGACGTACAGAAAGTGTCACCTGGACAGAAAATAGTGAGTGTACTGAACTGTGACACACAGAATGGTTCCACACTGCTGTGTGCAATGGATTTGTATCACTTAGATATAACATAAAAAAAAAGGGGGTTATATATGGCGATAGCTGCACTACTAGTGCCAGCCAGCCAGCCAAGCCAGGAGACAAAAAAAAATGTCTTCTAGCCCTTAGAAGGGCTGTTGGGTTCTTTGTGGGTGATTCCTGCCTAACAGAGAACTAAATGCAGGCCCTAACACTCTCCCTGAAATGCAGCAGTTCTATCCCTAACGACATCCAGACGGCATCTGAGCCGAGCACCGCGGCCAGTCACTAGTATATTCCAAGGTCACCTGATCAGGCCAGCCAACCCCTGCTATCGACATGTAAGGGCCCCACGTGATGCTGGGTGTACCGTAGTGTCTCCTGGCTTGTGATTGGCTGTGTTTATAGGCGCCAAAAAAGCACGATGCGGAAGTTGCCATTTCCTCGAGCATGGCGAGATACTCGTCCGAGCAGCGAGCACTTACGAGTACCCTAATACTCGAACGAGCACCAAGCTCAGACGAGTATGCTCGCTCATCTCTAAATGGCACCTGTTTGAACTTGTTATCAGTATGAAAGACACCTGTCCACAACCTCAAACAGTCACACTCCAAACTCCACTATGGTGAAGACCAAAGAGCTGTCGAAGGACACCAGAAACAAAACTGTAAACCTGCACCAGTCTGGGAAGACTGAATCTGCAAGAGGCAAGCAGCTTGGTGTAAAGAAATCAACTGTGGGAGCAATAATTAGAAAATGGAAGACATACAAGACCACTGATAATCTGCCTCGATCAGGGGCTCCACGCAAGATCTCACCCCGTGGGGTCAAAATGATCACAAGAACTGTGAGCAAAAATCCCAGAACCAGATGGGGGGACCTGCAGAAAGCTGGGACCAACGTAACAAAGGCTACCGTCAGTAACAGACTACGTCGCCAGGGACTCAGATCCTACAGTGCCAGATGTGTCCCCCTGCTTAAGCCAGTACATATCCGGGCCTGTCTGAAGTTTGCTAGAAAGCATTTGGATGTTCCAGAAGAGTATTGCGAGAATGTCATATGGTCAAATGAAACCAAAGGAGAACTGTTTGGTAGAAACACAACTCATCGTGTTTGGAGGAGAGTGAATGCTGAGTTGCATCCAAAGAAAACCATACCTACTGTGAAGCATGGGGGTGGCAACATCATGCTTTGGGGCTTTTTCTCTGCAAAGGGACCAGGACGACTGATCCGTGTACATGAAAGAATAAATGGGGCCATGTATTGTGAGATTTTGAGTGCAAACCTCCTTCCATCAGCAAGGGCATTGAAGATGAAACGTGGCTGGGTCTTTCAGCATGACAATGATCCCAAGCACACTGCCAGGGCAACGAAGGATTGGCTTCATAAGAAGCATTTCAAGATCCTGGAGTGGCCTAGCCAGTCTCCAGATCTCAAAGCCATAGAAAACCTTTGGAGGGAGTTGAAAGTCCGTGTTACCCAGCGACAGCCCCAAAACATCACTGCTCTAGAGGAGATCTGCATGGAGGAATAGGCCAACATACCAGCAACAGTGTGTTAATCTTGTGAAGACTTACAGAAAACATTTGACCTCTGTCATTGCCAACAAAGGATATATAACAAAGTATTGAGATGAACTTTTGTTATTGACCAAATACTTATTTTCCACCATAATTTGCAAATAAATTCTTTAAAAATCAGACAATGTGATTTTCTGGATTTGTTTTCTCATTTTGTCTCTCATAGTTGAGATCTATCTATGATGTCAATTACAGGTCTCTCATCTTTTTAAGTGGGAGAACTTGCACAATTGGTGGCTGACTAAATACTTTTTTCCCAACTGTAGCTAGTATAGGGCACATTAAAATTGCCAGGCAGCCCCAGTTCTTCACTGCCAAGATAGGCAGCTCTTGCCCCTGCCAATTCCTGAGCTTTCCCTGCTCAAATCCTCTAGACTCCCCAATTATTATTCTTCCTAGCCCTAATCTGTCCCTAACACTAGGGAAGATTGAAGGTATAAAGGCTCCCTAACAGTTCCTGTCACATTCTGATACACAGACACCCTCTCTTACTTCCCCATTGATTGGCTCATATAGCTGTCTGTCAACTTGTAGCCAATCGGGGCATGCCTTCTTCCCCAGTTCCTCTCTGGGTCATGTGAGCGGCCTTTGTCTTTATCCCTGGTACTTTTTCTCGCTCTTAAACCCTCATTAAAATGGCCCTATGGGTCATTTTACAATATTTGTCTAAGGGAACCAGAAAAGATTCTGGTTCACTTAGTTACCAAAAATATTCATAATAAGGCAACGAATTGACAAATCGATTCACTCATCTCTACTGCTCACCTTGCTGGCGGCAGCCATGAAGGCTTCATTCATTGGTCAGGTAACCATGCACATCAGAAGGTGAGGGCGTGTTTGGGGGGTATGTGTATGCCAGCTGAGGATGTGCATCCATAAGGGGAGGAATGTGGTCTGAAAAGCACTTTTGTGCAGATAGCAATGCTGCTGTAACGTGTTTTGGTAAGCGTAGACCAGACAATTGCCTGAAAGGAATTTTTTCCCTAAAGTGGGGAAAATTGACCTCTACCTCACAGGGGTCTTTTTGCAGTCTTTTTGCCTTCCTCTGGATCAACTTGCAGGGTAACAGGCTGAACTGGATGGACAGATATCTTTTTTAAGCCTTATAAATTATGTTACTTATGTTACTATGAAATTTGCATAGACGGAACACTGCGCATGTCACAATGGGGCCACTCAGCATCCAGGGAGAATGGCATTAACACTTTATCTCCCTGGTGGCAGCCATGCCAATTTCATATGTTGGTTAGGTGTGTAATTCACATCAGGATGATGATAGGCCCAAGTCACTTTATGCACCCTTACTTCTCCTGCTTTCTCTGCAAGCCCCTCCTTCTTCTTCTTGATTGACAGGGCCAGGTTCTTCCATAATCATCTTTGTGGTCCTGTCAATGAATAAGGAGAGGGGGATGCTGGCAGAGGAAGCAGGGAGAACCAGTTTGCACAGAGTGGCTCAACCCCACCCTTGGTGCACTTTACTGCTAATTTGCATATGGATTAAAACTACTTTTCTGTGAAATGAAGTAAAAAAATCACTAAGTGAAAACTACCATTACATTTTGCTGAGCTAGCCATAGAACACATTTTTCTGGTTTAATGGGGAATTTTCAGTTCAGTTCAATTCCCAGTTCAGCTTGGCTTTATATTGGGACCTCAACCATCTGTAAATATTCAATGCTTCATTCTTTCACAGGATAGTCCTTAGTAAAGTTGCTTTTTACTTTCAGGAATGGTGTTTTTCTGGATAAATCCTGTCAAGGCCTACTTTTGCAGCAGCACACACAAAGCAGGTTTTTTTCTTGCTTGTTCAGCAGCAGACTCTCAAATCACTAATCATGGGGCCAGCTCACTACCTGGCAACTGTAACTAAATACTGTATGTAGAGATGAGCGAATCTATTCGAATCTTCGTTATTTCCTACTCCGAAGTAAGTCCGGATCTTTTCAGATTCGCTCCGCTCGAATCTTAAATGTTCTTAAACATTTGTACGCTAACACTACGTACACGTCTGATGAATTATATGCTAATGCTACACATCTGATAATTTTGTATGCTGATGCAAACAAACTTTTACTGTATGTTCGTTATTTATGCAAAAATGTTCACGGTGAGAGCGGCAAAAAGCCTGGGAAGAACCCAGTCACCTGACCTAGGGGGAAGAGCTTGCTCTGATTGGCCCATAGGCTCAGTAAACCAGTTACATCACTTGTGCTGCGCCTGCTGAGACGAGAAGGAGCTTGTGAAAGACAGAGAACTGTGTCCTGTAAATTCTGTTGTTGTTCTGGGCACCATTACAGTACAGGACTAGTGCAGATATCAGGACTAGTGCAGGGCTAGTGCAGGGATAGTGGAGGGCTAGTAATATTAATCAGGCAGGGAGAGTGAGGGAGAGAGACAGGGAGAGACAGGAAGAGAGACAAATACCTGATTGCCTGCTGCCACAGTCAAGTGAAAATGTCTAGCACTGAAAAGCAGAAGAGTTCCACTTCCAGCCAGGCACTGGGTGGCACAGACTAGCAGTGGCAAAGGACATGTAGGCGCAGCTGCTACCGGTAGAATTCGTAGTAGTTGGCCACTGTTCCACCAGGCTAACCCACCCAAAATTGTTGTAGAGGAGAAAGTGGATGAGGTAGTGGAGTGGATGGCTCACTCATCTCAATCACAGCAGGATGACACTGTATCATGTAGCCAGGGGTTAGACTCAGAGCGTTCCTCCTGCTCCATCATTCAGCTCCAGCAAAGCCCATCATTCTCTGCCTTCTCTCTGACTTTAGTGTCCCCTCCTAGTGATGTGCCTTCTGTGTTTTATCAAATAAAAGGCAACCGAACCCCACCGCACAATCTGGCAGATATTGAGGAAAGCCTCCCTGAGGTTTTTTTTAGACAGCAGTCAGACTTTGGACTGCCCGGAAGCGGAGGTTGGTGGGGAACAGCAGATATCGCAGTCAGACAAAAATGGTGGGGAGTCTGATGATGACTGTGTGTTAGACAGGAGGACCTTGGAGCCGGATCAGGGTGGTGAGGAGGATTTGATCTCCGAAGAGGAGGGCGGTGGTAGGCCCAAGCCTGCCTTGGGAAATAGTGAGACCCCAAATAGGGTGGGGTCAGCATCAGGGTCCAAGCGTGCAAGGGCTATGCCAAGCTTGGGCACCTCTGGAGGCCGAACGTCAGGTGTGTGGAAGTATTTCACCACTCTGCCGGGGACATCAGCATGGCCACATGCAATTTCTGTAAGCAGAAATTGAGCTGTGTGAAAGCCTCAAACGTAGGGACCACTGCTCTGTGGAACCATCTGAAATGGCGTCATGCCGCACATTTGTTTAGCCAAGGTGGATTACAGCAGCGCCTTGATTCTAAAGAGCTGGCTACTTCTCCCGAGGTCCCTTGCGTCAGGCAGCCCACATCCAGGGGCGTAACTAGTACATACACCTCCTCATCGTCAACCATGTGCGTTTCTCCACGTCCTCTTAATCGTCAGCCGTCCATCGTCGAGTGTGTGGCCAAGAAGCAAGTTTACGAAATTAGCAATCCAACAGTGCGCAAACTCAATTCTCACCAGACCAAGTTGCTGGCTGTGCAGTCTCTGCCGTACAATTTAGTGGATTGTACTGCTTTTAGGGAGCTGATGGCTTGCGCTCAGCCTCGCTGGCAGATCCCTAGCCAGCATTACTTTTCTAATAAAGCCATCCCCACCCTTTATTCACACGTGGCGGACAACATAGGACACTCCCTGCAGCTGTCCCTCTGCAGCACCGTGCACGTCACGGTCGACACCTGGAGCAGTATGTATGGCCAGGGGCAATACATGTCCTTTACGGCCCACCGGCTGAATGTTTTTAGCGGCAGCGAGGCAGCCATGGGCTGTCCACCACCTCCATGGACTGGCCGCCTGCAGGAGCATCAGGGCAGAGAGTTGACCCCCCTCCTTCCTATCACATGTGCCAGGTTAAAAGCTGCCACGCTGTGTTAGACTTGATCTGTCTTGGCAACACCAGCCACACAGGCCAGCGCTTGCTGCATCACATCAAGCAGCAAATAGCACACTGGCTGTCTCCCCACCAACTGCAAGTGGGCAAGGTCATGAGTGACAACGGGACAAATATAGTGGCAGTGCTGAACCTGGGGGAAATTCACGCATGCTCAATGTATGGCATATGTACTAAATCTAGTGGTTCAGAGATTTCTGAAAACATTCACTGGCCTGCGCATAGTGCTGGCAAAGTCACGGAAGCTTTGCACTCATTTGAGTCACTCTTATGTGTCCCGCAATGCTCTGCTGGACTTGCAGTGGCAAAACGGTCTTCCACCACACCGGTTGATAGGTGACGTGCCAACTCGGTGGAATTCCACGCTTCACATGTTGCAGCGGCTCCTTGAGCAGTGGAGAGCAGTGAATTACTTTGTCCAGCACCGGCCAGAATTGTCGACCGTAGGGAGCAGGTGTGGCTTACATTTCCGTCAGTGGAGGCTGGTCCCACATGCCTGCAGTGTGCTGAAGCCCTTTGAAGAAGCCACTAAATTGGTCAGCCAGGACAGCTGCTGTCTGAATGATATTGTGTCAATAATATTTGTCCTTGAAAAGACACTGTCGCTCATGCAGCAGGGGGCAATGGGGGAACGTAACCCTGCACATCTCTCTGCACGCCATGCTGTCAGTGTTGGGGTGCCCCAACGACAACGTTCCATGGAGGTGCAGGAGGAGGATGAGGATGAGGGGCTTCAGCTAGAGGAGGGGGAGGAGGAGGAGTTTGATGATGCCCAGGAGGAGGAGGAGACACAGTTGGAGGAGCAGGAGGATGACGATAACACCTTCAGGGACACTCAATTGTCTCAGAGAGAGGCTGAGATGGAAAGAACTGGCTCCTGGGGCACGCTGGCCAGGATGGCGAGCTGTATGCTCACATGCTTACGTACTGACAGGCGTATCCCAAAAATAAGGCAGACTGACGAATACTGGCTTGCGATGCTTCTGGACCTGCGGTATCACTCCAACATGGGGGATTGTTTTCCTCCCCAGGAAAGGGAGGAAAAATTAGCTTCATACCAGGAGAAGCTATGTACTAATCTGACCATTGCTTTCAGCCAGCCCTAGCCTGCTGCCAGCATCTCTGAAAGGGAGGCCTGGCAGAGTCACCCACCTCCTGCCACAACCAGCAGCAGCCAGTTAAGCCTCATGAGTATGATGCAACAATTTTTTCCAGCCTCCCAACAGGCACAGCCAAGTGAGGAGGCCCATTCCACCCGCCTCAATGACCAGGTTCAGGCTTACCTGCAGTCTGACTCGCAAAGCCTGTTCTCAGACCCCCTGGACTTCTGGGCAGAATAGAACAGTGGCTGGAACTTGCCCACTATGCACTAGGGCTTCTTTCCTGCCCAGCCTCAAGTGTCATGTCGGAGAGGGTTTTTAGTGCCACTGGGGGGGTGGTGACACCCAAATGGACCAAACTGTCTCCTGGCAGTGTCCAAAAAAATTAATCAACGCTGGATTACCTCCGATTTTCATACACCTCTTGCTGAGGCAGATGATTAGATCAGGCCTGGCAGGCTGAAATTGTCTCAGTGTCTTGCAACTGTTGCTGTCAGCCGGCCCATGAAGTTGCATGCCAAACGTCTTGTGTCATGGGCTGAGCGAACCCGAACCCCCCAAACCAAAAACCCCAAAATGTTATTAAAATTCAAAAACTGTTGTCTACCTCTGCCTCCAATTTCAACATTAGCACTTAGCAGGCTAGCAGCCATTGTTATACTCCACCGTTCTTAGTTGTATTTACTATTCTGAAATTTGTTTTGGAGCCTTTCCTCAAAAAAAAAGAAAAAAAAACGAAAGAAAAAATTATATTGAAAAATAAAATAGTTACACTGTTGTCTACCTCCGCCTCCCGTTACAACTTACATTAGCAGAGATTGTTATACTCCACCGCAGTTTGTTGTATTTACTATTCACTCTCTGCTGTGCTAATGTACCCCGCCCCCTACTACTACTGCCCGTGCCATCCCTGAAAAGCCCATATATAATTTTCACTGCCTCTCTTTACTACAGGGTAGAATGTTTACAGGCTTGTTGTCCAAACAATCCAAGCCATTTCTCTGAGTATAATCCGGGAACCAGAGTGTGCGTAATTTATTAATGCTTTGGCCTGAACACACCCTGTGTT
Source organism: Rhinella marina (assembly GCA_900303285.1). Lineage (NCBI taxonomy): Eukaryota > Metazoa > Chordata > Amphibia > Anura > Bufonidae > Rhinella > Rhinella marina. Next base: position 42,385 of record ONZH01024594.1, read on the forward strand.
CATCAATCCGGGAAGCCGGCCTTTGGCCAATTTTTGGAGGCTCTGGCCGAAAGAGACACCCCCTGTCTTCGTCACACTAATGCGGGCTCTGGCCTATGCACAATGTTTGGAGGCTCTGGCCTAGAGAGACACCCCAATCTTCTTCACAGTATATCAGGAAGGGGTTAAAGGTTTAAAAAAACAATTACTACACAGGTTTTAGAAGAATAATTTTAGTAATAAATAATAATAACTTTTAACAAATAATAAATAAATAAACAAAAGGAAAAAAAAAGGTTAATCCGGCCTTTGCCGATGTCTGGCCATCATCGCCTACAGCTCTCGGAGCTCCAACTGCAGGCTGCGAATAAGCCAGGAGGCAGCATGGAGCTTGGTGTCAAAGCGACGTAAGGCTGCCTCCACCTCAAAGTCAGCTGGGATATCTGTAGGGGTGGAAACAGTAATATAATTAGTATGATCGGGTGTAAGGGGTTGTCCCATGAAAAATATTCTAAACTTTCAAACCAGCACCTGGATCAGAATACTTTAGCAATTGCATGTCATTATATATTTGTTATATCTACTGGAACGAGTTATTCACTGACATGTTTTTGTATTTTTTTTTTCTTTGAACTGCTCACTGAGAAGGCCACACATGGTCAGTTTGGGGTTTGTACTTACTGGACACCCATAATGGGTGGTCTTCCCATGGGCCTGGGGAAAACTCCTCCCTGACGGTTGGAGCTACAAAAGTTAAAACACAAATTTAGCTTATATTTTGAAGACAGAAGGTCCACCAATTACACTTTTTATTTTACCTACTTTCTACCTCTGGAAGTTGGGGTGGTGGTGTTGGAGGGGCAGGTGGAGTCATCTCTCGCTGTTGTGGAGGAGGGTGAGAGGGGCTCCTCTGTGGTGCAGCAGCTGTCAAAAATCATTAAATAATGGCATTACATTCAACTCTAATGAACAGTTGTAGCACTTCTGACGTTGATACATCTGAATAGTTTGGGGCTGGATCCTATTCCTAACCACTAGTGCTTTACTGTATCACTGCAGCTGCACTCCCACGTAGCCTGGATTAAAAATAAATTAAATATGTTTACACTTACTTGAAGCTGAAGGTACAGTAGGGGCCGTCCGGGCACAAAGCTGACGGTGACATCATTGACGTTGCTTTGCAACATAAATCCGTACACAATTGTTATGATGACCGACCGTTTTTAATACTAACACTGTATACTACTACGAAGATATTATGGGTGAGAGGATGGCCATATCCTTTTTTTTCTTCTAAATGGGCATTTATCGCGATATATATTGTTATTGCGAAAAATTTCTTAATATCGTTATCGTGGGAATATTTTTGATATCGCTCACTCACATTAGCTGCAGCATGAGCACGTCTTTGGGTCTGTGTGTTGGAGGAGGAAGCACTAACTATGAAGGGGCATATATCTAAGGGTACTTTCTTTCACACTAGTGCATTTGCCTGACACAAATGGGAGAACGGCCAGCCCCATTAACAATAATAGGGGACGGCGCTGATCCGGCCACCACCAGGCAAGAACGCTGGGAATTGGAAGGACAAATACTGCAGGACAGCCTGCATGATCACCACCACATATGTAAAAGTAGCCTAAGGCAAATTACTATGAAGGGGCACGTATCTGAGAATACCTTCACTTGTTTGGGTGGAGTTAGAGCTGTGGCCTAGCATGGAAGAAAATTGCTGCAGCGCACTACGCACACCGCCCACATAAAAGTGCCACTGCCAACAAATGAAAACCGTATAGAAGGACAAAGTGGCTCAATGGCCTGGTATATATAATACAATACAGTACACTAACTCGTTTTTACTTTTCAAATATTTTGTTACTCACCCTGTCGTATCTCTTCATGGATCTCAGTAAGCGTCTCTGGGCAGTTGAACTTTAAATCGGCCCATTTCCGCTGGATCTGGCCCGGGGTCCGCACAGTGTCAAAGTGATGGCGCAAGCCTCGGATCACCTGCTGCTCTCCTTCTTCTGCTGGTTTGGGTGTCGGTGTGAAGATTCGCTCATCTCTAACTGTAAGCTAACTATTTCTTACCCATATATAGCCTTTTGGAATAAATGGTGCACAGATCAGCTCAATAAACATTTTAACAGCTTTTTAAAGTGTGAACCACAGCATTAACCCTTCAGAAGTGAACCAATGGGTCACAGCACACATACCTGCCATCAGTTAAATTTTGCAACATGACATTGGGCTACAAAAAGGTCAGGACTTCTGCAAGACCTGCACCAAAGTAGGTGTTTTGTATGCATTTCAGGCCAGCCCCTAATGCCCTAGTGGTGGGGCCTAAATGTCCCTAATTTTACATTTCAAATGTTAGTATGCACACAAGAGACCCCACTGACTTAAAATAAGGGGTTCTGTTATGTTGTCTGTCATTTTGACAGGCATCATCATTTTTGTCAATAAAAATTTGAAGGAACTGGCAATGGAGTCTCCAAACACAACCTCTAATAGTAGTTTGAAAGCAGCCTTACAAAGAGTTATCTGTCTGGAGTTTCCAAACCAAAGTGGCAAATAACACTCCATTTGAAGCTACAGTATGTCTCCAGAACTGCACCCCTCTTTACTTCCATCTTAGGCTGAAGGCTTAATTCAGACGTCCGTGGAGCACGGTCTGTGAAAACTCAGACCGTGCTCCTTCTGAGGGCAGGAGCGCACGGTGTCATTGATTTTTTACTTGGTTGGTTTTATGGAAAATGAGGTAACCAACAGAACAGCAATGCAAATTGAGATAATCGGCCATCAAGCCCCAGGGTAAAATGACACTGATGCTGCATCTGTATTCAAAGAACACAGCACAACAGGAGAAGTAACCAAAAGCAACAATGGTATATCTATTTTTCTCTTCTAAACTGTACTTCAAGGACCATTACAGTCTAAAAGTTGCTATCGATTTGCTGAACACTGATTTTCTAAAGCGGCCCCTTGTGTTTCTCTTCCTCTCTTGATGAGCTCCCATATTGGCAGTTAATGAAGCAAATGCCGCACTTGAAATCTAATTATTACAAACTTCTAGACTGGAGACATTTAACAAACATACTTCGCCAATATTTTTAAAGATCTGTCATGCTTCAAATTGTCTTGTAACAGGTTAGGATTAAATAGTTTTGTCTAGGTGATGCATAGCAATCACATTAACTACTCCACAATGCAAGTGTTATTTGTCATCACAATTCTGTAATTGCTGGGAACATATTGCCATGACCAACATGGAACACAATCATTTTCATTCAGATATACAGTGCCTTGCGAAAGTATTCGGCCCCCTGGAACTTTTCAACCTTTTGCCACATTTCAGGCTTCAAACAAAAAGATATAACATTTTAATTTTTTGGTGAAGAATCTACAACAAGTGGGTCACAATTGTGAAGTGGAACGAAATTTATTGGATCATTTACGCTTTTTTTGTAATAATAAAACTGAAAAGTTGGGCGTGCAAAATTATTCGCCCATTTACTTTCAGTTCAGAAAACTCACTCCAGAAGTTCATTGAGGATCTCTGAATGATCCAATGTTGTCCTAAATGACTGATGAAGATAAATAGAATCCACCTGTGTGTAATCAAGTCTCCGTATAAATGCACCTGCTCTGTGATAGTCTCAGGGTTCTGTTTAAAGCACAGAGAGCATCATGAAGACCAAGGAACACACCAGGCAGGTCCGTGATACTGTTGTGGAGAAGTTTAAAGCTGGATTTGGATACCAAAAGATTTCCCAAGCTTTAAACATCCCAAGGAGCACTGTGCAAGCGATCAAATTGAAATGGAAGGCGTATCAGACCAATACAAATCTACCAAGACCCAGCCGTCCCTCTAAACTTTCATCTCAAACAAGGAGAAGACTGAACAGAGATGCAGCCAAGAGGCTTATGCTCACTCTGGATGAACTGCAGAGATCTACAGCTGAGGTGGGAGAGTCTGTCCATAGGACAACAATCAGTCCAACACTTCACAAATCTGGCCTTTATGGAAGAGTGGCAAGAAGAAAGCCATTTCTCAAAGATATCCATAAAAAGTCTTGTTTATAGTTTGCCACAAGCCACCTGGGAGACACACCAAACATGTGGAAGAAGGTGCTCTGGTCAGATGAAACCAAAATCCAACTTTTTGGAAACAATGCAAAACGATATGTTTGGCGTAAAAGCAACACAGCTCATCACCCTGAACACACCATCCCCACTGTCAAACATGGTGGTGGCAGCATCATGATTTGGGCCTGCTTTTCATCAGCAGGGACAGGGAAGATAGTTAAAATTGATGGGAAGATGGATGGAGCCAAATACAGGACCATTCTGGATGAAAACCTGCTGGAGTCTGCAAAAGACCTGAGACTAGGACGGAGATTTATCTTCCAACAAGACAATGATCCCAAACATAAAGCAAAATCTACAATGGAATGGCTCAAAAATAAACGCATCCAGGTCTTAGAATGGCCAAGTCAAAGTCCAGACCTGAATCCAATTGAGAATATGTGGAAAGAGCTGAAAACTGCTGTTCACAAACGCTCTCCATCCAACTTAAAAGAGCTTGAGCTGTTTTGCAAGGAAGAATGGGCAAGAATTTCAGTCTCTAGATGTGCAAAACTGATAGAGACATACCCACTGGCGTAGCTATAGTTGCGACCGGGCCCCTAAGCCAGGGGGGCCCACAGGGCCCCCCTTGCCAGACGTGCTCTGCTAATTCTCTATTTTTCGTTTTATAAGATGCAGTGCATCTTATAAAGCAGTGCATCTTATAAAGTGCAGTGCATCTTATAAAGCAAACACTAGTGAGCACTTCTATATTGGAAGCGCTCACTAGCCTGCAGGAGGAGTAGGAGAAAAGTGCAGCCAGCCCTGTACTCGGTAAAGCCTAGAATGTATTGGCTTCTTTGAGGTCGGGACATCATGGGATCATGTGACCTCTTCTTCCCGCCCCTTACAGACTGTGCCAGATACAGGAAAAGAGCTGTAAGGAGAAGGAGAGCAAGAGGAACACTGCTTCGTCCAGAGCAGAGAGAGTGCAGGCAGGTCTGCAGTGTCAGTGACTTCTGGTGAGGGGTCTGGGGGGCTGTATTTTTATTTAGTTTGTAGTAGAGTATATAAGGGGTCTAAAAGCTGCTGGAAGCTCTTATCAAGTCAACTATAGTTACATTACTCATCATACGTCACCTTGCAAAGTATTTTTAACTCCTTAGTGCCCCCTCTGCACTGTGGATTTTGCCTCCTCTGTGCCCTCTCCACATGGTGCATTTTGCCTCCTCTGTGCCCCCTTCATACTGTGATTTTGCCTCCTCTGTGCCCCCTTCATACTGTGGGTTTTGCCTCCTTCGTGCCCCCCTTCACAGGGCGGTTTTGCCTCCTCTGTGCCCCCTCCACACGATGTGTTTTGCCTCTTCTGTGCCCCCTCCAAATTGTGGTTTTGCCTTCTGAGTGCACTATAGTCCACACACAGATTTTTGCAATAAGAAATGCCTCTAATCCCATCCAGTCTCCTCTGTGTTCCAGCACAATAAGAATGTCCACTTATTGCCATCTACAAGAGTGATATGCCTTAGGGTCCCCACATGGTGTGCTGTCCGCATTTTTGCGGCTCCATTGAACTGAATTAGCCTGCACCGATTCCTCGAAATTGCGGAATGGATGCGGGCCCATTCACACGAACATGTAAATGGACCCTTAGGGTAAATGCACACAATCAGAATTGCATGCGGAAAATCCGCACCGTAGGTCATATAAATTTTATACTATGAGAATTTGAAATTCTCACGCATACAATGCTGATTTATTCTGTGCGGATTTTGACTTATGGTGCGGATTTTAAAATCTGTAATATGTCAATTTATTTTTCCTGACTAGATTTTCTCCATTCACTTCAATGGCAAGGAAGATCCGTACCAAATCCGCATGCGGAAAATCCGTACCAATCGAACACCTGCAGGTTTCAGTGCGGATTGTCCACACATAAATCCTGGACGTGTGCATTTACCCTTAGGGTGAATTCACGTCAAGTTTTATGCTGCCATTTGATGTACACTTTAGGAAAAAAGCCTCCCTCCCTCTATATACATTATATACCCTCCTCTACTCCTCCCTCTATATAAACTATATACCCCCCTCCAGTCCTCCCTCTATATACACCATATAACCCTACCTCCAGTCCTCCCTCTATATACACCATATATCCCCCCTCCAGTCCTCCCTCTATATACACCAGATACCCCCCTCCAGTCCTCCCTCTATATACACCATATATCCCCCCCTCCAGTCCTCCCTCTATATACACTATATATCCTCCTCCAGTCCTCCTTCTATATAAACTATATACTCTCCTCCAGTCCTCCCTCTATATACACTGTATACTCTCCTCCAGTCCTCCTTCTATATAAACTATATACTCTCCTCCAGTCCTCCCTCTATATATACTATATACACCCCTCAACTCCTCCCTCTATATACACTATATCCACTCCTCCAGTCCTCCCTCTATATACATTATATACCCTCCTCCAGTCCTCCCTCTATATACACTGTATCCCCCCTCCACTCCTCCCTCTATACACTATATCCCCTCCTCCAGTCCTCCCTCTATATACATTATATACCCTCCTCCAGCCCTCCCTCTATATATACTATATACACCCCTCCACTCCTCCCTCTATATACACTATATCCCCTCCTCCCCCTCCTCCCTCTATATACATTATATACCCTCCTCCAGTCCTCCCTCTATATATACTATATACACCCCTCCACTCCCCCCTCTATATACACTCTATCCCCCCTCCAGTCCTCCCTCTATATATACTATATCCCCTCCTCCACTCCTCCCTCTATATACACTATACAGTAGGCATATGTCACTCGGAATGGCAACTTTAAACAGTTTAGAAAACTCTTTTTTGGGGGGGGGAATTTAACATTTCATGGCAGATGTTGGATGCATACTGACCCATCAATCAGCCCTCAGACAGCCAATCAGGTGACCAATATGGAGAATGAACTTTATGTAAATGACATGTTGTTCTCTGACAGTCACCTTTTTCTTTAAACTAGTCTAAGGGGACACTGCTGATCAGCCAGGAGGGCTCAGTGAGAGGTGGAAGGAGTCATTTACATTTAAGATACTCCTACGGTTTCACCAATTACCCTTGTCTGTGGAGGGCTGCCTAGAAGGTCTATATGCGCCAACTTATATTATTAAATAGGTTGCCTAAGATTTTGATATTGATGGCCTATCCTCAGAATAGGTCATCAATGTCTAACCGGTGGGGGTCTGACTCCAGGCACCACCATCAATCAGCTGTTTAAAGAGTCTTCGGCGCTCCTGCATTATTTTCCGGCAAGAATAGTTATGTTAGTGTTGAATGAAGCGAGCATCGGATCACAAATCCAAAGTTGCTTCGGTCAAACTTTGTTTGAATGCTGTATAGAGATCCGTCTCCATACAGCATTCAAATGTATGGGCTCCGGTGCGGTAAAATTCGTTATCTTTGAAGTCTCACGAAATTTTGATGAATAACTTTGGACTTTAATTTTTAAATTTGAAAACCAATTTAAAACTTGAATCTGAAGTTGGCTTCGACCAAGATTCCAGGCGGTACCAAAGCCAACTTCGGATTCAAGTTTTAAAATGTTTTTCAAGTAATAGAATTGATTGCCGAATTTATTCAACAAAGTCTTGCACGACTTTTCCAAGTAATGAGTGGTTTCTCATTTATGTCTCATTGTTTCCTAGTATGACTAGTTTCTAATTAACTTTTTTTTACTTGACGCCATGAAATTATTGCAGTTTTAACAAGTGTTTTTTGGGGTTATGTTTTCAATCACACTTTTTTTTTAGAAATGTTATTTCCCTATAGAGATTCATGGGAAAAAAAAGCCAAGGAAAGAAATAACGCTAGGAAACTGTAAGGTGATTTCCTGTTAGCTAACATTTTTTGCTCCAAAATGCAGTTTTCAAAAAAAGACACAGTGTTACACCAGCCTAAGGGCTCATGCTCAAGACCATTGTTTTAGTCCGTATCCGATCCACATTTTTTGCGGGTCAGAGGTGGACCCTTTCACTTCAATGGGGCCACAAAAGATACGACCAGCACATGCTCCGTGTCGTCCGCAAAAATATAGAACATGTCCTATTCTTGTCCACATTATGAACAAGGATAAGACTGTTCTATCATGGGCCAGACATTCCGTTCCACAAAATATGGAACGCACATGGCCGTGTTTTGTAAATCTGCAATTTGAGGACCGCAAAATAGGTAGCTGTCATTAGCATGAGCCTTAAAGGGGTTATCCCATCTTGGACAATGGGGGCATATCGATAGGATATGCCCCCATTGTCTTATAGGTGCAGGTCTCTGTTGGCTCCATAGAAATGAATGGGAGCCGGGCCGCGCTTGCGCGGTGCGCTCCCATTCATCTCTATGAGCGAAGCGGGGAGCTGCACCTGGTGGTGGTCGGACCCCAGGAAACCCGGGGTCCTCCAGGCTCAGAGCTCCCCCGCTTCATTCTCGATATAGGTGCGGGTCCTATCGATATGCCTCCATTGTCCAAGATGGGATAACCCCTTTAAGGCTAATGCTATGCCTAGGTTTTTTCTAGTATATTTTGCCATCCTTTTAAAGCAAAATCTTGCATAGAAATATATGGGAAATATTAAGGGCTTTTTTGTAGTGACGTTTCATTGACCCTTGAATTGCATTTTTTGGGTCAATGTTTTGTTTTGTTTTTTAGCTCAGTATGTTCTAGGCCTGGCATTTTTCCCTCATTTCTTGGCATTCTCCAATAGACCTCCATTGTTTTTTTTTTGCAGATTTAAAAGAGACGTGTGTTGTCGTGTTATATTGGCATTTTTGAATTGCATTTTTTTTACCAATGCTTTTTTCTCATACTGATCTACAGAGGAAGTGGCACTGCAGGTGCGCATATGCAATGAGTCCCTGGTGAGCTTGAGCATATATAGCCTGGAGCATATATGAGAGTGGTAGTGGCCCTGATGATGAGAGTGGTAGTGGCCCTGATGATGATGTGTCACGGTGTGCTCCCTCAGGCTGTCGCTCCCTGGAGTCAGTGCAGTGAAAGATGGGCACCCTATATTCCCTCTGGGCACTCACTTTAGCTGAGGGCTACCTGCCTGATAGTAGTTTGGGGGCGCCATGCTTTTAACGTCCATTTGAGTGCTAAGCAGGGCATGTTAGGAAATGTAATAGCATGCGGTGATAAAAGAGTCAGAGACCAATTCAGTTGAACTTAACAAGAGTTTCTCTTTACTGTATGCAAGATCGAAGTTGTAGTACATCCAGCAGTAGTTTGTAATTTGTATATAATGCAAAGTCCTCCTACGGTAGATGTCCCATCATGAGCTAAGCAAATGAATATGGCACTGGCCCTCAGATTACTCTGACTATAATATCTGCTATAGGGATCTCTGGCTAATAGCTGTGCTCTGGCAACCATGGCCATAGTGTCCACTATGGGGTGCTCCACTCTGGGGTGCATAAGGTGTCTTAACTTGTTATCCCTCTGCAACCTCAGGGTCTGGATTGCCTTAAGTTGGTTTACCTTGCTTTGTCTCTCTCACATTGTAGCCATGCAAATCCTCCTCCTTTAGTTCTTGCTTTCTTGCATCTCCTGGAGCTCATGGAGGTGACCAAGGCTACAGCATAGAGAGGAGCACATGGAGACTTCTCCTTCTTCCTCCCTCTCTATAGTTACTTTCCTAGAATCCTCTGGATCTAGGGGTTGGAGTCAACCCACACCCTGAGCTCCAGAGAGGGGCGGGCTAGAATTGTTAACTTTGGCCTTGCCTGGCTCATGCTGAAACTGAGTTTGCAGTACATAACATTAATATTACAAACATTATATAACAAACCAAATGTTGTACATACTTTACACTAAATAAAGCAATAAAAACACTAGGTGCCAAAACACACCATGTGAGCAAAAACGCCTTAAAAAACTGCAAAAAATGCAAAAAAAAAATGTTAATCAATTCAGGCTTTTTTAAGGCTTTTTTGTCTTAAAAAAAAAAAAAAAAACCCTACCAGGAACAAAACTGTGTGTGTGAAGAAACCAGAGTCGGACTGAGTTGCCTAGGGCCCACCAGTAAAATTTATTGTGGGGGGCCGCCATACGGATACATTCAGTTATTACCTCCTTACACAGCATTAAGAGGATACAAGATTATTGATTATGGGGGTCCCTGCAGCAACTTTGAGAAGGTAGGTCCTGGGCAGAAGAGGACACTGGTAGCTTTCCTCTATACCTAGAAGTCATCTCAGCTCTGATTGCGTCTATAATAATAAACTATGCAGTTTCTTTAATAATCTATCAAGTTTTTATATGAATTTAAGGCTGGTTAAGGTGCTGTACATTGAATATATGTTTGTAGTGCAGTAAGTCTACCGTGTTATGTGCCACTTGTGCAGGGGTGGAAGACTAGGGGCCCACCTTGCTCAGGGGCCCAACGGGGGATTCACCTGTACCCCTGTGGGCCAGTCCGAGCCCGGAAAGAAAAATAAAGAGGCCTGTCTGGTTCCATGTGACAGCAATAGCATTCATTCTATATGTTTAGAATAATGTGGCTGTGAAGATGTCATGTATGTCCATTCTTATCATTCACAAGGAGACAACCATGTGTACTCTACCTGGTGCTGACCCAATTTCCCATGATTCCTAGCAAATCAGCAGCGACAAACACTGTCAGTGTCTGTAAAATCTAGAGGCATGGGCAACGGCGAGGCAGCAGACGTCTAACAACCTGGTAATCACCTCGCTTGCTCTTATGATAGTTAAAGCCTCGTATTGAGCAACAATCCAATTTCAGATAAACTGTCCACTTCAAAACTTAGGTTTACCTGATTCCCACTGTTTATCTCCAATTATTTCTAATAGCCCAGGCTGGAAAGAAAAGCCATAGCCCTGAAAACCCCAATTACCTGACACAGAGTAAACCCAGGAGAAAACGTGGATCATAATTAGCCTTTCATTTTCGGAAACCAACGAACGTCTCCTTTTCAAAATAGAAGCGAGCACAATACCTGTTTATTAAAGTGTCCAAACACAAATGGTGTTTACTCGCCTCTTGTAATACTTATGTCTACAATTCTCTGTAGCATTAGGTACGAGACGCCTTTAAAAAAAACAAAAAAAACAACCTATACGCATAAGTGAGAGCGAGCAGCTCTTTTGCAGAGACATAATAATTTAGGTGCTGGGTAAAGTGGAGCACACTAATAAAATATGATAATAATGAACAGGAAAGCAGCGCTGGGATTATGTGGTTAACTTGAGCGGAGAGCGCCACGAGCCTGTAGCCAAAATCACATAACCTCATTCTCCATCTGCGAGGAAGGAAAAAAGACTTCACTTCATTTGTTCATACAATTAGAAAGACACAGAAGACATTCGCATTACATTTTGGTGTGTATATAGATCTCTGATAAGGGGCAGAAAACAGTGTAGGTCACACATAAGGTGACGGTCCCCTATGGAGGTCAGTGTTGGGGGGGCCCTGAGGAGTGCACTGTCAAGGGAACGGGGTGCTGTGAAACTCACTGTTAAAGGGGTGGGCTGCTGTGAAGGTCAAAGTTAAGGGGATGAGCTGCTGTGGAAGTCCCATTATAAGGAGGCGGGGCACTGGGGGGGGTAGTGTTAAAGGGTGAAGGGCTTTATATATATTAAAAGAGCATTTGTCACCACATACCTCCACATAATCCAAGGAAAGTGTTAGATGTGTGCAGGTCTCCTGATTCAAACGTTGCTTCCCCATCCCAGTACAGACAACTTTCATCCTGACAAGCATCAGGCCTGTACTAGCGCATGCATGAAAACACAGAGTCACCGAGAATCGCAATGTCCACATTAAACGGAAACAAAAACTCTGGAGGATTGGGAATCCCAGACCTCCCAGCATACCATATGTCCGATATGATTCAGTAATCCCTTGAATGGTGGAATTACAATTCTGAAAAACTATAGGTAAACATAGAAAGCCAATCCTGCGATGATATATCTTCCAAAAATATTTTTCTAGCTAACTTAGCTGGATTTCATATCAAACGAGAAACGACATACTATACCAATTATAAAAGATACCATACAATCGTGGCAAAAATACCAAAAATTATGCCCTAACTTTAAAACACTGAAAGATATACTACTCCCTATAAAAATATTAGAACTAGTTATTCCAGATCTCTCTCTTCATACATGGGAAGAGAAGGGAATTTTATATATTCAACAACTCTACCAGGGAAATGCCCTGCACAACTTTCTAAAACTCAGTGAACTGTATAATATATCCAAATCGGATTTATATAAGTACCTACAAATAAGAACCTTATTAAGGCTAATTTCACAGTAGCGTTTTATAATTCCGGTATTGAGTTCCGTCATAGGGGCTCAATACCGGAATAAAACGCTTCAGTTTTGTCCCCCATTCATTGTCAATGGGGGTAAAACTAAACTGAAGACAACGGAATGCTCCTAAAAGCATTCCATTCCATCTTCAGACCGGAGAGCATGCCTAGTTTTGTCGACAGGACTTTGTTTTCTGTCCAGCATAACGGCAACCAGACGGATCCGTTATGCTTTCCCATAGGCTTCTATTATGACGGATCAAAACGGAATGCCTCTTAAAGGTGTACGTTTTGATTTCCGCCCTAGGGATTCCGTTATTTTCCATTATAACGATGTTATAACGGAAAGTTAGAACAGAATCCCTAACGGTGATGTGAACGAGCCCTAAGTCAGGTATATTGTTTCTCATTATAACTATATACCAAGATACGTGTAGTGGTGACTGTGCATACTGACATGATGCCCAGTGTGCCGTGAATGTGCCACTGTGTGACAAATCTACAACAATTGACAATGTACCAAGTATATATGTTGTATTTTCCTGTTTGTTATGAATAATAGAAACAAAACTTCAATAAAAATTTATTGAACAAGAAAACACAGAGTTAGGTAGATTACATCTCCTTACCTGACCCTGTCACTCAAAGCTGGGGTGGTGGGACTGGCAGTGACGAGGAGTGGGGCTTTTGGTGCAACGAGGCCCAAGCAACTAATTTGCATATCACAAAATCAAGGATTTTTCAGGATTGTGGGCACTAATCAGAATGGGGAAATCAGCATTTGAGATCATTTTTTATTGCAAAGTTTTATCCATTTTCCATACACAGAGAAAAATCCTGATGTATACCTATTTGAAAGATATTAGTTTCATAAATCATAGATACATCTCTACAACATTTGTCATAATTAACCCATTAACCCAACCCACCCTCTTAAAATAAATCATAACCTAACAGAACAAAACAGAGGGGGAGTCACCAGAGAAGGCATCATAACGCGTCATTTAGCACCAGTAACTGAGCCAACACACATATAACACATATAGGCTTACTGTCACGGTGAACCGGCGACGCGCCCCATCCTTGCTGCGCCGCCAGTCTCCCGTGTCTCGCTCCGAACGGGAATGCAGCAGGCGTTCTCGTTCCCATGGAGATCAGGTGGTGAAGATTACTCAACAGCATACGCTTTCTGGAGTACGCCCGCTCCCTATTTGCGTACAGGGAGCGAGGCGAACCCAGCAGCGTACGCTTCCTAGCATACGTTCGCTTCCTGCTGGCGTACAGCATGCAAGGCGACCACGGCAGCGGACGCTTCTGGGCGTGGCCGGAGGATGCCCACCAGCCCCTTAGTGACGTACAAGCAGAGCAGGTGAGTACAGGCGTGGACAGACCAGCGCTCACCTGTGGAGAATCAGTATTGGGGTCATGTGACGCTGCCACGTCACATGTGGGACTATTTAACAGGCAGCCTGCTGGCCACAGGTTGCCTGTGATTGGTCTTATTACCTGAACTTGCTATATTGAACTGCTGTGACTTTGTGCTTCAACTTCGGCTTTTGAATTTGACTTCGTCCTCATCTCATCCTCTTGTACTTCGTTACTTCTCGGCTTTGACCTCGGCTCATGTTTTTGACTTTGCTCCTGTTTGTTCCCCTGGTTTTTGACATGACTTCCTGGTTTGACCTCGGCTTGGCGATATTCTTATATTGTGTGTGTTCTGTCTTTTGTTTATAGTTTTCTCCCGTTGTTCCCCTCCCTGTACGCCTCAGCACATACCTAGGCTAGGGACTGTTGACAAGTTGTACGCTGGCCGGCCGTGCAAGTAGGCAGGGTCAGTGGTAGAGTTGAGTTCAGGGCTGCACATACCCCTGAATTGTGACTCGTACCCTATGTAATTCACTTCTCTTTATATGGATTCTTTAAGCCCTTGTCAGGTGTTCTTTTGTGAAATGCCATTATTTGCATCTATGTATTAATCTTCATCTGATGATGGGTGGGGTATAGCCCCTATATATACCTTGCTGTTTTCCATGCATGTTAGTCATAAGTAAAACTGTATAAGAGCTGAAACGCGTTGATGGATTATGACAAAGCGGTATGCCCTGGAATGTTTTTAATATGTACTGGTATTCTCAATAAAGCTGGAAATACCTTTAAACACTTCAGTGCTGGATGAACTGTTTACTACATTCAATAAATTGCCCGAAGGCATATCCATTGCATCCCCCTTACTGGAATTCTACATGTCATGTAGAGGTCTCTGCAAATAGTTATGCAATGTTATGTCATGTATTGTTATGCCATGAATATTCCCACCATAGCAGGATTTGGTAGCGAAGGAGTTAACTAACCCTGGCTCAGCCCTTTACAGGAGGTTGCTAGGTGTTGACTGGCTCCAACCCTAACATTAGTTAGTGCTTAGGGGGAGTTCAGAGAGGAAGGAATCTGTGCCTTATGCTCCCTCTTCTTAGTCCTAGAAAGTTCCAGAGGCTTACAGATTTATGTGTGAATCACTGTGAGATCTACAGAAACAAAGATAAAGGGGAGAATTGGAGAGCTTGCCAGGCATTGGAGTCAGTAAGGTAACCACCATTAAGGGTAATACAGACTTTACTGTCGTGGATAAAATACAATTAAAAGGTCTGTGCAGGCAGTGATGACTTATCCTCAAGATATGATGACTTATGATGACTTATCCTCAAGATATGTCATTTATATCTGATCTGTGGGGGTCTGACACCAAACAACCCCATCGATCAGTTACTGAAAAGGAGGTGGCATTCTATGCGAACGTTACTTCTGCGTCATTACACTGCCCATCATATCGGAAGTGCAGTGTAATTACAAGTACTTGCTCTGTTCACTTGAACGGAGCAAGTACTTGTAATTATACTACGTCACCACTACAGGGGAGACAACACCTAGTGTAATGAAGAGGAAACAGCTCGTACCACCTCCTCTTCAAACAGCTGAGTGGCAGGAGTTCTGGGAGTCAGATCCCTGCAGATCAGATATTTATCAGTGAATACTATTTGTACATCCCCTTTAAGGCTCAGCCAGTCATTTCATTTATTCACAGAGAGACTTTATCAAGATAGAGAGGAAAGAGGGCCATTACTCTCATCCTTTCCTAAATCCACACACTGCTGTCTGGGAGAGAATAGCACTGTGTAGAACTGGAACTGTGTTTTGCTATAGCTAAATATACTACTACTCCTATTTTGCACTACATTAAAGAGAGACGTTTATTCTACATATTTAATCTGGCCTGGTTAAAGACTCTTTCACTATACACTGACCATTGCACTTTGCACTCTTCATGCCCTGCCTTGCACCCATACAAACACCTAACATCAAGGGCACCCAGCCAGACAGGAGGCAAAAAATCAGGGTGTGCCCCGAGGGAAGAAAGGCTCTCTCCTTGCTGTGCACTGGCCCTGAGGACAGCCACTGTGATAGACTGTGTGATAGACTATCCTCTGCTCTGAATCCTCACGGGCTGCTGCACATGCAACTGATAACATTAGGGGAATTTTTATAGTGAGTTCACTATCTTTCATTGCTTGTACAAAAGATTGCCACACTAATCAGAGACTTCTACCACATACAACAGTGGAAGAATAGTTATATAGGTTAAATGTATCTTCTGCATTCTTGTCCCAACTCCAATAAAGCACTTGGAACAGTATTTGATGGCTTTAAATTTAACGTTATTTGTTTCCTTCTTAAAGCATACTAGACGATTTGTCTGAAAAAAAGCTGCAACGTGTATGTACATAAGGCATGACACGATATCTGAACATGATATGACTTGCATCTGGCATTTTTCAGCAGTTTTCCCCTCTGGAGACTACATCCCATATTCTCAGCTGTCCCTGAGCTGATGGATGGAGACTAGCCGTAATGATGTCTGCCCATAGAGTACACAGAGAGATAAGAGATTCTGCTTTGTAACTCTCTCACTCACTCAAAAACACCATGTAGAACATTATATAGAAGTATTGAGCAGTATAAATGTAAAACAATTGGGATGAAATATAATACTATTCGCTAGAGCAGTGTCTGTTTTGTGTCTGTTTTTCAGTTCTTCTCTCTCAATGCAGTTCAATCCTACTTCCCCCACCCTTCTCCATAGACGGATTCAAGGTTCAAGGTACTGACTTGGCCTTCAAATTCCACAAATCTCAATCTGATCAAATATCAGATTGGGATGTGTTTCTAAACCGTGTTTGATCCATGAAACACCACCTCGCAAGGTTTGCTGTTATATCCTTTCTCCAGATATCAAAGGACAACCTCAGGGGTCTTGTGGAGTCCATGACTTGATGGGTCAAAGCTATTTTAGGGGCACAAAGAAGACCTACACAATATTAAGGAAATCTTTTTGATCAGTGAACAAAATATGCCCAATTTGACCAGAGTACTGGTTTGTCCTAAAAAGTCAATAGTGCTTTAAGATAGTTTTTGGAAACAAGATAGGCCATCATTTTTTGATCAGTGGGGTTTTCTACAGATTAGGATAATGAATGGACCATGGCCTTCCAGCATCTGCCACAGGTCCTTCATTTCCAGGGACAACAGCATGTGGTCCTCATGCTATAAGTAAGATCATAGACGTAATCAAAACGTGAAAGCAGTAGTACATCAGCATGGGCAGCTGAGCTGCAACACCAGGAACAGCTACATGTGCAGACAAGCTGCTGCACCTAGATGAACACTGAAGGGGCCATGGAGTTCCAGCAAGTGCCATGGCCCTTTCAGTATGATAATGACTGAGGATATCAGGGGACAGACAATGATAGATAAACTATTCTTGGTACAGCCTAAGTTCAGGTGAATGTTTTAATTCTGGAAAACTCCTTTAACAATGAGGTCTAAATGAAGGAATACAAATATCGAGCAATTAACAAAAATCTGCCTTTTTTCTAACAAGCTTGCTTTATTACTGGAAAATATTCACATCTGCAAATATGAAGGTCAAAGTCATAGAATTGCTACCACATTTTCTCTGTTTAACAGCCTGGGATAAAATATACATTTGTAATAAAGTCTGTCTGTTTGTGTATTCGTGCTGATGAGATTATACGCCGTTTTTTCATAGAAATAAATAGGCAGATAATTCTCCATACTATGAAATGCTGTTATTTTGCACTTTATTTTGCAATATGAAAACTGGATATATTGCCACTATTAGATCATTTTAAAGACATAAACTTGAGTTCTTATGAGGAAAATGTAGCAGCGGGCTTGATTAATATGTCTAATTACTCCACTAGTTCATAACTGTGTTATTGGTAGCATGTAAAAGAGAAGCAGACATGCCTGAAATTGCTAAAGGGAAGGCAGAAAACGCATGTCAGGAAGCTTTGCAATTATAGTGTATCTTACCTATGGTGGAAAATGGGTTAATTAATCACTCTGCAAAATGGTCAAAAGTTTGCATGCATTAGATTTTGCAAAACTGTCAGACAGCCATTATACAAACCATCTGATTTCCTGCGGTCCAGCTGTCATGCTGTTACATTTGCTGCGGTATGCACTTATGTTAGAAGCCATTATCTATACTCATTTAAATACGAAACCCATTGCATCAATGATACCTAAGAAGCATCTTAAAGGGTTTCTGTCACCATGTTTGACCATATTAAACCAGATGATATTTGCAATGCGCAAATGTCACCTGATGTCTAATATGGTCTTCTTTTTAAGATTTGTGTCCCCGTTTTCTTAAAAAATCTACTTTTGTAATATGCAAATTACCTTCACTAGGTGCAAGGGGCGGTAACCCTGCACCTAGTAGCTCCGTTTTCCCCACCTTCTATATTTCGTCATCAGCGCTGATTGACAGGGCCAGGCAGCTGGCTCTATCTGCTGCTGGCCCTGTCAGCGCTGCAAATCCCGCGCAGCGCCTGCGCCGATGACGTCACACTACACCCAGAAGAGAAGGCGGCGCAGGTCCATTGAGGAAGCCGGGAGCCCGGCAGCCAACTCCACTCACTGCGCCTGCGCCGAATGACGGACCCACGGCGCAGGCCCTGTCAATCAGCGCTGATGATGAAATATAGAAGGTGGGGAAAACGGCGCTACTAGGTGCAGGGTTACCGCCCCTTGCACCTAGTGAAGGTAATTTGCATATTACAAAAGTAGATTTTTTAAGAAAACGGGGACACAAATCTTAAAAAGAAGGCCATATTAGACATCAGGTGACATTTGCGCATTGCAAATGTCATCTGGTTTAATATGGTCAAACAAGGTGACAGAAACCCTTTAAAGACACAGCAGTACTCAGCAGTGTAACTATAGGGGTGCAGATGTTGTTGCCACAGATTGGAGGGGCCTCAAAGATCCTTCTGCACCTTTCAAGAAGACCATTATTATAAATGACGTGTAATAGTTGGGGGCAGGGCCGTTTCTGGAGCCAGGCGAGGGGTGCCACTGCACGGGGCGCATGAAGTCAACAAACAGAAGGAGGCGCTGGTGTTTACAACAGAACAGCAGCAGGGCCAGGACTCAGCTAATGAGCGCTTCCATTGTGGAAGCGCTCCTTAGTAAAGGAGGCTGAAGAAGCAGTGAGCACAGCGCTCCCTGTGCTAGCTGTACTCACCGCTGGCCCTCTTTTCTATGGCTGCAGCACTTCCAGGCATAGAGCAGCCCGTGCAGAGTGTGGGTGGAGGAGGAAGGACCTGTGGGAGCGTCAGGCAAGGAGGCGGGGCCAGTGTGAGAACTTTCTTCACAGTGAGTATGACCCATGATGTAAATGTGCTGGAGTCTGTGCATGAGGGATGTGCAGTGTATGAGAGAGAGGGGGGGCTCTGTACATGAGGAGAGAGGGGGGGCTCTGTAAATGAGGGGAGAGAGGAGGGGCTTTGTACATGAGGGGAGATGGGGGGGGGGCTCTGTACATGAGGGGAGATGGGGAGGGGCTCTGTACATGAGGGGAGATGGGGGGAGCTCTGTACATGAGGGGGAGATGGGGGAGGGGCTCTGTACATGAGGAGAGCGGGGGGGGGGGCTCTGTAAATGAGGGGAGAGAGGAGAGGCTCTGTACATGAGGGGAGATGGGGGCTGCTCAGTACATGAGGGGAGATGGGGGGCTGCTCAGTACATGAGGGGAGATGGGGGCTGCTCAGTACATGAGGGGAGATGAGGGGCTGCTCAGTACATGAGGGGAAATGGGGGGGCTCTGTACATGAGGGGAGATGCGGGGGCTCTGTACATGAGGGGAGATGGGGGGGCTCTGTACATGAGGGGAGATGGGGGGGCTCTGTACATGAGGAGAGAGGGGGGCTCTGTAAATAAGGGGAGAGAGGAGGGGCTCTGTACATGAGGGGAGATGGGGGCTGCTCAGTACATGAGGGGAGATGGGGGGCTGCTCAGTACATGAGGGGAGATGGGGCTGCTCAGTACATGAGGGAGATGGGGCTGCTCAGTACATGAGGGGAGATGGGGTGCTGCTCAGTACATGAGGGGAGATGGGGCTGCTCAGTACATGAGGGGAGATGGGGGCTGCTCAGTACATGAGGGGAGATGGGGGCTGCTCAGCACATGAGAGGATATGGGGGCTGCTCAGTACATGAGGTGAGATGGGGGGTTGCTCAGTACATGAGGGGAGATGGGGGCTGCTCAGTACATGAGGGGAGATGGGGGGCTGCTCAGTACATGAGGGGAGATGGGGGGCTGCTCAGTACATGAGGGGAGAAGGGTGATCAGTACATGAGGGGAGATGGGGGGCTGCTCAGTACATGAGGTGAGATGGGGGGTTGCTCAATACATGAGGGGAGATGGGAGGGCTGCTCAGTACATGAGGGGAGATGGGGGCTGCTCAGTACATGAGAGGATATGGGGGGCTGCTCAGTACATGAGGTGAGATGGGGGGTTGCTCAGTACATGAGGGGAGATGGGGGCTGCTCAGTACATGAGGGGAGATGCGGGGCTGCTCAGTACATGAGGGGAGATGGGGGCTGCTCAGTACATGAGGGGAGATGGGGGCTGCTCAGTACATGAGAGGATATGGGGGGCTGCTCCTCAGTACATGAGGTGAGATGGGGGGTTGCTCAGTACATGAGGGGAGATGGGGGCTGCTCAGTACATGAGGGGAGATGGGGGGCTGCTCAGTACATGAGGGAGATGGGGGGTGCTCAGTGTATGAGGGGAGATACTGTGGAGGATGGGGGTGCTCAGTGTATGAGGGGAGATACTGTGGAGGATGGGGGTGCTCAGTGTAGGTGGGCGGACACTGTGGTGGCACTAGTGCTGCACTATGTCCTGGCAGCGCACACAGCTCAAGTACATATTGTGCATAGGAGCACACTGACAGGACACAGCGCTAAACCAAGAGCAATGGTGCCTGGAAGAGTTGCAGAGAGGGGAGAATACACAGTAGATATGTAGATATATACAGTATATATATATATATATATATATATATATATATTAATAATGACTAATAAAAGTAGTGATACATTTCTGATCCCTGTCCTCGCTGGTCTCTGTACTTCTATGTCCCCTCCATGAGACATGAGACTCAGCCAGTGACTGAGAAGCGAGCGGATCAAAAAAGTGTCACTACTTTTATTATTTTATCATATTCTCAGCAGTTTGAATGTAAACTAATGTCTGCACGTGGGGCAGCACCAGGCATAGTATTTGTGGACACTACAGCGTGGCAATGTTAAAGGGGGCAGTTGTATAGGGGGCTAACTTGCTATAGAGGGTCAGGGTGGACTGCAGAAACAACAAGCCAAACTAAAGGTATAAGCTGAATTCTCTGTTCCCTAATGCAGAATCTGTAGCAGACCTCCTCTACCCTGTGCCATTTATCAATAGTGGCATCTTTTTACGTAATAGAGGGGGCTGCGCACTCCTGACCGAAGACGTCTACGCATGAGCTTCTGGACCAAACTGAAAAGAAAAGGAAAGTGAAGAAACTGAAATCTGTGGAGTCGTTGACTGTAAGTCACTGGGTTTACCTTGGGTGACTGATTCTTTCTTTTCTTCATTAAAAAGTAAGGTCACTTTAAACATGATGGGTGGGGGGGGGGCATTTTGTATTGTTCGCACTGTTGGCAAAATTCCCTAGAAACTGCCCTGTTTGGGGGACCCTGTTCCAGATTTTGCATTAAGGCTCAGTAGTTTCAAGTTATATCTCCTGCAACTCTCTATGTATAATGTTATATTAAAGGGAACTCATCATCTCTTTTATGCTGCCCTCGATAAGGACTGCAAAACGTAATGACAAACTCCCAGGTCTCACCGGCCTGTCAGTTATCTGGTGATATACAGTTAGTGCGAAAAACTTACTGCTCAATGATGGAAGTGCACAATGGAGAAGAGTCATGCGTTGCCAGAAAAGGCCAGAAGAGTCCAGCTTATTCATGAGCTCCCTCCATTGAAGAAAAGTGTCAGTCATTGACCACTGAAGGGTGAGCAGGGAAAGAGGGAAAGGGAATAAGCTGGACTCCTCTAGCAGCCAATGACTCCTCTCCAGTGTGTGCAGCAAACATTACAGAGTAAGTTATTAGCAGGGGCCCTAATTGGAAAAGGTTGGGCCCCATAGCAAATTTTTGAATGGACCCTCCCCCCAGACTTGCCATACAAGCACCCACCAACTTTATCATGTAAAAAATATGATATGAGGAATCAAGAGCTTACTTTACAGTATGCTGCCTGGGCCCTATATGCCCTCTTAATGCCCCACAGAGAAGCCATACCCCCTTAGTGCCCCTACAATGTAGTTATGCCTCCACACAGTAGAATGCCCCCTTAGTGTCCCCTTCACAGTAGAATGGCTCCTTTGTGCCCCCACACAGTAGAATGTGCCCTAAGTGCACCCTTTGTGCTCCTCCACAGTAGAATGCCATCTTAGTGCCCCTTCAAAGTAGAATGCTCCCTTTGTGCCCCCACATAGAAGTCATGCCTCCTTAGTGCCCACAAACAGCTCTCACACAGTAGTTATGCCCCACGTGGTATAATGCTCCCTTAGTGCTCTTTCACAGTAGAATTACCCCTTAGTTCCTCATTCACAGTAGAATGCCCCTTTTGTGCCCACACATAGTAGAGTACCCGCTTAGTGACCCCTTTACAGTAGAATACTCTTAGTGCTCTCTTCACAGTAGCTATGCCCCCTTGGTGCCTCAAACACA
Source organism: Rhinella marina (assembly GCA_900303285.1). Lineage (NCBI taxonomy): Eukaryota > Metazoa > Chordata > Amphibia > Anura > Bufonidae > Rhinella > Rhinella marina. Next base: position 64,904 of record ONZH01024594.1, read on the forward strand.
GCAGAATGTCCCATTACTGCCCCCAAACAGTAGTTTTGCCCCCTTAGTGCCTCACTACACCTATAAACAGAGCTTCTGCTGAGCTGACCAGGAGAGCACACAGGCCAGGGAAAGATCCTCAGCCTGTGCTCACGTACTCAGCATTATGTCACTGCATCATGCCTGCTTGGCCGGGGAATCAGACGTGAACCCTAATAGATGACAGACACAGAAGTCAGACTCAGGCTTCAATTTTGGGTCTCAGTCTGGCTGCCATGTCTGTCATCCATTATGGACCAGGCCTCATTTGCCAGTAGACACATAGTAGTCATTACTCATAGGGTGCTGCTTTAACCGCAGCATGTCTGTCACTATATTATGCTGCCCACAGTGAGGACAGGATAAAAGAGATGATCGGTTCCCTTTGCATGCTATATTAGCTATTAACCACTTGGCACCCTTTCATGTAATCGTACATCGATGGGGTTAGAGAGGTGTATGTGTAATACCCTAGACCTGGGGGTATTAATATTGCGTTCTTTATTTGCTGCATTCTTATATCTTTCATATGCAATTCTATGTAATGTTATACAGTATATGTCACATATACTATGTCATTTTATCCATGATGTGGAGGTATTGGTTGGCAATGGCTGGCTCTAACAGAGATTAACCACCTTGTTCTATCCCTCCTGGTAGAGTGGGTTGGTCTAACTTTCTGCCGGGGGGGGGGGGGGAAGGGGGAGTCTAGTGTAGTTTAGTGATCATTAGCAAGAGTTAGGCGGAGATGGGACGATAGATTTCCAGTTCAGATAGTGGGGAAGTGAGGAAGCAACTCGTAGAACACCAACTCCCAAGAACCATATCGTTTCCCCTCTGAGGGAAGTTCAGGACCCAGATAATCCCTCTCCTGCCATAGCATTGGGGAGCAGCTTATAGAGAACCCACTCTCAAGAACTGAAGAAAGGTCCTGAAGTAAAGCTTTGGGATCCGAGACAGCAGAGCAAACTCAAACAGCGCGTCTACAGACACTGCTGTGAGGTGAGGGATAACAGCTAAAGATACCTTCATGCCCAAACAACCACTAGGCCAGCAACATCTACAGTGCCTTAAAAAAGTATTCATACCCCTTGAAGTTATCTACTTTTTTCACATTACACCCACAAACTTAAATGTATATTATTATACATTAGATATATATTAGATATAGACTGGAAAACTGAAACCTGTACATCTCATAAAGGAAACAGGTTCTTGGCAATAACCAAAGACAATTACCTTTCCCAACTGGTTCAGGATCCGACTAGAGGGACAGCCATACTGGACTTAGTATTAACCAATAGACCTGACAGAACAACAGATGTGCAGGTTGGGGAACCTTGGAAATAGTGACCATAAAGTAATAACCTTAAAATTGTCATTTAAAAGAGTGTTTCTTCAGGGAGGAACAAAAATACCAAACTTCAAAAAAGCAAAATTTAGCCAACTAAGAGAGACCATAGGCCTAACTAACTAGGAAAAAGTCCTCAAAAAAAAAAATACAGCCACAAAATGGGATATTTTTAAAAGCATCCTAATATCTAATTGTGAGAAGTACATACCTTATGGCAATAAAAACAATGTGGATAAATAGAACTGTAAAGAAAGCAATAAATGACAAAAAGAAAGCATTTAAATCACTAAAACAGGAGGGTGGCGAGGAAGCATTGAAAAACTATAAGGAAAAAATAGAATATGTAAAAGACAAATAAAAGCAGCCAACCTAGAGACCAAGAGATTAATTGTCATAGAGAGTAAAACTAACCCTAAATTGTTCTTCAATTATATAAATAGTAAAAAGTATAAATCTAAAGGTGTCGGCCCCTTACAGAGTAATGAGGAGGGAGTTGCAGAGAGCAATGAGGAGAAAGCAAAGCTATTAAATATTTTTTTCTCCACTGTATTCACTGAGGAAAATGCAGAATATAAAAGTAAATTACCCATTAAAAGTGCCCTGTCTGACCCAGGAAGAAGTACAACAGCATCTTAAAAAGATTAAAATAGACAAATTGCCAGGACCGGATGGCATACTCCCCCGTATCCTAAGAGAATTAAGTAATGTCATAGCCAGACCCTTATTTCTGATATTTAAGGACTCTATACTGACAGGGAGTGTTCCACAGGATTGGCACATAGCAAATGTGTTGCCAATATTCAAAAAGGGTCCAAAACCAGAGCCCGGATACTATAGGCCGGTAAGTTTAACATCTGTCGTGGTAAACTGTTTGAAGGTTTTCTAAGAGATGCTATCTTGGAGTACCTCAATGAAAAAGCATGGCTTCATGAGGGATTGGTCATGTCAAACCTATTTAATCAGTTTCTATGAGGAGTAGAGATGAGCGAATCATTCAAAATTTGCTTCGCCGAATATTCGCCGAATTTCTGACAAGATTCACATTTAAACAAACTTATTTGTCGAATCTACGTAAAAAAAATACACATTTTTTGCGAACATTCCTGCCCAAATTACGTACATACAGTCAGCGTAGTTAAAAGTACACAATTCGTAAGCATTAGCGTACAAAAGTGCGTATGAATCCTCAGCGTACTATTGACGCACGAATGTGTCATACGCACGAGGCTAGGTCGCGGCGTACAATCTTTAGAGGCAGTCCATATGAACTAGAAAAATAAGGTGCTCTCTGCTGCTAGCTATCAATAAGTGAATAATTTACTAAAAACACCGTACAATAAGTGCATAATAGGACACATTGCAGTACCAGAAAAAGAATACACACAATGGGCTAAAGTGCTGAACCATTAAAAACAGTGTAGCTAAAATACAGCAAAGACATAAGTATGCAAACATTTTGGTGCAATCAATTTCACATTTGCAAGCATAAAAGGCTCAGATATACGTTTGAGTCTCTCCTTATGGATCCTAGTTGGCATGATAAAACACTGTCTGTCTGGAACACATATTCCAAAATTCAATTGTAATCCACTTGAGGTAAAATTGTAATCCAAACAGGTAATGTGTATTCTACATGGATAATAGAGAATAGCAGCAAATAGAGAACCCTTTTGGAAAAGGGGGCTCCCAAATAACCTGAGAAGGGGGTAAAAAGGAAAATAGGTGCGCTTAGGCGCAACTGGGACCTTTCTGCAGAATGGGGGGAGTCCTGACTGACAGCCATGTCCACTCCAGCTGGGTGAGAGTCAAACGGCGGCAATACATTACATTAAAAAGCAGCACATAGAGAACCCTTTCTGCCAAGGGGGCTCCCAATAACCTGAGAAGGGAGTGAAAAGGAAAATAGGCACACTTCGGCGCAACAGGGAATTTTCTGCAGAATGGGGGGAGTCCTGACAGCCATGCCCATCTGGGTGAGAGTCAAACGGGGGCAACACAAACTAAACAAAAACAACTGCCAACTAGCATCTCACCCGTCAGGTGCAGTCCATGGTGTGGATCCCATAGGTCCTCCTGCAGTGTCCTTGACACTGCCAGTAGTTGGGTTCCTCATATGAGGGACCTGAATTCCTCCTCGCTCCAGTTCTTGTAGGCCATGCTCGCTGCAGTGGTGGAACTCCAGTGCCCTCTTCTTACTGAAGTTGGACTTGACCGGGTCCGGGTGGTGGTGACGCACGCTGCAGCCATTTTTGCTTTTCTGGATGCTCCTGCCGGGACAGCAGGGGTAAGGACTTCCGGCTGCAGCGGTTCCGGAAAGGTTGCATCCAGGAAAGAAGCCCCAGCTTCCCCGGCTGCTGCTGGCTTCATTTTCCACCGCAGCTGGTATTGTTGGACCACCGTGGATTGGAAGGTGAATGATAACATGGTCAGTTGACCCAGCTGTAAGGACTGTGTTGGTGGTGGTGGTGCTGGCAGTCCAGGAATCAGAGGCTCCGGCCGAGGCTGTGGCTTTTCCCTGAACCGGAGGACGCCATCTGGGAACTCCTGCAGGCAGCGCAAGTGTCCTGGACCTGGTGGTTCATCTGGCCACACTTCTGGCTCCATTGTAGGCACCAGAGGCTTTGAAAGGAGGGTAGCACCAGTCGAAAATGGGCCTTTTAGGGATGCCATGGGGGTGTACTCCACCTGATCCCCCACGTACAGGCTATGACGATGTTGTGGCAGGCACGGCCGTTTCACCGACTTGCGGCCCACAAAATATTCCTTTCCATCCTCGTCATCCTGCAGGAAGCCAAACCCTCTCCCAACGGAAAACCAAATCACAGTTCCCTTTTGGCGTTCCAATGAAGGATCTCCCGGCTTAGGGTGGTCGAGTACCTGTATGACCCAGTCCTCCACTGCGGTTTTATAGTCTCAGAAGGTCTGTGCATGGGCCGTCACAGATGGTGGAACAATTGGGTTCTGGTGTATGGAAGGGGTGGATCTCCTCCTGGGTGGTGAAGTGGACGCTCCAGCCGCCTCCGCCGCACGAGCCATAGCAGACGCTCCAGCTGCACGAGCCACAGCAGAAGTTCCAGCTGCACGAGCTACAGCAGACGTTCCAGCCACACGAGGAGCTACAGCAGACGTTCCAGCTGCACGAGCCATCGGATGTATCGTTAGCGTGTTAAATTTTGCGAAGATTTACGAATAATACGAAGCGAATCCAAAGAAATTCGGATTCGCTTCGCAGCTGAAAATTTCCAAGATTCAATATGAATCTACGAAGCTGTGAATAGATTCGCTCATCTCTAATGAGGAGGTAAGTTCTAGACTTGACCACGACGAATCAATCGATGTTGTATATCTGGACCAAAGCATTTGACACTGTACCACATAAAAGGTTAGTATATAAAATGAGAATGCTTGGCCTGGGAGAGAATGTCTGTATGTGGGTAAGTAACTGGCTCAGTGATAGAAAACAGAGGGTGGTTATTAACGGCACATACTCAGATTGGGTCACTGTCACTAGTGGGGTACCACAGGGGTCAGTATTAGGCCCCATTCTTTTTAATTTATTTATTAATGATCTGGTAGAAGGCTTGCACAGTAAAATATCAATTTTTGCAGATGACACTAAACTGTGTAAAGTTATTAAAACAGAAGAGGACAGTACATTTGCTACAGATGGATCTGGATAGATTGGAGGCTTGGGCAGAGAAGATGCAGATGAGGTTTAACACTGACAAATGTAAGGTTATGCACATAGGAAGGAATAATGCAAGTCACCAGTACATAATAAATGGTAAAACACTGGGTAACACTGACATGGAAAAGGACCTAGGAATTTTAGTGAACAGCAAACTAAGCTGTATAAATCAGCGTCAGACAGCTGCTGCCAAGGCCAATAAGATAATGGGTTGCATCAAAAGGGGCATAGATGCCCGTGATGAGAACATAGTCCTGCCACTTTACAAATCACTAGTCTGACCACACATGGAGTACTGTGTACAGTTCTGGGCTCCGGTGAACAAGTCAGACATAGCAGAGCTGGAGAGGGTTCAGAGGAGGGCAACTAAAGTAATAACTGGAATGGGTGGACTACAGTACCCAGAAAGATTATCAAAATTAGGGTTATTCACTTTAGAAAAAAGACGACTGAGGGGAGATCTAATAACTATGTATAAATATATCAGGGGTCAGTACAGAGATCTCGCCCATGATTTATTTATCCCCAGGACTGTGACTGTGACGAGGGGACATCCTCTGCGTCTGGAGGAAAGAAGGTTTGTACACAAACATATAACAGGATTCTTTATGGTAAGAGCAGTAAGACTGTGGAAGTCTCTGCCTGAGGAAGTGGTGATGGTAAGTTCACTAAAATAGTTCAAGAGGGGCCTGAATGTTTTTCTAGAGTGTAATAATATTACAGGTTATAGTTACTAGAGAGGGGTCGTTGATCCAGGGAGTAATTCTGACTGCCTGATTAGAGTCGGGAAGAATTTTTTTCCCCCTAAAGTGGGGAAAATTGGCTTTACCTCACAAGGTTTTTTTTTGCTTTCCTCTAGATCAATTTTTAGGATAACAGGCCGAACTGGATGGACAGATGTATTTTTTCGGCCTTATAAACTATGTTACTATGTATGTTTTGGGATTTTATTTGACAGACAAACACAAAGTAGCAAGTATGCGTTAAGTGAAAAGAAAATGATACATGGTATGTGTTAAGTAAAAAGAAAATGATACATGGTTTTCAAACTTTTTAATAAAATAAAAATCTGTAAAGTGTAGCATGTATTTGTATTTAGCCCCACTGAGTAATATATTGTAGGACCCCCTTTCGCTGCAATTACAGCTGCAAATCTTTTAGGGTATGTCTCTAATAGCTTTGTACATCTAGAAGATTAAATTTTTGCCCTTTCCTCTTTGCAAAATAGCTCATGCTCAGTCAGATTGCCACAGATTCTCAATGGGATTTAGGTCTGGACTTTGAATGAATCATTCTAACACATAAATATACTTTGATCTAAACCATTCCACTGTAGCTATGGCTTAGGGTCGTTGTCCTTCTGGAAGGTGAACCTCCACCACAATCTCAAATCTTTTGCAGCCTCTACCAGGATTGCAAAGTATTTAGGCCAAAAAGTTCAACTTCTCATCTGACTAGAGCACTGCAGAGCACTGCAAACTGCAAAAGCGACTTCTTAGGGCTTCCTTTCAAAAATGTTTTTCTTCTTTCCACTCTTTCATAAAGGCCAGATTTGTGGAGTACAAGAGTAATAGTTGTCCTGTGGACATATTCTCCCATGTGAGCTGTGCATCTCTGCAGCTCCTCCAGAGAGACCATGGGCCTCTTGGCTGCTTCTCTAATTAGGGCATTTCTTTGCCTGGGCTGTCAGTTTAGATGGATAGCCATGTCTTGGTAGGTTTGCAGTTTTGCCACACTCAGAGTACAGGAAACACTTTTCAGATTTTTATTTATGTAAAAATTTTGAAAACCATGTATAATTTTCTTCTCACTTCACACATTCTTGCAACATTGTGTTGTTCTATCACGTAAAATCCCAATACAATACATTTGTTTGTGGGTGCTACATGAAAAAATGTAGAAAGGTTAAAAAAAATGAATATTTTTTCAAAACACTGTAAGTGCAGAATTGCAGCCATCCAATCTGCCACCATACCTCGTCAGCTAGTGCCAAAGAAGACTTGCACTTAAAACCTACTACTGCTAAATGTATTTTCAAGTTCTACGTTGCACTTAGTAAAAAGGACTTTGTTATGTTCAATTCTGGCCTCATTCTTCAGTGCTATAACTTTAATTACAATAGACTCCAGGGAGCAACGGTCTGAGGTAGGACACCGTGCCACTACCACTCCCATCCTTTACAGTGGCTCCTACTGTGGCCCTCTGCATAAGGAGTGGGATCACAAGTTGATTCTGCTCCATATGTGGCTGTATAATTCAGCCAGCACCAAGCCCGCAATGACCATGATGGGTGATAATGATATCGTGGTAATTTAACCCCTTGAATGCCACTGTTAATAGATAGACACAGTTTGCCTCCGCCAAAAAAATTGAACAAGTGATCAAAAAGTTAAATGAACCCAAAATGGTGCCAATAAAAAAACATTATGGGCATCCGAATACGGCGATGCAATAAAAAAAACTTACACTACCGTTCAAAAGTTTAGGGTCACTTAGAAATTTCCTTATATTTGAAAAAAAAGCACAGTTATTTTCAATGAAGATAACATTAAATTAATCAGAAATAAACTCTATACATTGTTAATGTGGTAAATGACTATCCTAGCTGCAAACGTCTGTTTTTGAATGCAATATCTACATAGGTGTAAGAGGCCCATTTCTAGCAACCATCACTCCAGTGTTCTAATGGTACATTGTGTTTGCTAACTATATAAGAAGGCTAATGGATGTTTAGAAAACCCTTGAAAACCCTTTTGCAAGTATGTTAGTACAGCTGAAAACAGTTTTGCTGGTTAGAGAAGCTATAAAACTGACCTTCCTTTGAGCTAGTTGAGAATCTGGAGCATTACTTTTGTGGGTTCGATTAAACTCTCAAAATAGCCAGAAAAAGAGAACTTTCATGTGAAACTCGACAGTCTATTCTTGATCTTAGAAATGAAGGCTATTCCATGTGAGAAATTGCCAAGAAACTGAAGATTTCCTACAATGGTGTTTACTACTCCCTTCAGAGGACAGCACAAACAGGCTCTAACCAGAGTAGAAAGAGAAGTGGGAGGCCTCGCTGCACAACTAAGCAACACAACTGAGTTTGAGAAATAGACCGCTTCACAGGTCCTCAAATGGCAGCTTCATTAAATACAGTAGTACACACAAAACGCCAGTGTCAACGTCTACAGTGAAGAGGCGACTCCGGGATGCTGGCCTTCAGGGAAGAGTGGCAAAGAAAAAGCCATATCTGAGACTGGCTAATAAAAGGAAAAGATTAATATGGGCAAAAGAACACAGACATTGGACAGAGGAAGATTGGAAAAAAGTGTTATGGACAGACAAATCAAAGTTTGAGGTGTTTGGATCACACAGAAGAACATTTGTGAGACGCAGAACAACTGAAAAGATGCTGGAAGAGTGCCTGACGCCATTGGTCAAGCATGGTGGAGGTAATGTGATGGTCTGGGGTTGCTTTGGTGCTGGTAAAGTGGGAGATTTGTACAAGGTAAAAGGGATTTTGAATAAGGAAGGCTATCACTCCATTTTGCAATACCATGCCATACCCTGTGGACAGCGCTTGACTGGAGCCAATTTCCTCCTACAACAAGAAAATGACCCAAAGCACACCTTCAAAGTATAACTATTTATGGAAGAAGCAGGCAGCTGGTATTCTATCTGTAGTGGAGTGGCCAGCGCAGTCACCAGATCTCAACCCCATTGAGCTGTTGTGGGAGCAGCCTGACTGTATGGTACGCAAAAAGTGCCCATCAAGCCAATCTAACTTGTGGAAGGGGCTTCTGGAAGCATGGGGTGAAATTTCTCCAAATTACCTCAGCAAATTAACAGCTAGAATGCCAAAGGTCTGCAATGCTGTAATTGCTGCAAATGGAGCATTCTTTAATGAAAGCAAAGTTTGAAGGAGAAAATTATTATTTCAAATAAAAATCATTATTTCTAACCTTGTCAATGTCTTGACTATATTTTCTATTCATTTTGCAACTCATTTGATAAATAAAAGTGTGAGTTTTCATGGAAAACACTAAATTGTCTGGGGGACCCCAAACGGTAGTGTATGTTGTATTTTTTTTTTTTTAGGAAACTTAATAAAAATGAAATAAATTTGGTATTGCTGTCCCACAGAATGAGCTTATCATGTCAATCTTAGCATATAATGAACACCATAAAAACTAAATCTAAAAAACCAATACAAGATATACTGAATTAAATGATGCCATTAAAAAACACAATTTGTACCACAAACAAAGGGGGCAAGATGATTGACCAGATGAGTGAAAGTTATGGGTCTTGGAAGGCAGGGAGAAAAAAAAAAAAGAAAACACAAAAACAAAAACAAAACTTGTCCTGGGTCCTTAAAGGGGTTTTCCAGGATTTGAATATCAGATCGTGGAGGCCTGTCACCCCCGCTGATCAGCTGGTTGAATGGAAGGTCTTCCCATGTTTGTTTACCTGCTCACTGTTGACATCGCAGTGGTGAGCAGGTATAACTACAAGCCATCCCATGTCCTAAACACTAGAAGAGGAATGAGCTGTCCCATTGAAATGAATGGTACAGCTTGTAGTTACACCTGCTCACCACTGTGCTGTCCACTACGATCAAGTAAACAAACAAGGGAAAGCTGTGCTCGCACGGAGCATGGCCTTCCCTTCAACCAGCTGATCGGCGGGAGTGCCAGGCGTCAGACCCCCACGATCTGATATTGATGACCTATCCTGAGGATAGGTCATCAATATTAAAACAACATACCATAACAAAAACTGCAGTGTGTATTAACATATGATAGCCCAGCCATGAATTTTATTGCTCAGCAGTGTGCCTGTCAGAATTGTTTTGTATTGGTAGTACACAAGAATATCTGAAACTTTCTAATATGTCTTATTAGAGAAAGATACTATCTTCCTCACCTTCCAGAAGCTTCTAGTTCCCTGACTGCAGGCTCTCCTTAAGGCTATATTCACACAATGGAATATTTTTCAAAGTGTATTTTCTGCAGCAGACGTGAACCAAATTTATTATGTGTTTTGACACTTTTTGAACAGTGTCTAGAAAAAAAGAAATTGCTTAAAGTAATCTGTAAAAGCAAATATTAATTTGAGTGCACCTAGATGTTGTCTTACTCCACATGAAACTTTGGTGCAATTTGGAGCAAATTGTGACAATTTGGTGTATTTTGGTGCATTTTGGTACATCTAGATTTAGAGAAATCCTATGCGCCTAGGCAGCCAAGAGGATGTGGCTTACCAGAAAAGGGCATGGTTTATCAGGAAAGGGGAAGAGGCGTAAAAGATGCAACACTTTACTACAAAATTGTGCCACAATTCTTTTCTAAATTTTTTTACATAAAAAACCAAACAATAGTTGGTATTGAGTTAACCATGCACTAAATTCATCATCCAGCGTGTATTTGGTTCATGTCTAGACAGCCTGTCTAAGGGGGTAATGTATTAAATGTGCTGCACCAGAAAAGTGGAGGGATTTTACTTGTTTTGTAGGTGGAGTAGGCCAAATTTCTGATATTTTTGTGCAATTTTAGTGTGGTTTCCACCATTCCCAACAGTTTACATTTACTAAGGGGTAGCCAGATGTTTTGTGGGTGGGGCAACTTTCAAAGGGGTTGGCCCATCTCTGACATTGATAGCATATGGATATGCCATCAATGTCAGATAGGCGCAAAGTGAAGTTTAGCACACTGCGCATTTGCAGAGCACTCTACAGACACTGCTATGGGAGTTTCAAAAATAGCTGAGCGAGCACACATGGTCACAAATGATCCACCACCTTTACATTGTTGTGGGACTTCCGAAAATAACAAAGCCAGAGTGGTGAATAGAGGGTGGCTGTGCTTGCTCTCTGTGATCTTCTTCACTTCGAGAGGGCCCGTTCTTGAGATAAGAATGGGTCCCAGATGACCTATCTGACAATGATGGCATATCCCAGCAATATGCCATCAATATCTGAGATGGGTATACCCCTTAAAGAAATTTGGAGCAATTTGCACCATTTTTGCCTATTCATAAATTAATTAATCCTAAAACACTAATGATAAATCTGTGATGTTGGTGAATTAGAAGTGTTTCATCCATTATAGTTAGTATCATGTGGCAGCCATAAACGATATGTTATTTCAAAGCTGAACAGTCATTTTAAGGCAAATTGTAGTAGGTTGTTTTTTGTCTTTCAATGGAACAACATGTAAATATTAAATATGAAAGGCTGATCCACTTTTACCAGATTTAAATAGAAGCGTACCTCCTGTGAAGGATTCAAATTTCACCATGCTCTTAGATCTTTATGTTATTGATCTTTGTGAGGTTTTTCCCTTTAAAAGTTCAACCTCTTGAAATCTCCTCCCTTCTAATCTCTAAATCAACTGTTAAATAACTAGGGGTCCATATACATTTTTGCACTGCCTACGTCTGCCCTGATAAGAACAGTAAATATCTTGTATGTGTTGTTTCTATTATACTATAATAGATAAGGTGCATACTGTACATACCATAGAGACAGAACCTGGGTCCCTTTGGAAGAGAAGGGGTAAGCAATGATTAGTCCCTCCCCTTTGCCATTGGATCACAAGGACCTGTACAGTTCTTCTTTCTCCAGCAAAGAAGAGGTGGGACAACCTGGAACAATAATGGGATGGCCATCTTGACATTTCAAGAACCCTCTATTTTCTATGTATACCAATGACCTTGACATTTATTCTTCATCTCTATACTCCACCCTCTGTGTACATAGCCTCATTTGACTGGAGTTCATATCTGTGTATACAGGACTCTAGGAATGTTGGGTGGTATTCAGATAATAATTATGCAGCTTAAAGTATTCAGAGTGAAAGAGATTTTTCTTAAATTATAGATTTTCAATTTGACTTGACAGGTATAATTACAGAAAACTCCATGGTTTGCCAGTGAGACACAACACGGATCCTTGCAACGAAGACTGTCGGCTTCATGATTAGAATACACGACAGGGTTACGCACTTGTCTAAGACACTGAAACGTGTGTATGAATGTATTATTATTGCTTAGGTAGTGTTTACCTATTACCCCTTCTGATACCTTATTAGCTGGATGGACAAATTTCTTCCCGGCGTCAAATTAGGAAATTGAACCTGATCAGCAGTAAGACCCTTCAGCATGTTTTATCTTTGGGACATTTTAAGTGTTTTTTACTGATGCCATCTGCGCTACTGTTCCTAAGATTTCACAACAAATTCAAGTGTTCACCTAGAACACAACAGCAGTTTCATAAGATTCAATGGTTGTGTTGGTGCAAAATATCACAATACATCCTGGTATACTACACCGAAGGGAAAAATTAAGCTTTCTGCATCTGCAAATAAAAATGAATAGGCTTCTCCACTTCACAATCTATAAATTCCCCCTCCAGCTCTTGCAATAGACCTAAAAACTGCCTTCCGCTGCTTCCCTCCCCTCCCCACATTGTCATTTTCCATAGGAGGATACCTTATTATATTTCTCCTATCTGTAATCAGGGCACGTAATGACAAAATACAAAACTGTGGCCATTTCCTTAATACATTTTATGATCTTCTAAACACACCAATATTTTAGGATCTTGAACACTACCGGCTGGGTTGCCAATATTTTCTTGACAACTTAGCAAAGTCTAATGACAAATAGTTTATATTAACTCCTAATAAAAAATGGAACAAGCAAATACTGTATAGTGGGATTCAAATTTTTTAACAACAGGATTCCTACTTGCGGGATGCCCATGATGTAGCATGCCAATCCATGAAATATGCAGCAATCACCTTTACTGTATGAGGACAAGGGAACACTGCTGTGATTCCTCATCCCCATAGAGAATCTGGTTCTGAGTTTATACAGCACAATCCTCTGCCCAGAAATAATGATTTAGGTGACCGCATCAGTGATGCCTTCACCCGATTGGTGGCACCTTTACACAGGGCAATTACGTAGAACAAGTGTTGTTAGGAAGATTCCTTCCTGATCATTGCCCTGTGTAAACGGGCCTTAAGTCTAGGTAGCTGATTGTTCAGACCTGTGATTTTGTATGATCCTATAGTCATGTTACTCCCTTCCATCTGTCCGCTGATTTTTTTGCTATCCTTTCAAACCTATCTTAACACGAAATAGGGAATAAATGGAAGCAGATGAATAACTTGAAGCTCCTTGACCCCAATGCAAAATCTGTAATAGGGCTCCATATACTATATGACTGTATGCAATTCATAATATTCATTCTATTCAAGCCAAAGTTATATTGTTATATTTTAGTTAGATTTTTTAAATGCATTTGGATACATAATTAATGGATGCAAAGGTGTACAGAACACAGTGGCAAGTGGAGCAGACTGAGCATTCTGCTCCATAGCCCTGCCTTCAATTTTTAGAGAACTATGGTAAAGTATTTCCATGTAAAGGACTGACCCTATAATCATGATAAAGAAGGCTGTATGGTGCTTCTGTAATGTCTTTCCCACCATAATGCTCAGCTTCTCTTACAGCCAAAGGAGCTGTAGTTTTTGAGTAAGTATGTGCATGAGCAGTGACTGCACTACCACTACTGGAAAAAATAGGAACCACAAGCTACACCATGTGTGACCAACCCAGGCAAGGGCAGATTGACCATAGCCCTTACAGGGAAACATCTTGGTGGGCCAATGCCCAAATGGCCACCTGGGACCTCCTCCCGGTCTGCCAGTGAAAGTTTTTGGGGATGTATTTTGTGCTGCTGGCAGTATTTTGTTTTTTGACTCTGTTAGGTTGGTATAATATGTCACAATATGATATTGCTGGCCCCGCCTTCTATCATTTTGGACCCAACCACAAAACAGGGCCTCTTTTAGTATTTTTTCCAGGGCCACTTTAAGTTCCCAGTCCGCCCCTGAACCCAGGCAAGACACAACTGGCAGGAGCACACATTGAGATTTGTTCTAAAAGATAGGGCACGTCATTAAAAACTTGTAAGTTTAATATCTGCGAGAACAAGAATTTTTGAAAAGCAATAACAGCAAAAATCATCGTAGCACGTTCTATACATGACTTTGGTGGGGCTGCTACTCTAACACACCACAAACCCTAAATAAAAATAAAAGTAGGGATTTAACACCCCAGATAATTCAGCAGATGGTGGTGACTTCTCTAACAAAGACTTGTCAACCCAACCATCGCATAATTACCTCTATAGAGGATTGATCAATATTTAAGTTCAACAAATCATTCCAGCTATGATATTAGCGACTTTTGCTGCCATCACCAAAAAACATCTCTGCAGCTCTAAATCCACCCTCTGGCAACAACACAGCTCCAGATTAATGCCCACAGCGTAATTCTGCTATAGATAAGAGACAGTAACCCCTTTCTAAAGTAAAAAGCAGGCTTCTAAGGAGCTAGATGAGCCAAGGCCTGTGCTAGAATGAATCACTCATAAATGTCTTTACATAGGCTCTTTAGCACATAGGCAGGCTTCTACAACTGCATAACACTTCTTTCCCAGTGGGAAGAAGGAATGAAAGTATTTTCTTCTTGACAAGCTTGCAATGAAAGGTCGTCCGCAAGAGTTTGGCTTTTACCATATCCTGAATGCTAAACAGGACTGGTAATACTCAATACTTTATGATATTACTGCTCACTAAAACCACATACACAAAGTATGATTTCAGACAATCTGCAATTTCTAATATTCTCTTACATGTGTAATCTTTGGGAAGTATATACTTCAAGCCCATTGGCAACTATAAACCAATTGTCTCCAACTGTAACCTGCTGATGGACAGCCATGAAGTCACAAGGGATTTTATTTCCTCTGGCTTCCCAGGTCTAGCTGTAAATTGCTCCTGTTAGAGCTGGGGTTATTCTGTTAGTAAAAAGCATATAGTCAATGTGCAGCGGCCCATGAGGAACAGGAGCAGAAGATGGGAGTGGCTGTATCTTGGGTTATCATACAGTCTATCATAGTGTCTGTCCTCTCACCATTGTTCCGTAGGGCAAGTGCAGATTAATGAGGGGGCACCCTTACTTCCCTTGTGGCACACCATGATTTTGAGGCTCCTGCCTGATCATAGTTGGAGTGCCCTTGATGTTAGATGGTCATGTAGAGTGCAAAGGCCAGCATATGATATAGGAATCAGAAAACCAGGCCAGAGTTAGAAGAATTAATGTTTTTCCTCACAAAATAAGTGCATTAGTAAATCTAGCTATAGCAAAACACAGTTCCAACTGTTCACAGTGCAGTTCTCTCCCAGATAGCAGTGTATGGAGTTCAGCAAGTATGTGAGCTATGCCCTTTTTCCTCTAAAGTCTCTATTAAAGGGTTATTCCCATCTCAGACAATGGGGGCATATCGCTAGGATATGCCCCCATTGTCCTATAGGTGCGGGTCCCACCGCTGGGACCCGCACCTATATCGAGAACGGAGCCCCGAAGTCAAGGAGGGCGCACTGGGTCGGCTATTTCCGTCGGCTCTATAAAAATGAATGGGAGCTGGGCCGCGCATGCGCGGTGCGCTCCCATTCATTTCTATGGAGCCAACGGAAATAGCTGAGCCAGTGCTTGGCTATTTTCGGCGGCCCCATACAAATGAATGGAGGGTGGCCCTCCTTGACTTTCGGGGCCCCGTTCTCAATATAGGTGCGGGTCCCAGTGGTGGGACCCGCACCTATAGGACAATGGGGGCATATCCTAGCGATATGCCCCCATTGTCCGAGAAGGGAATAACCCTTTAATAGAATCTATGACATGCAATAGTATTGTGGCAATGGTGGCTGTAGTGTCCACTGTGGGATACAGGGTCTTGAGGCACATCTGGCTAGGTCACGTCTAGAGATGAGCGAATCATTCAAAATTTTATTCGCCGAACATTCGCCGAACTTTTTCAAAGATTCGTGCATTCGACGAATAGATTTGTTGTATTTGCATACAAAATATATGTTATTATGTGACTGTTAGCGAACACTCGCGCAATAATAACGAACGTTCAGTTAAAAATAAACAAATGATACCCAACGTCTCGCTCACCTGAGTTGACTGGAGGCACGGTCAGCACTGGGAACTAGTGCTAGATATACATAAGAAAACAGAAGAAAAAAAGTGACCAGCTTCCAAACAAATTTTTTTAAAATAAATTCCAGCCTTTATTTTCTTCATCCAGATGCACAGTTAAAAGCCAACACTCACAGAGTC
Organism: Rhinella marina; assembly: GCA_900303285.1. Classification (NCBI taxonomy): domain Eukaryota; kingdom Metazoa; phylum Chordata; class Amphibia; order Anura; family Bufonidae; genus Rhinella; species Rhinella marina. Next base: position 81,145 of record ONZH01024594.1, read on the forward strand.
CTTATCTACGCGTTTCGGATCACACAATGCAGATCCTTAGTCATGATGTCAATGTGACGTGTGTAACTTTTGTATTTTCGCTCCGGCTGCCTCTCAGCAGGGGTTAACGTGCTGTGGCCGGAACCGCGGCCCGCCCCGATTACAGTGAAAGGGGCCGGAGCGCGGTTCCGGACCCACACGTTTACCTGCGGCAGCACGGATCCGGAGGGACCCTTCACCCACTGGATCCGGGCTGCCGCTAGTGTAGAAGTAGCCTTAGGCCATTATTTATTGACAGCTGCTGCACTACAGAGGAGCCGCTCTCACCGTCCTCCACGCCAGCGAGAGAGGACCCCACCTGCCCCTCCAACACCACCAGCCCAACTACCAGAGGTAGAAGGTAGGTAAAATAAAAAGTGTAATGGGTGGACCTTCTGTCTTCAAAATATGAGCTAAATGTATGTTTTATCTTTTGTAGCTCCAACCGACAGGGAGCAGTTTTCCCCTGGACCATGGGAAGACCACGCCGTATGGGTGTCCAGTACGTACTACAAACCAAAAAAAGGCTCAGTTAGTACAGAATACATGTCACTGAATAAGTCACTCCAGTACATGTACCAAATATATAATGACATTCAATTGATAACGTATTCTGATCCAGGTGCTGGTTAAAGTTTAGATTTTTTATTGTGGGACAACCACTTTAACTCGATCATACAAACTAAGTACATAACTGTTTCCACCACTACAGACATCCCCACTGACTTCGAAGTGGAGGCTGCATTACGGCGCTTTGGGTGCAGGCTCCACGCTGCCTCACGGCTCTTTTGTGGCCTGCAGCTGGAGCTGCAAGATCTGCAAGACATGATGGCCCGACGTCGGCAAAGGCCGGCGTAATCTTATTTTTTTGTTCCTTTCTTTTGTTTATTATATTATTTATTTGTTAAAAAGAAGTTTTTATTTATTACTAAAATATTCTTGAAAAACCTGTGTATTGAGTGTTTTGTTAAACCTTTAACACCTTCCTGATCCTGACATAGTGTGAAGAAGACAGAGTTTTTTCCCACGGCCATTTTCCCATATTAATGAAGACAGAGGTGTCTGCCGGCCGAAGTATTACTAAATTACACACACTCCTGTTCACTGATTACAATTGACAGACAGTAAAATAAAAAAGGCTTGGCTTGTTTGGGCAACGAGCCTGTACATTCTACCTTAACATAGGCAGTGAAAATTATAGATGAGCTTTTTCATGGCTGCCCCGGCCAGTAGTAGTAGGGGACGGGGTATATCAGCATAGAGTGATTGGTAAAATAAATACAACAAACTGCAGTGGTGTATAACAATGTCCGCTAATGTAACTTGTAATGGGAGGCAGAGGCAGTGTAAAAAATTATTATTTTTTGTTTTTTGTTGTTTTTTTTTTAAATATATATAACACATATATATTTATATAGTTTTTTTTTGGGGGGGGGGACTAAAGGCTGAGGCTCCAAAACAAACTTAACAATACTAAATAGAACTATTAGTAACGTTAACTAACAACAGCTACTCTCCTACTAAGCGTAGAAAAGGGAGGCAGAGGTAGACAATCGTGTTTGGTTTTAAAAAGGGTTTTGGAGACTTCGGGTTTCTCACAGCCCATGACATGACACAAGACGTTTGGCAGTAACATTATGGGCCGGCTGACACCAACAGTGGGAAGACACTCAGACTATTCTGCCCTGCAAGGCCTGATCTAATCACCACCAGCATCAGCAAGAGGAGTATGAAATTCGGATGTAATGCAGCCTTTATTCATTTTTATAAAGGTATTTTTTTATACACTGCCCGGTGACATTTTTGTCCTTTTGGCTGTCACCCCCCCCCCCCAGCGGCACTAAAAACCCTCTCTGACATGACACTTGAGGCTGGACAGGAAAGAAGCCCTAGTGCATAGTGGGACAGTTCCGGCCACTGTTGTAATCTGCCTGCCCAGAAGTCCAGGGGGTCTGAGAAGAGGCTTTGTGAGCCAGACTGTAGGTAAGCCTGAACCTGCTCATTGAGGCGGGTGATCAGGGCCTGGTCACTTGGCTGTAGCTGTTGGGAGCCTGCAGAGAAAAATTCCTGCATCATACTGATTAGGCTTAACTGGCTGCTGCTGGTTGTGGCAGGAGGTGGATGACTCTGCCGGACCTCCTTCTCAGACAAGCTGGCAGCAGGCTGGGGCTGGCTGAAAGCTGTGGCCAGGTTACTACATAGCTTCTCCCGCAATTATACTAATTTCTCTTCCCTTTCCTGGGGAGAAAAACAATCCCCCATGTTGGATTGATACCGCGGGTCCAGAAGCATCGCCAGCCAGTATTCGTCAGTCTGTCTTATGTTTAGGATACGCCTGTCACTGCGTAAGCATGAGAGCATACAACTCGCCATCCTGCCCAGCGTGCCTGAGGAGCCACTTCTTTCCATCTCAGCCTCTCTCTGAGAAACTGCTGTGTCCCTGAAAGTCTCATCATCCTCATCCTCCAGGTGTGTCTCCTCCTCGTCCTCCTCCTGGTCATCATCATCCTCATTAAAATCCAGGATTTCCTTCCCCCATTTCCCCCTGCTGCATGAGTTTGAGTGTCTTTTCCAGCACAAGTATTATTGAAATTACGTCGTTCACACTGCAGCTGTCCCGGCTGACCAATTTTGTGGCTTCTTCAAAGGGCCTTAGAACAGTGCAGGCATCTCGGACCAGCCTCCACTGCCGGAAATCAAAGCCGCACCTGCTCTCTATGGTGGAAGATTCTGGCTGCTGCTGGACAAAATCGTCTGCTGCTCTACGCTGCTCTAGGAGCCGCTGCAAGATATGAAGAGTGGAATTCCACCGGGTCGGCATGTCACCTATTAAGCGTTGTGGTGGAAGACAGTTTTGATGCTGCAGTTCCACCAGAGCGTGGAGAGATACATATGAATGGCTGAAATGAGTGCAAAGCTTCAGCGACTTTGCCAGCACTGTGCGCAGGCCAGTGAATGTTTTTAGAAATCTCTGCACCACTAGATTTAGGACATGTGCCATACAGGGAGCATGCATGAATTGACCCAGGTTCAGCGCTGCCACTATATTTGTCCCATTGTCACTCACTACCTTGCCCACTTCCAGCTGCCGTGGAGTCAGCTTCATGTAATGCAGCAAGCGCTGGCCTGTGTGGCTGCTACTGCCAAGACAAACTAAGTCTAACACTGCATGGCAGCATTTCACCTAGCACATTTGATATGAAGGAGAGGGGGTAACTCGCTGCCCTGACGCTCCAGCAGGCGGACTGCCCATGGAGGTGGAAGTGGAAAGTTGTTGAGTGGTCTGCTGCAATCCTGGCTGGAAAGCGCGTGGAGGTGTCAACAGCAATTGACCCGGTTGCTGGGGGGTTCCTGCCTCGCTGCCACTAAATACATTCAGCCAGTGGGCAGTAAAGGACATGTATTGCCCCTGGCCATAAGCACTGCTCCAGGTGTCCACCGTAACGTGCACTGTGCTGCAGAGAGACAGCTGCAGGGAACGTCCAATATTGTCAGCCACGTGGGAGTAAAGGGCGGGGATAGCTTTGTTGAAGAAGTAATGCCGGCTAGGGACCTGCCAGCGTGCCTGAGCGCAAGCCATTAGCTCCCTAAAAGCTGGGCAGTCAACCAGCTGGTACGTCAGAGACTGCACAGGCAGCAACTTTGTCAGGTGACCATTCAGTTTGCGTACTGTCGGATTACTTGTGGAGTAAAACTGCTTCCTGGCCACGCACTCGGCAATGGACAGCTGCCGAATGAGAGGACGTGGAGACATGCACGCACTGGGCGACTATGAGGTGGATGTACTAGTTACACCCCGGGATGCGGGCTGAGCTATGGCCCTGGATGCGGCCTACCTGACAGAAGGGACCCCAGAAGAAGTAACCAGCTCTTTAGTATTAATGGGCTGCTCTAAATTGCCGGCATGACGGCGCTTCAGATGGTTCCACAGAGCAGTGGTCCCAACATTTGTGGCTTTCCCACAGCTCAATTTCTGTTTACACAAATTACACATGGCCACACTGCTATCCCCCGGCAGAGTGGTGAAATACTTCCACACACCCGACGTGCGCCCTCCACAGCTGGCCAAGCTTGTAGCCCTTGCACGCTTACACACTGGTGCCGGCCCCAATTCCCAGGGAAGCACTAGCCCTGGGCCTAACTCGCCTCTGCCCTCTGTTGCTGCTACTACTACTACCACCCTCCTCCTCTGAGATCAAATCCTCCTCACCAGCCCAATCCGCTTCCCAGGTCCTCCGGTCTAACACATCAGATTCATCATCAGACTCCTCCACAACACACTTTTCGGAATGCAAATTAGGCTGTTCCCCACCAACCGACAATTCCGGGCAGTCCAAACTCTGACTGCCCTCTAAGAAATCCTCAGGGAGGCTGTCCTCTATAACCGCCGGATTATACGGTGGGCTTCGGTGGCTTTTTTTTTATATATATTGCAGAAGGGACACCACTAGGAGGGAACACTGAAGCCCGAGAAGTGGCAGAAAATGACGCGGTTTGCTGGAGTGGAATGGTGGAGCAGGACGAGTCTGACCCCTGGCTACATATGGATACTGTATCAGCAGATGACAGCAAATCATCCGGCTGAGACTGAGATGAGCATGCCATCCACTCCACTACCTCATCCACTTTCACCTCCACTACAATTTTGTGCCTTGGTGGGTTAGCCTGGTGGAACAACGGCCAAGTATTGCGAATACTACTAGTAGATGCTCCGGCTACAGGTCCTTTGGCACTTCTGCCCTGTGCCACCTTCTCCTTTTTTTTTAGAGCTCAAGGTCTGGCTGGAACTGGACCTCTTTTGCTTATCCATTCCAGACATTTTTCAATTTACTCTGTGTCCCTGCAGCTGGTCTTTGTCCCTGTATCTAACTCCCTGCCTGACTAATTACTAGCCCTGAACTGGCCCTGCACTTGCCCTGCAGTATCCCTGATATGTGTAATATGGATTCCCAGAGCAATTACACCAAATTTTCACAAAACAGGTCTCAGAACTTCACACACAGTACTTCTGCTCGTCTCAGCAGTCGCAGCAGAAGTGATGCTAATACCTTTCTAGTGGGTATTTTTGGTGATCCGCCTTCCCCATCATGCCTTTGGGTGAGTTTTTCCATTATTGATTGGTCTGATAGCTCATATTTGCTGGGATTTGGGCTCACTGTGATTTCGGTTCTTGCCCTAAACGGTGACCTCTGCTGATTTTTGTATGTAGGTAGCACCATTTTTTGACCTAATCTGCATCTAGTGACGATATTACGGTTCCAGTGACATTATTTTATGTCCAGTGATGATATTATGGATACACTTATTATCTGGCATGTTTAACATCTATTTGGGGGGACGGATCATCATTATCCCATGTCTCGTATTAACACCATGTGACCCTAGATTTACTATGTTATGATATACTTTATATATTTTTGTATTTACGTGATTTAATAAATGAGACATTTTACATTATTTGTGTAGAGAGCATTTTTCTTGCCTGCCTCTTGTGTTAGGGGTAGGTGGGATTTGTAGGCATACTGAACCAGCATGGCTACCACAGCATCTTGCAGCGGCATGCTATTCCATCCGGTTTGCGTTTAGTTGGACCATCATTTATTTATCAACAGGACAATGACCCCAAACACACCTTCAGGCTGTGTAAGGGCTATTTGACCAAGAAGGAGAGTGATGGGGTGCTATGCCAGATGACCTGGCCTCCACAGTCACCAGACCTGAACCCAATCGAGATGGTTTTGGGTGAGCGGGACCGCAGAGTGAAGGCAAAAGGGCCAACAAGTGCTAAACATCTCTGGGAACTCCTTCAAGACTGTTGGAATACCATTTCAGGTGACTACCTTTTGAAGCTCATCAAGAGAATGCCAAGAGTGTGCAAAGCAGTAATCAAAGCAAAAGGTGGCTACTTTGAAGAACCTAGAATAATTTTTGTTAAGTATATAATTCCACATGTGTTAATTCTTAGTTTTGATGCTTTCAGTGTGAATCTACAATTTTCAAAGTCATGAAAATACAGAAAACTCTTTGAATGAGAAGGTGTGTCCAAACTTTTGGTCTGTACTGTACGTAGCAATAGCGTATAATTTATAGGACAAACTACGTAGCAAATGCATACAAAGCCAAAGCGAATCACCTAATATTCGGATTCGCTTCGCAGCTAAAAATTTCCAAGATTCGATACGAAGCAATGAATCGGCGAGTGAGTCCAAGTGTGAATGGTGTCTTTATAGTATTTCTCCTCTGCAGTAAGGTCTGAATAGCTATAGTCGCATGTTACGTTACTGACTCCTTGACCATGCAGATTCCAAGTTCTCCTGCTCTGTCCTCTCTCCTTCTGTTTTTTCTCCTTCTGTAAATATTGCAGAGATCGGTTAGTCTCTGAAACTTGAGGGCCAAGAAGAAGGAGCACGTGGACTTTGCTTCCCTCCTCTCTGAAGTCTTACAATACTCTCCCAAAGGTTAGGGATGGGGCAGTTCCCATCTAACCTCCTATGAAGGCTGAGCTAAGGTGTTTAACCCTGATGGTTTGCCATCCATACACACTACTACTGGTGGGCATGCATAACATATCCAATGCATCACATAATATTTAGAACTAACCTATTTGCAGATGCCACCCCAACACACACCTTCCCATACTGGGGTACTGCCAATGTAATTCTCCAATATATTAGCCCTTACTCTTCCAAACTAGTGGCACACTTCCAGGGAGAAAACAAATCCAAATATATCATGAATTTATATAAAGGGGTATCCTATCAACTAACATTTGTGAAAAATCCATATTACTGGTGAGTGTACTCACATTTATTGTGTTCCTGCCACCCCAACTGTACTAAAAGCACAGTCAAAAAAATAATAAAGGTTGAAAAGTACTGTTATGGGACAATCTGTAGAAATAGTACTAAATTCCATTAACACTAAAAAAGATTCCAGGATTCATTAAAGGTGAAAATGGACATTGTTCAATAGATGATTGGATGAGAGTTTCATGGAAAGATATGTCTAAGAGAAGAACATACAAAATATGAGATGTTGAGCAAAAGGGCAGTGGAGGAATGCCTTCTGTCTTCGTGGTAAAGAGGATGTAATAATGTTATTACACTGCTTTGGTGTAACAACAGGGAGCTAGGGACTTGTCTTTGATGGACTGGCAGGCACAATCAATATATTGAGCTTGTGTAGGATGAGCTTCACCATAAGGTCAGGGAAAATTGACAAACAATCCAGTAACATTTCTGGGAAGAGCTCCAGAAACTGACATTACCAATGCACTGACTATAATTTCTGGTTAGTCTCTGTTAACATACCAATTTCCACTATGTTTTTTCTACGCACCTGGAAAACTCCTCATGCATATAACGCATATAATGAATATATCAATAGGACCCCATTGACCAGATATGTATTAGAACACATAAGGGGCTTTATAGAATAGTGTAGGCAAGGTAGTCTATAAGGAAACATACAGTATACCATGCAGTAACATATGTCAGACGCTTCCATCAGCGGAATATGTCACGAGTATCTTATGATGTAGGACTCCAACGTACACTGCAAATGCAGCAGAAAGATTCCTAATTGAATGATTTCTTGACGGGGCACTTCATAATGTTTTCAAGCTTGTATGCGCCAGTTTACTTGCCTTCAAAATAAGTCTGATTTCCACTGAATATACTGTAAACTGTTTTACACGTAGTTGTCAGTTATGTGACCCTGTAATTTATCTCAGTATAACTGTCTGAGTTCCCACACAATGCACCATTTTCTTACAGTAGGAAACTGCCCAATTCTGAATTAAATTGAATCAAATATTCAGACACAGAATGTTTTAGGTAGTCTTTATTATTAAATGATGGAAAAATGCTGTTGAAAGGTTGACTTTCCTTACCAGGGCCAAAAGACTGTCCAACCTCTGTGGCTAATGGCCACACAATTTTGTGGGAAAAAACAAGGAATGGTTGGGCAGGGTTTCAGCCACTTGTGGTGTAAACCTGTCCTTAGACTCCAACAAGAGTGTATCTATAAGTTTCCAAAGTCCAAGTTACCTGGGATATTAGCTGCAGTAGACTGAAAGTACATGATCAAATTTTGATCAGGTCTTCTTCAGGTTAAAGCCAAAACCAGAAATGGATTCAAAAAGGATAAGTAGACTCTTACCTGCAGACTGGATTTACATGGCCGGGTTTTCTGAGGCATTTTCTAGGCAGAAGCAGATTAGTTTAAAGAGGTGGGATAGTATCAATCCTTTAGACTTACTCTCTTTATGATCCACACCTGGTTTGAGCTTCAACAATACGTGATCAAAATCTGAATGTGTACTGGGCATCCGTAATGTGAAATGCCTTAACAGATATTTATACAACATTGAGGTGAGATCACACTTTGTGGTAGAAACCTGATTATATCATCACCTCTCCACTCATTTCAATCAGTCAATTAACACAACAGATGGCACGATTGTAACATTAGTACAGGTGTTGGTACAAATGTTAATTATATGGAAACAGTTTCACATTGTATTTTTTACCTGCACACCTAATATATATCAATAAAGAAGTAGATGATGTATCTGATATCAGGAGACAAAATTATCCTGAAACTCTTAGGAATCATTCAAATCCACTATTTCTTTCAAAGACTTAGATCAGTGTATCCAAATGGTCCTAAACAAAGCACCCTCTAAGGACATCCACTGTACGATATTTCTCCACTCTCTCCATTGACAGCCAAATGTATATGTGTATGGGGGGAGCCAAGAGGGTGTCAGGTGAGATAGCTGTCAGTTGAATGATTGTTTGGCCAACAGCTGTTGAATGTGTGTGGCTGCCCTGAGGCAAAATTAAGAGACTTTTAAAGGAAATGTGTCTCCAAAATGTTTTTTCTGCCAGTTAAAACCAGATAGTAATACATATCCTTTTCTTCTAATCTCTTTTTATTTTCTGATTGTAGATTTTTTTTTAAATTTCCTGAACATGATTATGGGGGCTGCCATCTTGCCTGAGCTGTTTTTGACAGCAGTTAGAAAGCATTAAGATTTTTTTTATGGCAGCCACATGGTCTATAGACACAATGGGCTGAAGGGGACCCTATTGACTTCTATGGGAGAGTTTTCTAGTGTATTATCGTGAAATCAGATGTTCATGGGAAAAATAGACTTAACATAAGATATACTAAGATTAAGTAAAGTAACAATCACCAAGAGTTGTCTACAAATAGACAGGCTTCATCGACCAGTGCCCGACATGGCACTTGGCCAAAACCCATATGATACAAAGACAGGTGATGGCAACAAGACATCTTACCCTGATGATGTCTTCAATGGAGCTGAACTCTCTGTTTCAAAACTTAGGGGGTCATTTATCAAACTGGTGTAAAGTAGAACTGGCTTAGTTGCCCATAGCAACCAATCAGATACCTTCTTTCATTTTCCAAAGGAGCTGTCCAAAATTAAAGGTGTAATCTGACGGATTAAACAAAACAAATGTCCCATTATGACTTCTGTTGGTCTAAAACTGCTTTTTAAATAACATTGACCCATGGAACCAAGAGGTCCCCTGCCAAGGCAAATAAGTTTGCTAAACCCTGTACCTAAATACTATTCTCAATTATTTGTTTAGTATTTGACCAAATATGTCATAGCATTTCCAGAATAATAACTTAGATATAAAGAAGATTGCACTTCATGGAGGTCCTCATCTTTTTTGTTAAAACATTGAAAAAACAATGGCAAATCAATTTTTCTCAATGGTCTGTGATGGCCTTTATCATGTGATAACATTGTAACATTTAGCACTTCCTTTTAGTTACTCATAACTCATTGTGGTATAAAATAAAAACATATTTATTTGTATGTCTTTTGATTTATTGATATCTTCTTCAATATAAACCTTTTGATATTTTTTAGTGTAAACCTTTTAACCAGCAATATCACTTCAATTATATTGAGGATAACAATTAACAGCATTATGATTACACATTTATTCAGGAATCTTCTTATATACTTTATATCTATATACTATATATCCTTTGGTATTTTGTTTGCAGATGTACCCAGTTTCCCTATGTTATATCATTAGTTAAAAGCTTTGCCCTTTTTCATAAGAACACATATAATAACATACATTTACAATACACTTGGCATACATATACTGAGTGTCTATGCAATCAGGTGTATACTCAGTGAAAACGCATCCTAAAAGACATTTTAAAAAAATGTATTTTCTTTCTTTGTGGTGGTGGTTTATATAGTTAAGGGAAGAGCAGAAGACGTCCTGTGTTGTCCAACTTTTCTCTTCTATCCCCTCTATGTAATCTACACACACACAATCTGAGTTCTTTGAACTCATAAAAAATCCCTTGGAGCTCCAATGAAACAAAACACCCAGGCACATTCCATAACACACATAAAACATTATACAAATGTAAGTAGTTCCTCTCCATACACTTAGTACCTCGATTTATCCATTCAATTTCCCTTGCTGTTAATATGCTTTATTATTAGTATGCACACACTTTACTTTCCTTCATAGAAGTACCCAGCTTTCTGAAACTAATGCAAATACAATTATTGAAGACAAAACACTAAAAATTGCATATAATAAAATAACAAAATCAATACAATGCCACATGAACTTAATCATTATACTAGGGATATCCCATATTATATACAAGCAATCATCATTAAAATCATGTATTTTTTAAGTACACTTATAAAAGTACAGTTTTATCCATTTTTTTTTCCTCTACACATGCTGCATATCCTCCCTAAGAGATAAGAATACAGCCCAGGAAAGAAAGGAAACTAAATAATTACTCTTCACTCTGTTTCTTCTTGTGTATAATCTGTATTAAACCAAATAAAAACAATTAATGCAACATTTTATGCCTTAATCACTTATTAAACTCATCACTACATTTTCTCTTACATCAGCATACTTTTAGTTTTTCTTTCTCTCTCCCCCCCCCTCTTTTTTTCTCTGAACAAAGAGATATAACTGCAGACTCAAAACCAAAATATGTGTGTATTCATACGTGCTCATACTAATTATAGAATCTGGGGGACGCTGGCGGCTTGCTTATATGAACAGTCAAAGACCCTTAAAAATGACCCACAGTTTAAGGGATCTATAAACTTTTCTCTTAACCCTTATTTTCCCAGTCTCTAGTGCAAGTCATGGTTATGCTACTCCAGGGCAATACAGCTTTAAAATATACAAATGCATTTTTCATATTGTTTCCCGAACATCTGGGCACTCTTCCTTATTAACCATTGGATGAACTTTAATATCTACAATGGACAGACTCTCAACTTCCCATGTTCCGGCAGACTATCAGACTGTGTCAGTGATCTCTATAAATATATGCATTTAGCCACTTATAGAGATCCCATTTGGCAGCTTAATCAGTCATCCTTCCCTTGTCTAATAGATGCATGGAATCCCATCCATAGACAACCAGATCATACCAACTCTTTGTATCATTTCATAAACAATAAGTGTATTGTTTTGCCCAAATCCCACTTCTGACACCAAATGTATTATTGGGAGATCAGAAGTTCAGAAAAAAAACCTAATATGATTTAGGTGCATAAATAGTTTACTAAACTATGATAAAATATATATACAAAGATGAACAAAGACAATAATAAAGGAAAGTAAAAGTCACCAAGAGTCATCTACAAATTGGTGGACTATATCGACCAGTGCCGAACATGGCATTCAGCCAAAACACATCTGATACAAAGAGAGGTGATGGTAGCAAGACATGTTACTTTGATGTTGTCTTCAATAGGGCTGTAGTGTATTCTACTCTCCTGGTTCCTCCTAGACCCACCTAAAGGTTAGTATACATGTACAGTTACCTCATACTGTAGAAATGTGGCCAGGTATAGATATCACTAAAAAACTACATGGATTTAAAGGGGAAGCACCAATTTAAAACCTCACTTTACATCTGGGCATGCTCTGTGACCTGTGCAAAGCTCATTGTACAAGGAAAGAATAGATCAGCTTTGCCAATCACCTATTGTGATCCTGTCTTATCTGTCATTCTGATCGTGCATATAATTATATCACTTCTGTGTATAGATTAAGAGGTGGTGCCTATTAATATTCTTATTGGCCAGTGAAAAAACTGCAAGATTTCATGGATTTTGTTTAAATATAGATATTGACATGGAAAATGAAAATATCAGCAAAAATGTGTTAAACATCTACAATGCAGTTTGTGGAATGTACAGCTGATTTTGTAATAGGTAGGTCATTACAAAACAATGGGTGACACTTGCACCAAAATCCCGAGCACACCAGAAGATAAGCAAGCACAGACCAGTGGGGAAGAAAGGTGCAGTAGTGATGTAAGTGGCAGGAAATAGGTGCAAACAGTTCACAACTCGGATACAAGGTTGAGTCCCTTAGAGATAGAGATACCTTAAGGTACACTGTTATGGGCAAACATAAAACTGGAACATGGCCAGTCTCTTATCCGTTATCCAAGGCTCTGGACCCCTTGCGACTTATTTATTTTTCTGGTTCAGGCTTGACAGCTGTCAGGGCTGGGATAAACAGATAAGGGGTAAGTGATCCCTGAGCTTAATCCCAACCCCTTTCCCTGCCTATTGCCCACTCAGGCTAACCCCTGAGCCGACAACCTGAAGACTTGAAATACACTAGCAAAGTGCAGGGGATGGGAAGACAAACAAGACAGACAAACAAGAACCAAATGAGTAGTCAGGTAGCCGCGTCAAAACCAGGAGAGTACGTCAGGAACAAAATCAGCAAGCAAAGAGCAGTCAAAAACACGCCAAGGGTCAAAGAACAACAAGAGTCTAAACTGCAGAGCAAAAATGTCAAACCAGGTAGTAGCAAGGAATCTCCAAACACTGGCAGCTAGGTAAAAGTTAGAGGGCCTTAAATACCTAGCAGACCCCACCCAACCAGCTGACTGGGAGGAGAAAGCAAGGAACAAAAACGTAACTCATGAGATACCAAATGAATAGAAAATAAACAGACACTATATTGCTCGCGTTTTCCGGCGACCAGTAACAGGCCGCGAGCGAGAGTGCGCACCAGCCACGTCCCTGGCACTTATGACCGTCACGCGCGTCCCCTGCCTGGGACGCGCATCCACAGCCAGAGACCGCCGGCTGGAGGAGGAGCCTGCCGAAATAGCAGACGAAGCCTGACCACGGGCAACCACCTCGCCACCAGAGTCAGAGACAGGACCAGCAGAACGGGTGCAATGACTGCCGGTCCTGACAGTACCCTCCCCCCTCCAGGAGGGGCCTCCGGACCCTTAGAACTCAGAGATGGTTTAGAAGGATGACTCTGGTGAAACAATCTCACTAAGCGGGGTGCATGCATATCCCTAGCAGGGACCCAAGATCTATCTTCTGGACCGAATCCCTTCCAATGGATGAGGTACTGAAGGGAATTCCTCACCAACCTAGAGTCCAGAACCCTCTCCACCTCATACTCAAGATCTCCAACCACAACAGACGGAGAGGGAGGGTCAGGGAGGGGTACAACAGGGTCAACATAGCGCTTTAGCAGATTTTTATGAAAAGTATTGTGGACCCACCATTCAGGGGGCAATGCAACCTTGAAAGATACCGGATTAAACACATGAGTTATGACAAAAGGACCGATGAACCTAGGAGCAAATTTCAGAGATGGAACTTTCAATTTGAGGTTTTTAGTAGACAACAAGACTTTATCACCCACAACAAAAGTTTCAGAGACAGAATGTTTATTCCTGGAATGGTGGACCATTTGGCTTTGTGATTTTTTCAAGTTCTGCTGAACTCGTGACCACACTGTGCACAGTTGGTTAGTTATGGATTCTGTCCGAGGAGTATCAGAAACAGAACACGATGAGAAAGAAAACCTGGGGTGAAAACCATAATTACAGTAAAAGGGTGATGTGAGTGTGGATGAACTAGTGTGATTGTTGATAGCAAATTCAGCTAGCGGGAGATATGAGGCCCACTGATGCTGACAGTCAGAGATAAAAAGACGAAGGTACTGGATCAGCTCCTGATTCATCCTCTCCGTCTGCCCATTGGTTTCAGGGTAAAGGCAGAAGAAAAGGACAATTTAACCTCTAATTTTGAACAGAAAGCTCGCCAAAACTTAGCCACAAATTGTACCCCCCTGTTGGATACCACCTCATCAGGAATACCATGGAGACGAACCACATGCTGGATAAACAGATCAGCCAATTCTTCCGCTGATGGCAGTTTTTTCAATGGAATGAAATGACCCATTTTAGAGAACCGATCCACCAGCACCCAAATGACAGTGCACCCCTGGGATGGTGGCAAATCGGTAACAAAGTCCATGGAAATGTTAGACCAGGGTTTGTCTGGCACTGGAAGCGGGAGAAGAGGTCCCTCAGGACGTCTCCTGGGGATCCTTGACAAGCCTGAACAAAAGCATAAACGTCAGTATGCATACGTGGCCACCAATAATTTCTTTTCAGTAAATCTAATGTTCCCCGAACACCTGGGTGACCTGCTAGCACTGAACAATGTGTCTCCTCTAACACTCTCAAACAGCAAGACATGGGAACAAACAATTTGCCTTCCGGAAGGTCTTTAGGAGCAGAATTTTGTTCAGCAAGAATTTGAGAAGAGAGGTGAGAGGAGACAGCTGCCAGTACAATACCTGGAGGTAAAATGTTACCAGACTCAGACTCCGAACCCTCAGGAATACCGAAACTCCGGGATAAAGCATCAGCTTTAACATTTTTCGTACCCGGTCGGTAGGTAACAACAAAATTAAAACGTGAGAAAAACAAGGCCCATCTGGCCTAACGAGCATTGAGACGTTTTGCACTATCAAGATACACTAGGTTTTTATGGTCTGTGATCACTGTCACTGGGTGAAGAGCTCCCTCCAAAAAATGGCGCCAGACTTCAAAAGCCCATTTGATGGCAAGGAGCTCGTGATTCCCAATATCATAATTTCTTTCACATGAAGAGAATTTTTTAGAGAAAAATGCACATGGCCTGAGGTTTGTGAGAGCAGAAGACCCTTGAGATAATACTGCCCCTACACCGACCTCAGAATCATCTACTTCTACAATGAATGGTTGAGAGAGATCAGGCTGAATCAACACAGGGGCTGTAGAAAAAGCTTTCTTGAGCTCCTGAAACACAGAGTATGCTGCAGGAGACCAGTTACTAGGATCAGCCCCCTTGCGGGTAAGATCCGTGAGTGGTTTGGCGATTACGGAAAAGTTTTTTATAAAGTTTCTGTAGTAATTGGCAAAACCTAGAAACCGTTGAAGGGATTTTAAGTCAGTGGGGCGGACCCACTCTGCTATCGCCTGAACCTTACACGGATCCATCTGTACATCGGAAGGAGTGACCACATAACCCAGAAATGAAACCTTTTGCACACAAAAAATACATTTTTCCAACTTAGCGAACAAAGAGTTTTTTCGCAACCAGGACAACACAAGGCGAAGATGTTCATGATGGGTGGGCAGATCTGGAGAAAAAATCAGGATGTCATCCAGATAGACCACCATAAAGACCCCAATAACATCATGAAAAATAGTATTCATAAAACCTTGGAAGACTGCCGGGGCATTACTCAGACCGAAAGGCATAACAAGATATTCAAAGTGCCCCAGTGGTGTGTTAAAAGCAGTCTTCCACTCATCTCCTTGCCGAATCCGAATCAGATTATACGCTCCCCTTAGTTCTAATTTGGAGAACCAATTAGCCCCAGAAACCTGATTCAGAAGGTCCGGAATAAGAGGAAGAGGTCCAGAGTTCTTGACCATGATTTTATTTAATTTGCGGTAATCAATACACGGCCTTAACCCACCATCTTTTTTCTCCACAAAAAAGAACCCAGCCCCCGTTGAGGACTCAGAAGGTCGAATATGCCCAATAGCCAAGCTTTCATCAATATACTGCTTAAGCGACTCTCTTTCAGGTACAGACAGATTATAAATACGACCCTTAGGCAGCTTGACTTTGGGCAAGAGATCTATCTTACAGTCAAAATCCCTATGAGGAGGAAGGACTTGAGACAGGGGTTTGGAGAATACATCTGCAAAATCAGAGATAAACTCCGGGATGCCAGCATCACATGCAATCGTGGTACAGAGTGAGACCTGAGACATATGGGCCTTACACTGAGGACCCCAGCGAACAAGATCCAGTGTACCCCAGTCAATAACTGGATTATGTTCCTGGAGCCAAGGCATTCCCAGGATAACGTTCACCGACAAATTTTTCATAACCAGAAAAGAACAATATTCAATGTGTAGTGCACCCACCACCAATTTTATCTCGGGGGTGCGGAATTTGACCAAACCAGCACGCAATGGGGTCATATCCACACTTGATACTAGGATAGGAGGGGACAATGGAATCATGGAAGACAAAACCTGGGACACAAAATCCAAGTCGATGAAATTAGCGGCTGCACCCGAGTCCAGAAAAGCCAGACCTGTACATGAGGCTGACTGGACCTCAATAGTGCAGGGCAAAAACATTTTAGAAATTTTAGGGAGTACCTGAGCTCCTAGGCAGTCCTCCCGACAACTGCCTAGGAGCGGAAGTTTTCCTGCTGTGACTTCTTGGGACAGGCATTTAGCTGATGTTCGGGACTCCCACAGTAGAAACATAGTCGATTCTTCCGGCGATGTTCCCTCCTCTGCTCTGGGGTGATACTGCCAAGCTCCATTGGTTCAGGCCCAGGTAGAGATGAGACCGGACTGAGGGTCGGCCGAGGAGCGGGAGACACCCGAGGTGGTCGTCTGGACCTTAGGCGTCGATCTGCCCGGATGGCGAGGGTCATAGCTTCGTCAAGAGTTTTAGGTTCTGCATAAGCTAATAACAAGTCTTTTACCTGGTCTGAGAGGCCGGTCATGAATAGGTCTTTCAAGGCCTGATCGTTCCACCCCGAGTCCGTCACGTACTGTCTGAACGTAGCACAATATTCTTCCGCCATTTGTCTACCCTGACAGAGGGATAACAAGTGGGAAACCGCTAACGCAGGTCGGTCTGGGTCATCATAAATCTGACCCAGTGCAGAAAAAAAACTGTCCAGAGAAGAACGCAGAGGTGAATCAGGAGGTAAGGAAAGCGCCCAATTTTGCGGGTCACCCCACAGGAGAGACATGACCAACCCCACCTTTTGCGCTTCTGTCCCAGAGTACCGAGATCATAAAGAAAAATAAAGTTTACACCCTTCCCGAAATGAAAAAAATCTCTTACGATCGCCAGAAAAAAGGTCAGGAATGGGAACCTTAGGTTCAGGTGCAGGTGACTGAACGGCCAGAGGTGGCAGCGGGGCCATAGCATGCATGTCTTCCTGAACCTGAAGGCGGATAGCCAGATCTTGAACCAACTTGGTCAAGGCCTGGACCTGTGCGACCACAGCTGACATAGGCTCCATAGGTGGCGTGAACGTAGCTGGACGTATGCAGGTTGCAGGCCTCTTTTGGGCCAGTGTTTCTGTCAGGGCTGGGATAAACAGATAAGGGGTAAGTGATCCCTGAGCTTAATCCCAACCCCTTTCCCTGCCTATTGCCCACTCAGGCTAACCCCTGAGCCGACAACCTGAAGACTTGAAATACACTAGCAAAGTGCAGGGGATGGGAAGACAAACAAGACAGACAAACAAGAACCAAATGAGTAGTCAGGTAGCCGCGTCAAAACCAGGAGAGTACGTCAGGAACAAAATCAGCAAGCAAAGAGTAGTCAAAAACACGCCAAGGGTCAAAGAACAACAAGAGTCTAAACTGCAGAGCAAAAATGTCAAACCAGGTAGTAGCAAGGAATCTCCAAAAACTGGCAGCTAGGTAAAAGTTAGAGGGCCTTAAATACCTAGCAGACCCCACCCAACCAGCTGACTGGGAGGAGAAAGCAAGGAACAAAAACTTAACTCATGAGATACCAAATGAACAGAAAATAAACAGACACTATATTGCTCGCGTTTTCCGGCGACCAGTAACAGGCCGCGAGCGAGAGTGCGCACCAGCCACGTCCCTGGCACTTATGACCGTCGCGCGCATCCCCTGCCTGGAACGCGCATCCACAGCCAGAGACCGCCGGCTGGAGGAGGAGCCTGCCGAAATAGCGGACGAAGCCTGACCACGGGCAACCACCTCGCCACCAGAGTCAGAGACAGGACCAGCAGAACGGGTGCAATGACTGCCAGTCCTGACAACAGCAGGCTCTTCAGTTGCAGTTTTCATACTAGTTGTTGTGGAGGCTTTAACAGCATGTATAAGAGAAGATGTGGATGCCAGCTCTGGTGGTGGTATACTTTGAGTTACAGCAGAAAAGGTGGCAACTGCTGTTTGGAGAGCGGCAGTACTCCTCTACCCATGGTAGGACATAGGAAGGGTCCAGTGGAGACTCTGATCTGTAGATGATCCAGAGCTCAGGGTGGCTAGGTTCTTCTGCCCATACCAGGTCGATACTATAGCGCACAGGCTGCGGACGGACCATTTTGGTCCTCTGGCCATACCTCAGCTGGTTCAGTGGGAACTGGAGGCTTCAGTAGTATGGTGATCCTCATAGAAACACTCCCTAGGACCGTCTGTGGAGTTATATTTAACATGCTCACCTGGAAGCGGGCTAAGGAGGTGCTGGGGAAGATATGACCAGTTCACTGACCCACAGCATACCAGGAGCTCTTCTGCTGTCTCGTCATCCTGGAGAACCCAAATCTGCAGTCGATGGAGAACCATAGGATAGTGCCCTTCCTCCGCTCCAGTACGGGGTCCCCAGCTTGGGGGTTCTCTAAGATGTTGAGCACCCTCTGCATATTTTCTGCACGGTACACCTTCATCCAATCTCCAATGAGTTCCACAACTCTCTGGCCTCAGTAGATGAGCTGCTCATAAGGTGGAGCCCTGGAGCACATTTATTGCACTGTATTTGAACTGCATTGTAGAAAGGATCATTACACAGCTAGCTAATACTGACAGACTTTGAGATTTTCCAGTCTGTGCACTGAGAAGATGACAATTTTCTACAGTTACCATAAGGGCCTATGCAGAGATAAGTTTTTTGGGGGGGAACTTTTGACCATCTGGTTAAGCTCTGTCAGATGGTTATTTACGTCTGGAAACTGCTTGGTCATTCCCATTGGCTTGTATTGAGATGCAATACAAGTCTATTGCAGCCGTAAACTGCAACATTGGTCCTGGATCTGTTGTCGGCTGTATAAAAATAGGGCAGTCAGAGCCTCTAGTTGTCTGCAAATAGGGACCAGAGTTTAATAGGTGAGTTTCTGCGAGACTGCGCAAGTGACCAGAAGAAGATGATGAGACTGGGATACTCTGCCTGATGACCGAGCCGCAGACCCTGGGTCACTAAACCTTTGACCAGTGTCCCTTCTGAGAGGGAGAGAGGGACAGTGAGCTTGTCCTTGGCATGAAACTTTCTTCTGCCAGAAAGGAGACTGGATAAGTCAGCTCAGTGTATTGCCTGTATTGTTTTACACTTCCGTTCCTCCAGTAAAGAAGCACACCTGTTTACTGCAAAGGTTGACTCTCTGGACTTATTTCTGATTGGGGTGCACCACACCTTACTGTCCCCTCCAGAAAGCGGCAACACATGGTTACACCTCAGTGGGATCCAGGGTAGTGTTAGGGCAACCTCAAACCCAGTCACTGCAATAAACTGTTTTTATTATAGCTACATCATAGTAAAAAAGGCGTCATTGTCACTGTCTCTGGTGATAGTTTTCCTGTCTTTCCACTCTCTATGATCACAGCATAGTGCAATTATGCTGCTGTCAGTGTCCTTCTGCTCTTTAAAATTCCAGAAGACACATTGCTTGATTCGATTAGAAAAGCTAATGAGGGTGAGTCAGCATAAGAGATAACTGCCTTGGGCTTTTTAATATTTTCTCCTCTTTTGCATTACATCCTAGTTCAGCATTTAGAAAGACTATGTTTGGTACTTTTGAATCCCCCCTGCTCAACAATCCCCTCTTGAAAGTTTCAACATGTCTCTTACCGGTTCATTCCTTTTGGCCCAAAAGCTTCCAGTCCTTGAGTATTTACATAGAACTGTTAATGAAGCTTGAGTCAAGTCTCTGAAAGTCACTGTTATTGCATATAGCCACTGGCACATAGTCTCTCACTTACAGAGAAAGCTGAGGTTGGCTTACAAATGAGAGATTTTATTGTTTGAAATCACTTCTGTGTATCCGACTTTATTAATAGAGCAAACACAAGAATTAGCTCACAGCGAAAGTGGGGATTATTTCATCGACATGCAGAGTCTCAGGGTAAATGGTTACAAATGATAGGGAACCAATTATAATATACTTATTAGCATAGGACTTTAGCGATGCAGTGTTCGCAGCTCACTTTGCAGGGGATGTCATGTTTGCCAAAAAAATAGTGACCATTGAGGTCTATCCTTTAACGGAATCGTGTCAGCTTGAATTTTGCTTTACTGCTCTGATGATGGAACAGAAAAACTAAATTCCTTGGGCAGAATTTGAACTCTTTTTCCATAAGGTTAAAGTACAGATGTGATCTGATTTTGCATCTTTTTTATCTTGCCTTTTCTTAAAGTGTAACTGTCATATTTTTTTTATTTGCTAGTTTAATAGAGCTAGGCATGTATACCCGAGTTAGTCTGTCAATTATTGTCAAAAGATCTGTAATTACCTTATAATGACAGCTTTCATTAATGTCCCCGTCCCTCCCCACTGGTCCCTTAAAAGACTGTTGCTATGGCTCATCTAAGAAGACAGGAAGACAGAGGGGCAGTCCTCCACACTGCATGCCTGCATTAGGCTTCAGAATGAGGAGGCGTGTCTCTCATTAATCCAGTCTGATTGGCTGGCAGGAAGCTGATGGCTACAGCAAGTGTGTATGTGAAGTGATGGAAAACAGTTTTGGCCTCAGAGAACTGGCAGAGGAGCCATCTTGAGAAGATCTTCATATTGTAGAGGTTAAAACAGTCGTAACTAAGGGAAAAACTCAAGAAAACAGTGGTATGTGAATAAAGTAAAGATTGCTTTATGCATAATGCTCCATTAACAGTAACATATGCTAAAATTGATTTTTTTTTTTATGAAAACAAGACAGTTACACTTTAAGTATTGGCTACTTAAAATGACCCTCTGGTTCAAGACAACATTCACATTAATTCTGGAAGGAACAAAACACTTACCTGGCTCCCTCCTTTTCATCTTCTTACCTGCAGATTTGTCAATTCTTGGCGTCCTATTCTGCAATCAAAGATGGCTGCACTGCTTCTCAGACTGCCTAATGCATACAGTGCTTTTGGTAGCCCAAGACTATTTCTATTTTCTAATTCTATTTTCCCTTGGATTGGCCAGTACTGGTCAAGTGAGCAGTGCTGGCCAATCTAAGGGCAAGGCCGTAAAATTGGTAAATATCTTGAGATACACAATGTCAGTCAGTCTGGCAGTCTGAGAAGTGGTGTCCCCATCTTGGATGACAGAAGATGAGACCAAGAATAAGTTGAAATGCAACTAAAAAGATGAAATGGAGGTCACCCAGTAAGAGTCTTATTCGCTCCCCAGTTAAAGCCGTTCACCAGGAATGACTTAAAATGGCCGCAAGTAACCTATCCTATTCTTTAGACAGCAATCATTAAAAGCACTTAAAGCAACCCAGAAATGTGCATTTTTTCTTGAACCAGAGGGTTTCGTTAATACTTAATTAAAAAACCACTAAGATCTGTGACTGCAGGTTAGCAGCATTGTCTATTGGATTAATAAGGTCATCTAAAATTCGCCTCTTGTCTCAGTGGCTCAAATTTCTGCTCCTCCCCTTGCTCTACACTTCATCTCTGCTTATCCAGATGAGTTCACAGACATAAACAGAATTCCCACACACACTGACCAGAAAATCAGTGCATGTGACGTTTATTCACATAACACAGATTAAAGAAACTAAACCATTAAATTAAAATTATCAACTGCCCCATCCTAAAGTCTTAATTAGGGATGAGCGAATTGACTTCGGATGAAACATCTGAAGTCGATTCGCATAAAACTTTGTTAGAATACTGTACTGAGCGAGCGCTCCGTACAGTATTAGAATGTATTGGCTCCTATGAGGCGAAGTTATTACTTCACGAAGTCTCACGAGACTTCGGGTAATAACTTCAGAAATGAACTTCTACTGTTAAAAAACTGTTACCAAACTCGGTTTTGGTTCCAAGTGGTACGCTCGCTCGCTCTGTACAGTATTCTAACAAATTTTTATGCGAATCGACTTCGGATGTTTCAAGTCAATTCGCTCATCCCTAAACTTAATGCTCTACTTATGAGCTTGGAAAATGTAATTAATCTAAATGGAACTCAGTCCTTACAGGTTACATTGGTCCTCAAGACCCCACATGAGGATGGTGCAGTGACTGACATGGTCTCAGAAATTTAATAGGAAAAGGTGTTTTCAGTATTACTCAGTATTATAACAATGGTGGTTACAGTCTCTCTGAATGGGTACAAGGTTATTGGTTACAGCACAACAGTTCACAAAGGCAGTATGCTTGGTGCTTACACTTTTGGGGAAAGGCAGTTACAGTAGCAGGTATGTTATAACTATCCTCTGCAGGCCCTCGAGTGGCACTACTCTAAGCAAGACTTACAGATGTAGCAGACTTAACACACACATTTGGTGAGTTATCACTTCTGGTTAACACGTTATGACTGTGAGTTAACTCTGCTGCATCTGTACTCCAGCCACCAGCCACAAGATAATTTGTTGTATGCTAGTCAGCCAAGTACAGTAACATAGTAACATAGTAACATAATCTATAAGTACACAATATCACTCACAGTCTGTAGTT
Organism: Rhinella marina; assembly: GCA_900303285.1. Classification (NCBI taxonomy): domain Eukaryota; kingdom Metazoa; phylum Chordata; class Amphibia; order Anura; family Bufonidae; genus Rhinella; species Rhinella marina. The sequence continues at coordinate 103,976 of ONZH01024594.1, forward strand.
GACACACCATGTCATTACAGTACTACCCCTCTAAAGCATACAACAGGTGGGCAAACTGGTTGGTTACACTTACTGGTTGCTCAGATTGATCATACAGCTGGTCAATGGTCCATAACTACTTACAAGTAACTCTATCTTGAACTCGGGTCACCCACAATCACTTTGGGCAGGGGCTTAGTCTGTAACCAGTCACAGACTCCAGGGCTGCTCCAAAAGCAGTTCAGTGGGCCTAATGTTATCATGCAGAGTAGAGTCAGGTGAAGTGTAGGGTGTGGAATACCTTGCCTCATGGATCTCAGGATCTTCACAAAAGTTAGGCCATCTACTGTAGATCAAGGGTAGGATTATCTTTGGTGTTTGCCCTACTGTCCCTCAAATGTTATGATTAAAATCGTTTACTTGATCAAAAATCATCATTTGTACTCACTAACGTTACCTTTAAAGAAGGAAATTTTTCAGTTTTCATTATGGTGGAACTGGATTGCTTTCTGGTTTAGTTTTCCTTTTATTCACCATGATCAACCCAGCCAGGCAGTATGTCTGATTCAATAGGGTTGATCATGGGGGGTTTTGTGGTACTTAGATATTGATGGCCCATCATCAGGACAGTCATCAATATAAGAATGGGGAGGGTCCAACAGCCGGCACGCCCACTGATCAGCTGCTTCATACAGCACCCAATGCCAAAAACTATACAGTAAACAGCACAAAGTTCTAGCCACCTTGTATTGGCCATGCCAGGGTACTGCAGCTCAGCTCAAATTCAATTAAATTGGAAGTAGGTGCAGTACGCCAGCGTCAGAATTTACATAGTTTAGCCTTCCTTCCAGTATATAGTTTCCAGTGCTAGGAGATTCCTGACATAACTGCCAGGTGTTGGATGCCAATAGATCTGATATTGATGTCCCATCCTTAGGACAATATCTAGGTCCTGGATAATCAATTTAAAGTAACAATGTACTGTACATACAAGAATCGCATATATTACCTTTACATTTTACATGATGACATCACTGCATCGCTCCTTCCTACCAGGATCACACAGGCAGGCGAGAGATGGAGCAAGAAGCTTCACCATTAAACTTCTCATCAGGATGCAGATACAGTTGAAATCAGGTCAAAGTACAGCCTACCCAGGGCCGCAGGACAGTCACCAGATCCAGGATGGTTGGGAGGAAGCATTTCCTGTTGGACTTTAAGGAACATTTGTCATTTCTCTGTGGGAGTTTTTGTTAAATCAAAAAGTCGCAAATTTTGTACATGCTTATGAAAAACGAGAGACTTCTTGGGGGCTTTGGGCCTCTCACACAACGAATGAGGCAGAGAGTGGGTTCTTTTGCTGGTTTTGATTTTAGTTCTCACACATGGACTTTCACAGATAAACCACAATTATTAAGAGGTGTGTGCCTTCTAAAATGTGGTGCATCTGACATCAGAGGGGGATATATTAGTGGTGTGATGTGTTAAGCTAGTCTTAATGAATGCTGACTGGAGAGCATATTGAATAGTCTTCAGGAATGCTGCAAGATTCATCTAGCTAAACCCAGAAGATGAACTGAGATCCATATGTCTACCAAAACATAAAATGGCTAGACTAGTAATATTTACTCATGGGCATATCATCGGATGATAACATGATGACCCTATTATATTTTATTCCTTTTAGTTTACATGTATAAACTTTATACATGTAAACCAAAAGGAATAAAATATAATAGGGTCATCATGTTATCATCCGATGATATGCCCATGAGTAAATATTACTAGTCTAGCATAAATTATTATTATGGAGCAGAATTTTTACAGAGGTCACACTATTGCAGTGACAAAAGGATTTATTGCTGCACTTTTCAGTAGTACAAATGGTTAATGTGGCTTTGCCATGCACTTATTTTCAGAAAGGCTGTATATAGGTCGGAATCAGTTAAAGGGAGTCTTTCACCAATATAACTAAGAGCAGTATCCCACAGAAGATTGCAGACACATCCCAGACATACCTGTGTGCACTGTGTGTCTGTATTACATGTCCAGGAAAAACACTTTTATTCTGCAGGAAAACAGCTCCCAAGTGCCCAGCTCTGCTGCTGCAAGTGCCCAAAGCAAACTAGACTGAAGAGGGGATGGCTGCTTTAGTTGCTCATATCTTGGGATTGGTAGCCACTAGAAATATGAACCTGACTGGCATTCCAACCTTTCAAATGATACCAAAATCACAGCATTATATCCAGTATATCAGAAGATATAGCTGTTAGAAATCAAGTCAGGAGTGAAAGCTGTTTTTACTTTCACTTTCAGCTGGGCACTTTGGAGCTGTTTTCAAGCAGAATAAAAGTGCTTTTCCTGGACATGTAATACAGACACAATGTGCACACAGGTATGTCTGGGATGTGTCTGCTATCTTCGTGGGGCAGTGCTCTTAGTTATATTGGTGAAAATTAGGTGACAGACTCCCTTTAACTGGCAGTCCTGTGATAGTGGTGGATCCTATTTTTTTTTTTTTTTTTGTAAGGAAGCCAAGAGAAAAGATATGCATGTAATTGAAATTAAAGCAGTTAAAGCAGAAGAAAAAGAATTCTTCTCCAGGGAGACACCATCCCTTTGAGTATAAAACGGTTAGAAAAGCAACCGTGCTAAGAAGCAACCTCTGACAGAGAGAAGAACAAACTTTTTACAGAAGGTTGAAGACCATTATAAAGGGACTATTCTTGAAAAAGAAAGCCTTTGAACGGTAATGCACATTTATGGCTATAGATTTAACTGCACATGGATTGAGGTATTTGCTTATGGTGTCCTTCCACACTACTGAGATAGATGGCCCATCTGTTCTAGGACAGCATCCCACAGTTGAGCATTGCAGAGAAATATTAAGAGAAATTGCACACTTTTGGTCAATTGTATCTATAGAAAGAGAATCTGTGAGGACCATCATGGTAGCCACCCCTATACACAGCCTTTGGGAAAAGCCTAACTTGGGGTATATTTGAGGACTGTTAATTGTACTGTGCCACCTATTATCCACTGAATACAAAAGAGACTATATTTTGCTTTAACCAAGCTGGCCTGGTCACTTGTCTCCATATCCAAAGTATGTACCATCCAAAGTTGATTCGCTCATCCCTAGTTTTATACTTCCTCCAGTAAAGAAGCACACTGATTTACTGAAAATCCTTACTCTCTGTATTTATCTCCCATTGGGGTGCACCACATTTTACTATCCCCTGGATCACCTCGTTGGCGTCTGTACCCTAAAGGCAGGCACTGTGTGTGAATAACAAAAAAAAAATACATATATAATCAGTGTCAGAATAGGGTTCCTGGGGTCCACCAGAGAAAATTATTCTTAAGGCCCAATTAAGGATGTACATAACCAGGGCCTTTTATGATGTCATCGTCCCTGAATGATGAGGGTCTCCATTGTGACACACGCACTGTTCTATGTACATATAGATGGGGGCTGCCATACTAACCAGATAATGCCACTTTGATTTAGAGTTAGATAGATCTGTGAATCCAATGAATTAGCGCTGTTGTGAATGGGTTGGATTGCAGCAGCAGAAACCAGCAAAGAGGCACCTTAGTCTCCACGCATGACTGCTTGCAGTCGAACCCAAGGCTGGGCTGGATCCTGCTTTTTGGATCTTATTTTGACTACACAGAGGAATGAAGTGGTTACAAATACTTATATTAAACCATCTGCAGGTAATTCTATACATCATGCAGATTCCTATTATCCTTTACACGTTATAATCATTACCCCTTTGTGGATATTTTTAATATCTAGTCACAACTGTACAGATTATCATTTTTTTCTTACAGCTAAAAATATTACTATTAATAAAACAAGAACAGAATTATTGATGAATACCAAGAGAGATACTAAAAAGAACATCAAGCAATGTGTGGTCTTCAACACAACATATAGTAGGGAATATAATAAAATATTTAGAATTATAGACAGGTAGAACCCTATATTAGATCAAGATGAGGTTTTTTCTGATATTTTACAAAAGGGATTCACTTGTTTTTGTAGGAGAGCACCCACTATAGGTAATGTTGTGTCCCCAAGTTTATATTTAGGGAAAGAAGGCCAGGTGACATAGCTTAATACAAAGGATTTTTTTTAATGCAGTCATAAATTCTGCTGATCCTGTAGTTTTGCCAAGGTTACCAAACAATTGAACACTTTTAGTGATGGCAATATTCATAAAATCAATGCTAATGTTAAAGGTGTAATCCAAGAGTATGATCTCCATTGCAGATCAACCACTCTGAGAGGTCTGTCTGACTCTTAGATAACCCCTTTAATTGTAACACTGCACATATTGTATATCTTAATAATTGCAACAGGTGCAGGTTACAATATGTAGGAAATACTACAAGTTCACTAAAAACTAGAAATTCACACAAAAAATTACGTCACCAACCTTTCCACCATTTACATTGGTATACCGACTTGTTTTTTTTTTTTGGCATTGAGTGGATTTTTAAATCCCCTAGAGGTGGAGATCTCCACAGGAAATTGTTATTTAGAGAAACCTTCTGGATCTTCACCTTAGCTACTAGAATACCTAATAGCATGAAAATTGGATGTGATCTATTATTATTAGTGTTGAGTGAAGGGAAGCATTCGAAGCAGAATTTGGTCTGAAGTTTCAGAAAACCTTAATTCTAAATTTCCTCACACTTCATGGTAACTAATCAATTTTTCCTAAAATGGTGGCTGCTTGTGTTAGAAAGTGAAACTAAGTGTATAAGAGACAAGCCTGGGAATGCAAGATCACCCATAATGCCGTGCAACCAGCCAATCCACAAATAACCATCCACTGTGATGTCACAGCCCTATAGTACCCTTATCCTGTCCCTGCCTTTGTCCTGTGAGTTCAGCATAGGGAAAGACGTGTCAAGCGCTCGTGCACTAGGGACAGTGTTGCTGAAAATGATTAATAGAACAATATTGGAGAGGGAGAGTGCAGGAAGATTTATTCTGCGTCAGTTTCCCAAATTATCCTTCAAAGTCTCCATGTCCTAGAAAAGTCAGCAAGATGCAGAGAGAGGAGAAGCTGGATGTTCCTGATGACATATTCTTACCGATACTAGATGATGTGGAAATGGAGGAAAAGCAGATGGCAGAAGAAGGGCTCCCACCTGTAGGGCAGGAGAGTGCTGGGGTTGGAGAAGTGGGTATGCTAGAGCTGATTAACATTCTGTGTTTACTGTCAAATAACCTGCAGGAGATTGGAGGCTAGAACAGCAATAATTTGCATATTGTGCCTCCACCTAACCAGCCAGACCCCATTCCAGCAACCGCCCCTGTTGGTGCTGCGCGGCCATTAACAATGAAGAAGGACTGTACAGTGCGGTCTTCATTATTAAATGAAAGGCAGCTGTGGATAATTGGCCGTGCGGTTCTTCACCGCAGCATGGCCGTAACCAGCCCGCAGCACAGCTGCTTTGTGTGTCCGTACCCTTAACAGCTCATGCACACAAATGTGTGCATTCAGTGCCCGTGCTGTGGACTGCAATTTGCGGTCCACAACGCACGGGCACTGACAGTGGGGCCGCCGCATTTGGATTGCGGACCCATTTTTTTGAATGGGGTCCGCAATCCGCATCCGACGGTCCGCACCCATTGAAGTGTATGGGTCCGCGATCCGTGATGCAGGCTGCACACGGCTGGTGCTCGTATATTGCAGACCCGGCATATGCAGACCGGGCACCGGTTGTGTGCATGAGCCCTAAGGCAGAGTCGCCAGAGTATACCTGATTTATAGCGATTCATGACAAATTAATTGTCATTAATTTTCACCATTGCTCACACCATATATGTTTTTGGACATTCACCTTAGCTATTAGAATACTTAATGGCGTTTTTACCATGTGCGCTTTTGGATCTTTTCCTTAGGCTACTTTAAAACTACTTTAATCTGACACAATAGAAAACGGATCCATCCCCCATTGATTTTAAATGGAGTTCATGACGGATCCATCTTGGCTGTGTTACAGATAATACCACCGGATCCGTTCATAACGGATGCGGATGGTTGTATTATCAATAATGGAAATGTTTTTGCTGATCCCTGCCGGGTCCAAGTGTCAAAGTAGCCTTAGCTACCACTATAAATAATGGTTTGATCATTGGACAGGATGTTATTTATTATTATTGGCTTCCTGGCAATTGTTCACACCATGTGCAATTTTGTTTGTTCATTATATTTAGATTGAGAACAATGAAGTTATAAGTTTCTACGTTATCATCAATTGGTATCAAATCAGCATTTCAGGTTGATTTTCATTTTTTCTTCCACTCATATGAAGGGTTAACCTAGTAAGATGTGCCTTATTAATTAATGACATATTTTGTATGTCTTGTTTCTACTGGCCGAGTTCTTGAAGCCCAAAATGCATAAACAATTTTACTGCTTTGTACTCTTCAATCAATAAAGATTCATGTTGTTCTGAACTACTGCAGTTCTGTATTTCATGACTGGATGAATTAGTGGTGAATGGAACGGATTGCAACAGCAGAAGCCAGCAAGGAGGCACCTTAGTCTTCACGCAAGATTGCTTGGAGCTGCACCAGAACACTGGACTGGATTTTGCTTTTGGAAACCTGGACCTGGTAGGGCGGGTGCAGCAGTATTAAGGAAGTGCAATGTCACTACAGCACGTGGATCATACAGATGGGCTCTTTCTCCATTTAGTTAGCCCAAAAATCTATAGAACTTACGTGTATAGTATACCATGGAAGGGTGGGCAGTGTAAACACTAAACTGATGTGAATCTGCAACACAGGGGGCGAGAAGCAACAAACAGAAATGGTTTTGCACAGGAGGTGGCCACTCTAGCTTCCCCCTTCAAGTGACAAGAAAGTTGCACTGGTGCACCCTCCAATTCTAGAGCTTGTCTGTTCTGCAATTGACAAAATAAACTGCAACATTATCCAAATCTGAACAAAAATGCCATTCAGATCATACTCCCCACCCCCATAGAAATCCACCCTCAGCACACACACACACACACACACACACACAAATGTGCCCTTACCCGTTGTGCAAAATGATACACCTAACCAACGAATGAAACCCTCATGATTACTGGTAAGAACATAACATAGTTTATAAGGTCGAAAAAAGACATATGTCCATCCAGTTCGGCCTGTTATCCTACAAGTTGATCCAGAGGAAGGCAAAAAAAACCTGTGAGGTAGAAGACAATTTTCCCCACTTTAGGGAAAAAAATTCCTTCCCGACTCCAATCAGGTAATCAGCATTACTCCCTGGATCAACGACCCATCTCTAGTAACTATAACCTGTAATATTATTACCCTCCAGAAATACATCCAAGCCCCTCTTGAACTCGTTTAGTGAACTTACCATCACCACCTCCTCAGGCAGAGAGTTACATAGTCTCAGTGCTCTTACCGTAAAGAATCCTCTTCTATGTTTGTGTACAAACCTTCTTTCCTCCAGACGCAGAGGATGTCCCCTCGTCACAGTCACAGTCCTGGGGATAAATATATGATGGGAGAGATCTCTGTACTGACCTCTGATATATTTATACATAGTTATTAGATCTCCCCTCAGTCGTCTTTTTTCTAAAGTGAATAACCCTAATTTTGATAATCTTTCTGGGTACTGTAGTCCACCCATTCCAGTTATTACTTTAGTTGCCCTCTTCTGAACCCTCTCCAGCTCTGCTATGTCTGACTTGTTCACAGGAGCCTAGAACTGTACACAGTACTCCATGTGTGGTCTGACTAGTGATTTGTAAAGTGGCAGGACTATGTTCTCATCACGGTCATCTATGCCTCTTTTGATGCAACCCATTATCTTATTGGCCTTGGCAGCAGCTGTCTGACACTGGTTTCTACAGCTTAGTTTGCTGTTTACTAAAATTCCTAGGTCCTTTTCCATGTCAAAGTTACATAATATTTTACTATTTAGTATGTACTGGTGACTTGCATTATTCCTTCCCATATGCATAACCTTACATTTGTCAGTGTTAAACCTCATCTGCCACTTCTCTGCCCAAGCCTCCAGTCTATCCAGATCCATCTATAGCAGTGTACTGTCCTCTTCTGTGTTAATTACTTTACCCAGTTTAGTGTCATCTGCAAAAATTGATATTATTACTGTGCATGCTTTCTACAAGATCATTAATAAATATATTGAAGAGAATAGGGCCCAATACTGACCCCTGTGGTACCCCACTAGTGACAGTGACCCAATCTGAGTGTGTACCGTTAATAACCACCCTCACTGAGCCAGTTACTTACCCACATACAGACATTTTTTCTCAGGCCAAGCATTCTCATTTTATATACTAACCTTTTATGTGGTACCGTGTCAAATGCTTTGGAGAAGTCCAGATATACGACATCCATTGATTCGCCGCGGTCCAGTCTAGAACTTACCTCCTCATAGAAACTGATTAAATTGGTTTGACATGACTGATCCCTCATGAAGCCATGCTGATATGGAGTTATTTGCTTATTTTCATTGAGGTACTCCAAGATAGCATCTCTTAGAAAACCCTCAAACAGTTTACCCACAACAGATGTTAAACTTACCGGCCTATAGTTCCCGGGCTCTGTTTTTGGACCCTTTTTGAATATTGGCACCACATTTGCTATGCACCAATCCTGTGGAACACTCCCTGTCAGTATAGAGTCCTTAAATATCAGAAATAAGGGTCTGGCGATGACATTACTTAATTCTCTTAGGATACGGGGGTGTATGCCATCCGGTCCTGGTGATTTGTCTATTTTAATCTTTTTAAGACGCAACTCTACTTCTTCCTGGGTCAGACAGGGCATTTTTAATGGGGAATTTACTTTAGGATAACGGGTTAAGGACACTTATGATCTCATTGTCCCTAGTTGATGAGATGGGCTGTGACATACACCGTGACATGCACAGTGTTCTGTTTAAGCACATTTCCATGGGAGCTGCCATATTGATTTTATAGAGGTTGCCACTGTGATTTGCACTTGGACAGTCCTGTGAATCCAATGAATTAGTGCTGTGGTGATTGGGTTGGATCACAACAGCAGAAGCCAGTCTTGATGCACAATTGCTTGCAGCTACACCGAAACCTGGACCACGTACAGTGGGTGTAGAAACCCTTGTAAAGTGTGATATCAGCACACCATATGGATTGTAGAGAGAGGTTCCATACCTACCAACTTTTGAAAAGAGGAAAGAGGGACACTATCTGTGGCGTGCGCCACGGCAAATTTCCTTGTACTAGGCCACGCCTCTAACGCCGCATAAAAAAAAAGAAACATCTAATCCCACGACATGTCCTACTTTCTAACAGCCGCTATTTTTTGGCTGTTACAGAAACAGTCATATGACCGGCCTCAAGACTTTAACTGGTTATAAAAAGGGTCATCTTATGACTGTTAGGGCTCTTTCACAAGAGTGGAGTCAGTCCGAGAAATCCGCAGCTTGTAGGAGAGCCAAGCCCAGTTCTGGACAGAAGAGGCACGGAGCAGTAACATGATTGATAATGCTCCGTGCCTCTCTGTGATCTTTTTACTACAAAATGACAGTGAGATAAAGTGGTCACTGTGATTTTGTAGTAAAAAGATTACAGAGAGGCACAGAGCATTATCAATCATGTTACTGCCCCGTCCTCTTCTGTCCAGAACGGGGCTTGGCTCTCCTACACGCAGCGGAATTATCTGACTGCATCCGTTCGTTTGAGCCCCTACTTAAACTGCCCTCACACCCAGGGCCGTATTTAGGGTTCATGCTGCCCTAGGCACTCTCTGTGATGACGCCCCCCCCCCAACGTGACCCATTCCCCCACGCCCCCAAATAGTAGCATAGTAGCCTCTCCTCAGTCCCCCCCATCCCATAGTAGCCTCCTCCCCCCACAGTAGCATAGTAGCCTCTCCTTAGAACCCCCCACCCCATAGTAGCCTCGTTACCCCCACCCCCCATAGTAGCCTCTTCTCACCCCCCCACCTCATAGTAGCCTCTCCTCGTTACCCCACCCCCATAGTAGCCTCCTCCCCCCACAGTAGCATAGTAGTCTCTCCTCCGTAGTCCCCCAACCCCATAGTAGCCTTGTTACCCCACCCCCCATAGTAGCCTCCTCCTGGACTTATTACAGTGACCTATCCTCCCCCAAACCCCCTGGATACTGAAAATGGTCCTCTGCCAAGCCAATTAACCCCCGCCCAACTACCCCACCATCCCCATACACTCAACTACCCTCAGTCTGTACCCCCCCCACCTGCCGCTGGTGCACCTAGCTTTTCTGATGCCCAAGGCAAATATTGAAACACCCCCCCATGCCAAATTCTCAACCTAATCCCTTCCCTCCAGTCCTACTGTTAAAGGGGTTGTCCTCTTTTTACTACTAATGACCTATCCTCACGATAGGTCATCAATATCAGATCGGCTGGGGTCCTCCAGCACCCTGACGATCAGCTGTTTGAAGAGAGAGCAGAGCTCATATGAGAGCTGCTTTCTCTGCTCTGTTCACCTGCTCGCCATAGAATTTGCAGTGAAGAGCAGTAAACAGAGCAGAGAAAGCAGCGCTCGTACAAAAAAAAGACCACCCCTTCAAAGACAGACTTGGAAAACATTTTATACAGCACTATAGAGCATACAGGGTCATACAGCGCCACATATGTGCCTCTTACATCCAGTGACTTCTCTTCTCTTCTCTGATGACGTTTTCTTTCCTCTTCTTCTGTCAGACCAGACCGCCATGGTGACTTCTTTCAGCTGTGCCTCGTCTCTGAAGAGTTCAACAAACAGACATCTTACTTTCCTACTTTTCCATCATCCTCTCACCTTCTCCACATCTCACCCTGCCCGCCCCCCATACTATACTACAGAAACAGCCCCCCTGAAAATACTGGCACCACACAGAAAAACAGTACCCCCCCTTACCTTTCAGATCAGATCCCCATATCAAACCCCAGATGAGACCCCCCATCTACAGACCCCCATTAGACTTTCAAACTCCCATATCTGACCCTCATTAGACCTCCAAAGCCCCAATCAGCCCCTCATTAGACCCCCAGACCCCCTATCAGATCCTCATTAGACCCCCAGACCATTAGGCCTCCAGACCAGCAATCAGACCTCGGGACCCTCCATCAGACCCCTCTAGACCCCCAGTCAGAACCTTCAGGCCCCTAATCAGACCCCTAATTAGATCCCCAATCATACCCCCCTTCTGGCCCCATATTATACTCTTGTGGCCCCCATATAGAACTCTCCTTCTGGGGCCCATGTCAGACCCCCCCCCCCACCTTCTGGCCCCATGTCAGAACCCCTTTTCTGTCCCACCATTTCAGACCCCCCCCATTCTGTCCCACCATTTCAGATCCCCCCATTCTGTCCCACCATTTCAGACCCCCCCCATTCTGTCCCACCATTTCAGACCCCCCCATTGTGTCCCACCATTTCAGATCCCCCCCATTCTGTCCCACCATTTCAGATCCCCCCCCCCATTCTGTCCCACCATTTCAGATCCCCCCCATTCTGTCCCACCATTTCAGATCCCCCCATTTTGTCCCACCATTTCAGACCCCCCATTCTGTCCCACCATTTCAGATCCCCCCATTCTGTCCCACCATTTCAGATCCCCCCCATTCTGTCCCACCATTTCAGACCCCCCATTCCGTCCCACCATTTCAGATCCCCCCCCCATTCTGTCCCACCATTTCAGATCCCGCCCATTCTGTCCCACCATTTCAGATCCCCCCCATTCTGTCCCACCATTTCAGATCCCCCCCCCATTCTGTCCTACCATTTCAGATCCCCCCCCATTCTGTCCCATTTCAGACCCCCCATTCCGTCCCACCATTTCAGATCCCCCCCCCATTCTGTCCCACCATTTCAGATCCCCCCCCCATTCTGTCCCACCATTTCAGATCCCCCCCATTCTGTCCCACCATTTCAGATCCCCCCCCATTCTGTCCCACAATTTCAGATCACCCCATTCTGTCCCCACCTTTTCAGATCCCCCCCATTCTGTTCCCACCATTTCAGATCCCCCCATTCTGTCCCCACCTTTTCAGATCCCCCCATTCTGCCCCCACCTTTTCAGATCCCCCCATTCTGTCCCCACCTTTTCAGATCCCCCCCCATTCTGTCCCCACCTTTTCAGATCCCCCCCATTCTGTCCCCACCTTTTAAGATCCCTTTTTGGCCCCCACTTCAGACCTCAGATCAGACAAGAAAAAAAAAAAACTTACCTCCGGTCCTGGTTGTGTCCCCGCTCTCTCCTCTTCCAGGGGCCCGCGCTGAAGTCACCTGACCTCCTGCAGCGTCAGGTCAGAGGGCACTCTGTACGTCCTGACGCTGCAGGCAGTCAGGACACAGGAGCGCCGGCCTCAGGAAGAGCAAGCAGGAGGAGGGGTAAGTACTGTACAGCGCTACCAGCGCTTCACTCCCCCTCCTCCTGCAGGCTAGTGAGCGCTTCCATTATGGAAGCGCTCGCTAGTACACCCGACAGCAGCACCCTAGCACCCCCCCCCCTGCGGAAATAAAAAAAAATATATATATATATATATATATATATATATATATATATATATATATAAATTCCAGGATGTTTTTTTTTTTTTTTTTTTTTTTTTTTAAATCGTTATATACTCCTGCCGCCCCCCGCAACCTGCCGCCCTAGGCACCGTGCCCCCGGTGCCTAGTTGCTAATACGGCCCTGCTTACACCACCAATTTTCGCTGCCATTTGCATATAGGTAGTGATGAGTGAACTCCTGTTTTTAAGTTCGGTGTCCAAGGTTCGGGTTATCAGAGAATCCCGCTATGGATTCCGCTACTACGGACCATAACGGAATTCTATGACGGCATGCACTATGGCCAGCATAGACTTCTATTATGACAGAATGCAATACGGAATGCCTCTTATTGGCTTCCATGGTACATGGCGTCATAGAATTCCATTATGGTTCGGGTTCCGATAACCCAAACCTTGGACGCCAAACGTAAAACACACGTTCGCTCAACACTAAGTATAAACTCTGCCATATATATTACACATATACAGATGACACGATTGCTACAGATATATGTATATACAATCATACACATGACACACCTAACACACACACACATGTACACACACATTACACTTACTATTCCTGCAGACGGCTGGACATCCGTGGTTATCAGCTATAGCAGCCTTGGGGGGTCCACAGGACACTGTCTGCAGACTCTCCCCTCCCCCTCTGCTCGACTACTAGCAGTGAGATGCAGGTTCTCTGTGAACAGGAGTGAGACCACATGGGGGAGAGGCAGTTACTACTTACATGGGGATGTGGGAATGGGGGCAGTTACTACTTACATGGGGGATGTGGGAAGGGGTGGGGGGCAGTTACTACTTACATCGGGGATTTCGGAAGGGGTGGGGGTCAGTTACTACTTACATGGGGATGTGGGAAGGGGTGGGGGGCAGTTACTACTTACATGGGGGATGTGGGAAGGGGTGGGGGCAGTTACTACTTACATGGGGGATGTGGGAAGGGGTGGGGAGCAGTTACTACTTATATGGGGATGTGGGAAGGGGTGGGGGGCAGCTACTATTTACATGGGGATGTGGGAAGGGGTGGGGGGCAGTTACTACTTACATGGGGATGTGGGAAGGGGTGGGGGAGCAGTTACTACTTACATGGGGATGTGGGAAGGGGTGGGGGGCAGTTACTACTTACATGGGAATGTGGGAAGGGGAGGGGGGAAGTTACTACTTATATGGGGATGTGGGAAGGGGTGGGGGGGCAGTTACTACTTACATGGGGATGTGGGAAGGCGTGGGGGGCAGTTACTACTTACATGGGGCTATGGGAAGGGGTGGGGGGCAGTTACTACTTACATGGGGATGTGGGAAGGGGTGGGGGGCAGTTACTACTTACATGGGGATGTGGGAAGGGATGGGGGGCAGTTACTACTTACATGGGGATATGGGGGGGGGGCAGTTACACTTATAGCCAGACAACCAGCAGCCATCTCACAGCTCCACACTGCACATGAGGAGACTGGTGGGTGGGCCCTCTGCTGGGAGCAGAAGAACAGGCTGAAGAGGATCGCAGCAAACGGGAGTGAGTGGGGGTTGGGCTCGGTTCTAGCCCCACTTGCTAGAAGAGGAGAGGAGTCCATATATACACAGCATCCAGCTAATTCCTGTTCTCTGGCCTTCTACTGCACACCACTGCTCAGGATCACATGTCAGGAACTAAGAAGCCTGCCCTGCCGCCTGTGGAGGGTGGAGGCAGGGACAGCACAGACAGAGAACTGAATTGGCAGTTCAGGGCAGGTCGGCCTGCCCGCCCGTCCGCTCCTCAGAGCAGCGGCTCCCGGCAAACCTGTACAAACTGTATGCGGCCGACCCGAAAACAACAGTGTTAATCCTTCATTGCCATCAGCTGTCTCTGCCTCCCATGGAAGCAGAGACAGCTGAAAGCAGGACATACCTCTACCGCCTGGGACAGCAGGACAGCCACTGCAATCCGGGACTGTCCCGCTGGATCCAGGACGGTTGGGAGGACTGAGGTTCATTCTCCAACAACCTTATCCAAATATCCATAGAAAAATATGACATGCAATAGAATTTCTGACCTACAGTGGCTGAGTGAGATGGGGAAACAGCTCGCATTATTGTTTGTGTAAGGCTACTTTCACATCTGCACTTTCCCTTTCCGCTATTGAGATTCGTCATAGGGTCTCAATAGCAGAGGAAAATCCTTCAGTTTTGTCCCCATTTATTGTCAATGGGGTCAAAACTGAACTGAAGGGAACAGAGTGCACCAGAATACATTCCGTTCTGTTTGATTGTGTTCCCATCATGCACACAACAGCAGCAAGCAGCGTTTTTAAGTGCATCCTGGGATGTGGAGGAAGACGGATCTGTCATGACTCACAATGTAAGTCAATAGAGATGGATCCATTTTCTCTGACATAAAACGGATCCGCCCCCATTGACTTACAATGGTTTTAGAGATGGATCCGTCATTGCTATGTTAAAGAAAATACAACCATTCAATGGATGTAGAAGATTGTTTTATCATGACGGAAGCGTTTTTGCTGATCCATGACGGATCCAGCAAAAACGCTGGTGTAAAAGTAGCCTAAATTAAGTTAAATATCTGGACTGACATTCTGCTGTTTGGTCACAAGATGCCACTGTTTCCTAAACACAGCTAACAGACTGCATATTTTTCTATATTCATGAGAGGCGGAGTTACAAAAGCCTGGAGAGGAAGAGATATAGCAGCCATCTTGGAGAGAGCTTGGAATAGGATCCAGGGGTTGTGTGTGAAGAGGATCCATCGCCATCCAGGTGTGGGAGCACCCTTCGGTGACCAGAACTACAGCCCATTGAAGCTAATTTTGTCCCTGATCCTGTCTAGAGGAACGAGGATTGCTTCCAGGACCGCTAATGAGAGCTGAAGAGAAAAGCAACATACTCTATGGCACTGCATGCTTGTTGGAGGAGCTTTTGTTTGGTCCACAGCCACCAGCGGAAGCAGAGCAGACCCAAGTGCACGCACCACATCACAATCACACTGTTGGCGCCTAGAACCCTAGAGACTGAAACCAGGCCTGTAGTTAGTTAGACAGGGTTTCTGTTTGTATCAGGCCACAAGTGTTGCTGGCTGTTCATTCCACAATTTAAAGTGACATTTCACACTGGAGAGCTGATAAACTTCCCTACAAACTCAACCAGGCTGGCGTTTTGCTCAGAAGAAATACACAGGCACGTGCTACAAGACCATTTATGGGAGGGGGAATACTGTAGAGCATTGTAAGTTAGCCCGTACCACACACCCAAACAGTTGTTCTTGACACAGCTGTTTAGTTGTGCCCGCCAGTAGGTAAATTACTGCACTTTCCTCTGGCATCCATCGGAGGGCGCCACGCTGTGCAGCACAAGGGTCTCAGTCTTTGTGCTTGGTGTATGTAAATTTATTGTGTGTATGTAAATTTAAATTTACTGGGTGTATGTGAATTTATTGTGTGTAGGAAGGGTGCACCCAGTGCTAACTTCGAGTCCAGGTGACCATTCCATAACAAACAAGTGAGATGGCTTGTCTATTCTGCTCTTACTAAAATAAAATGCACAAGTATTCCTGTACTCTTTCCCTGAGGATATGTGTCACCAAGTTACCTGTCCAGGCTCCATTGCCACGGTCTGGGGCTCGGATCATGACAGATGCGCTGCTGGACCGCAACACCCCACACCCCCCAGGATGCGTGGCCTAACCATACCCCTCCAATGGAGAGATCACTCACTTCCTTCCTGCAGCACACGCACGCTGGGGGAGATCTGGTGCAATTCTAATTTATCAGTATTAGCTGTGTGTTATGGAGCTGTCACTCAGTCTGCCTGTCTGTAGGATGCTGGTGTTCTGGTCCAATGGGTGCCGAGTCACTGAACCTATCAGGTTCTGATCCAGGGACTCAGCGTCCTACTCAAATCCCCTTCTGGCAATACACCCTTGCCAGTTATACGTTTTTTTCCCTTGCAGTGCTCCCTTTTCTGTCTGTGCGTATTTGGGTTGCTTTTTATATTAACCTCAGCTTGCCTTTTGACCTCCTTCTGTCTTATGAGTCTGCACAGTGATATTCGTTTGGTTCTGACTTTGGCTTGGCTATTTTGACTAGGAAAGCGGGTTGGGTTCAGTCAGGGCTCACTGTGCGTATGTCTTTCCCTGCTTACTGTACTTACAACATGAGTGGTAGTGGCTCTGATAAAGTGTTTTGTCATAGTGAACTCCCTCAGGCCATTACTCTCTGGGGATGGGTGCATTTGAATTTTTACTATGTGCAACGTAGAACTTGAAATACATACAGTAGCAACAGGCTTTTAGTGCAATCCTTGTAGATAGTGATATAGCCGTTAACTCTGCTGTCTGGAATCTCAAGGCTTCATTTGACAACAATTTGGATATTTCTCCCTGAAGAATCCGTATCAAGTGCAGGAGCACTGCAACTTGCCTTCTCTCCTCTCTGCCTCTAGACAGCAACTCCCCCTCCTGACAGGAAGCAGGACCAGGCCGCTCCTACCAACAGGGGAGGAACAAGGTGGTTAATCCTTTTCCTACCAACCCAGGGGCAGATTGGCCATAGACCCTCATTAACATTTTCACATAACTTCAGGATCGAAGAAGCGGTATGCCTCACAGCCACTCTCAGTGGGCAAGTCTGCCTTCTTCTTCAACTTGATTCAACAAACCTCCATGGAGGAGCCCGTGTAATGCCTACACGGCGCTCCAACCTCCACCCAACAGGAAGAGCGCCTGTTCGACCCCATCTTAGAGGCCCGAGAGGAAAATGTCTAAGCCTATATCATTAAGGTGGACGCCGTCAGGGCACATGAGGCATAAATTGTCACTCTCTAGCTGACGGTGGCGAACTACAACGCCCGCACGCGGGCATTTACCGTCCTGCGTGCCCTTTCAATGGTACGGGAGTCCCTAGCTCCCTGCCACGTAACTCTAGGGATTATCTCGGACCAAACCACTACAACTTCGTTAAAGAAGGACGTGAGGCGTTCGAGGTTGGCTCTGATAAGCGTAATGAGTTCCGCCACTTTCAATAGGCAGAGGTCATTACCCCAGGTGTGTATAACTAAAACAAGTGGGGACGAGATGGCTCTACTTCTCTCAATGGCCTCCGGTAAAACTTGGGCCCACTGGAGACCCCGAACTCCTCGCCACATAGCCTGGACATTCCGGAACCCAAGGCACCGGCCGCCTGATCGATACTCCGAACGCTGGCCCGCCCAAAATATATATGAGTGGCCCAGGATACATATAGTCGGTTGAACCGGGCCTGAGAAGAAATTAAACCAATAAATAAAGATGATTTCAGCTCACGCCTTACCATGTCCAGTCCACGTAGTTGGCGTAAACCGATGCTCTCACTAAAGGGATGAGACGCTGGTTACCAATTCCCATAGATGTTGTGGGCAAGGATGGCCTTCCGGATCCGCACTCGGCAAGAGGGTTCGAAAGTCCTGCCAACGGAAACGAGAAAGAGCATCAGCAGCAGCATTGTATATGCCTGGGACATGACGAGCCCGGAACCATACGTTAAGCTCCAGGCAGCGCAGAACTAGATGTCGAAGCAACGCCAAAACCGGAGGGGATGAGGAAGACAACTTATTAACACAAAAAACTACCGACATGTTATCTGTCCAAAAACACACTCTCTTGTTATGTAAGGCAGGGCCCAAAATAGTAATAGCGACAATGATGGGGAAGAGTTCCAGAAGGGTAATGGGTTGGAGCACAAACCGGAGGCACGCCACGCATCCGAACAGGTGGAAGCGCACCATTCAGAACCTAAAATGGCTCCAAAACCCGTGGAACCTGTTGCATCGGTAAACAATGATAACTCGCAGGCAGATACTTCTGCGCTTTGGTAACAAGTATGGCCGTTGTAGCAACGCAAAAATTGCCTCCAAACCATTAAGTCCAGTTTGAGTCGTTTAGTCAGCTGGATATGGTGGTCAGGGTGCTTCACACCACATGTGGCCAGAGATAAGCGTTGCAAAAAAACACGGCCCATGGACATTATGCGACATGCGAAAACTAAAAGGCCGAGGAGGCTCTGCATCTGGCCTAACGTCACAGATTTGACGGAACAAAAACCTTCAATTAATTGCAATAAATTATCTAATTTGTCCCGAGGTAGCCAGAAAACCATCAAAATGGTATCGATCTCGATACACAAAAATGTAATCGTCGTGTCTGGGCCAAAATTTGTATCTTCAGATAAAGGGACACCGAACCGCGACATGAAAAAACGGAACGTATCTAACAAAAACTGGCATTGCTTCAACGCACCTGGAGAAATAAACAGAAAGTCATCCAGGTAATGGATGATGGAATGGCAACTGGTCTCGTAACGAATAACCCAGTCCAAAAATGTACTAAATAATTCAAAAAAATAGCAGGAGATGGAGCATCCCATTGGCAAACGTGTCATAGAAGTAACAGTCATCTACCATACAACCCAAGAGTTGGTAACAATCAGAGTGGATAGGCAAGAGGCGGAATGCTGTCTCAATGTCTGACTTCGCCAATAACGCCCCATGCCCCGCCATACGCACTAAGGTTACCGCTCGGTCGAAAGGGACATAAAAGACTGAGGCGTCTTCTTTGGAAATAGCATCATTAACTGAAAAACCCTTGCGGAAGGACAGGTGATGAATAAGGCGGTACTTACCGGGTTCCCTCTTGGGGATCAAGCCCAAAGGGGAAACGTGGAGATTATAGAAGGGGAGGTCCGAAAAAGGGCCCACTTTCCTACCTAACGAAACTTCTTTAAATAAAAAATAAAAACGGAATAAATAAATAAAACGGAATGAAAAAACCGAAGGTAAAACCATGTCAAATTTGGGCTGCGCCATGTTTATTGGGGTACAGGTCTAACCATTTGGCCATTTCGGGTACGCTCAGCGGCGTCTTTCCCGCTGGGAGGGGGCTGGGGCTTGGGGACCATAGGGGTACGAGAGCAGCGAACTGCAACGTGATTTCCTCCGCAGACTGAACACTCGTGCTTGTATTTGCACAAGGCAAAGAATTTACAATGACCTTCATTGTAGAGCCAGCAGGCTCCGGGTCTACACACGGCCACTGGTCCCTGCACGGTAGAGGCAGAGCCAGCGGCCATGACAGGAAAGGGGAGCGCTTTTTGTGCCATCATAAGGCGGAGCCATAAATCTGTAGCTTTCACTCCCCATCCAATTTCAGGCTGTAATGCCAAGCGCCGATGAAACTCTTCGTCATAACGCCAGCAGGCTGAACCCCCCAAGCGACTTATATGCGCTGTAAATGGAGTCCATGTAAACAAAAAGGTCTGGCGACCTCTCAGGGTGACGGAGAGACATAATATAACCAAGGACAGCAAAAGCCTGCAACCAGTTACCTATGGTATGAGCAACTTTAGGCTTCTGGTCAATGAACCTATCTGCATTAGGGCGATGTTCCTTATCGACCGTATGTTGGTCGACAGATATTAGGGACCAGATATCAATGTGCTGGTTCGACTAGATCTTATTTCTAGTGTCCTTGTCTAAATGAGACCCTAACGGGCTAAGACTGCAAAATAGCGTCTCCTTATGGTCGCTTGCTGTAGGAGGTACCTGTTTAGTAGTGGGGGAGTGGGCGCAAATAATGCAGAGGGGTCCAAATGTGCCAATAACGCCTTAAGGTTGGGCACCAAATTCAACGCTGTAGCCGAAGTACCCCACACCCCAGTGAAGTTAAACTCACCGGTCGACAACGTCGTAGGCGGGTCATTCGCAGAAACTGGATGATCCGTAACAGAAACCGCGCTGGATGGTTCGGCCCCGCGGGAAGATCGACCGGTTGCATGAATAGGCTCACGGCATCTGCAGGTGAGAGACTACAGCTCAGACACCTATCACCTAGCTAACAACCAGACCAGACAAATATCAAGCCTAGATCTCACAGTGTTAATTAATTGCCACACAACCAGCCACCATACCTCGTCATCTGGTGCCACCATCCGTACTTTCTACTTATTACTGATGGATGTGCCACAAGATATATTTTGCACTAAGTAAGGAGAGACTTTTATACATTTACTTCTGGCATGATTCTTGAAACCAACTTTCCAGTGAATTAATTCCAAGGGTCACAACATTTCATCAGGACCACTACCACCTCCATCCTCCTCGGGCCTCGCTGCATATGTCACTGCTGCAGCCAAGTAAACAAAGACCATGGGGACATATTACTCAGACGACCCATTCATAAAAACGCTACTAATACTCTTTTTCCAGTAAATTTTATTTTGTATATGATATATGAACCTCCTTCTTAAAAAACACTTGCTGGGTTCCCATAGGATGACTCCCAGTCCTGTGGAAGCCGAATACGAGTGCTACAAACAACAGCTTGGATGACAACTGCACATTTAAACCTCTCAGCCTGGCACCATGGCTACTGCTCTCCTGAGGACACTTGCCTTTTGCAGTGATCTGCTTACTCTTACCAGTACCTATGGTCTTGGGAGTTACTTCACCTTGATCTTTGCGATTTCCTGTCTATTCCCTTAACAAAACAATAGCTGGCATCATGCCTCATGCCTCCCAGGTTCTCATGCTCTGCCCTTTTTATTTCATTTTCCTTTTGAACACATTTCTATCAGCGAAAAGGTTTTAAGTGCAATGCCCCTGACACTGAAATAAGTTTACACAGAATACTTTCCACTGTCAGCTCCTGTGTGGTTTTGGTCAAATCATTTTATCTTTCGGTGCTTCAGGCACCATCATTAGGCTATAATCTGCTGGCAACAAGGACTATGTGTGCCTGTAAAATTCGTGTTCAGCATCATGGATATTGGCAGCAGCGAGCTGTATAAGATATTATGGCCGGTATTTATTGCCAATGTACCTCCACTTCTCTTATAAAACCCGCTGCGAGTGCTTCAGGTTACCATGGAGGAGGATATCTAGTCACTTAGGTAACATTTTAGACGCTACTGGAAATAAAGCTAAAAATAAGAAAGTACTCTGTAGTAAGCATGAAGGGCTATGTCCTATCTATCTTGCTGATTATAATGCATTTGGGTACAACATGCAGTCTGGACTTTCCCTGGAATGCCCATTGGTGACTGTGTGCACTCACATATAGCAGAAGTTTGGCCTAGGACAGGGATCAGCAACACCCGGCACTCCAGCTGTTCTGAAACTGCAACTCCCAGAATCCTCATTTCACTTCTATAGGAGTTTCAAGAACAGCCAAGTAAGTGGGCATGCTGGGAGTTGCAGTTTCACAGCAGCTAGAGTGCCAACGGTTGCTGACCGTGGGTCTATGATCAAATGCGCAGATGAAGATATTAAAAAGCATATTATTTCAACTACTGAGTCATGTTATAAGAAATTAGATGAGCGGAGTAATACCACCAATACCCAGGGGCGGACTGGGCATAGACATTACAGAGAAATAACTCAGTGGGCCAATGCCCACAGGGCCTCCTGGGCCCTCCTCGTGGCCGGCCAATGGTCCTTTTCGGGGGATGTATTTTGTAATGAACTGTAGTCCTTGGCTCTGTTGGGGTGGTATAATGTGCCACAATATGGTACTGCCTACTTGTGTTGGCCCTGCCAATTTGGACGCGACTACAAAACGGGGCCACTTTTAGTTTTTTTTCCAGGGGCACTTTAAGTTCCCAGTTCGCCCCTGCCAATACCACATGCTGGGTGGACATTCTTCAGTTTTTCACTCATGCCACACAGAAAAACCTAACAAACTGAGACAATCCTGGTTCAACATGGACATAAAATAGTGTTTCGCTGACAGGACTTGTGCAAGTTTTGTTTTAATAATGCCTCATTTACTCGTCAGTGTTCGATCAGTGATTTCCATCAGTGATTGTGAGCCAAGACCAGGTGTGGCTCTAAACACAGAACAGGAGCAGATCTTTCCCTTATACCTTATGTCTATGGAGGGCCCAAACCGGGTCTTGGCTCATAATCACTGATGGAAATCACTGATCTAACACTGATGAGTGAATGAGGCATTATTAAAACAAAACTTGCACAAGTCCTGTCAGCGAAACACTATTTTATGTCCATGTTGAACCAGGATTGTCTCAGTTTGTTAGTTTTTGATCAATGAGGATTAAAGGGGTTTTGTCACTTCATCAAGTGGCATTTATCATGTAGAGAAAGTTAATACAAGGCACTTACTAATGTATTGTGATTGTCCATTTTGCCTCCTTTGCTGGCTGGATTCATTTTCCATTACATTATACACTGCTCGTTTCCATGGTTACGACCACCCTGCAATCCATCAGCGGTTTCTCTGGTGGCTGGGACCATGGATGCTCACATATGTTGCAGCTTTTTTGTATAGTGTGCAAGTACGACCACCGCTGCTGGATTGCAGGTGGTTGTAACCATGGAAACTACAACATATAATGTGATGGAAAAATGAATCCAGACAAAAAAGGAGGCAATATGGATAATGATAATACATTAGTAGGTGCCTTGCATTAACTTCCTCTACATAATAAATGCTATTTGCTGAAGTAAGACAACCCCTTCCTTAAAGGCTGAGGCTACAGCAAAATTAACTGTGCCTGAGGGTAAGGTCGCATGCGGAAATCTGCGAATATGCTGATGAATCTCTGTCTCCAAACTGCTGGTGGAAAATCTGCAGTGAATCACAGCGCCAGCACAGTGGATGGGATTTTAATAAATTCCCCTGTGGTGCACATGTCTATTTATGCTACAGATCTCCACCATGGGTTGAGCCACATGCAGCTACATGATCCATAGACACAATGGTCTGGAGCTGACCCTATTGATTTCTATGGTCATTGTACACAGAGAGAATAAATAAGTTCTGAAAATCACCTATTGTGAATGGTGAATTCTGTCTTATCTATACACAGAAGTGATATCATTACAGGCAGGATTAGAATAAGCAGGTAACTGCAGTAAAGTTATCCGTACAGACCAAGAAGTGGCAACTATTATAAGGCTTAGTGGCCAGTGCAAAAACTGCAGGATTTAACCATTTTTGTTTAAATACAGATATTGACATGGAAAATTAAATATATCATTAAAAATTCTTTAACCACCTAACTGTGGAAAAAGTACTTAACTTTTCTGCCCAAGTGAAGTGGGTGCTGCTTTAGCTGCTGATATCTCCTGATTCTATTAGCCCATGATAAGCAGGAGATATCACTGTTAGAAATCAAGACGGGAATAAAACCAGGGTTTTATTCCCCTGCTCAGGACCCTACTCTATGAGCAAAAATGATGTGTGGCTCTCTATGAGCCAACAAATCGCAATTATATTAATTATATAGTTTGTCACATCCACACATTTGGCTATCCTGTGTAGGATGTCTTTGTGGTACATGTGGTCCGCTGCAGGCATCCTCCATTGTATGCATTTTTGCTGGGGATTGCTGTTAGCAACGGATCACATGTGTAGGATTTGCTCCCCCCGTTTGATATGCGCAACAGCATATGGGGTTTTCAGCACTTCTCTGCCATTTTAGACCACTTTTTCTCCGTGATTGTGCTCTCTATGAGCAGCCTACATTCTGGTGGAATCGAGACATCCTTTTGTTACATGGATGGCCATTCATCTCAGGGGCTGCCATTCAGTACTACATTCCACTCACAGTGGCTTCTGCCTGGGGTGCCAAGATCCACTGCCTTGTGAAGACAACCCCTGACCTATTAAAGCATATGGACTTCAAAAAGAGGATCCTCACCCCAGACCCTATTCTTTGAACCAGAATGGCGAGATCCTTTGTACTATTAATGGCTGTCATGTAGTACTACGTTTCTCCAGCAGTGGTTATGGGCTAAGGAGGTTTATACCTCTATCTGCGGAGTTCCTCTGGTTATTAGTGATGGACTTCAGATTGACTCTAGACAGGATCTGTATCTACATGGAAGATCCACATGGAAGATCCATGGAGTTGTCAAAAGGTGAACGAGCCCTATAATTTGGGTTGAGCGATACAAATTTCAGGAAAAATTTGGTTAGATGTGACACGGAATTTCCTGGTGCTTTGTGGTAACATATCAACTTTCACTTAAAGGGGTTATCCCATGACTAATGTAAAAAATGAAAATCAGACACCATATAGTACATGACATTCTTTTTCTAACAAAGCCAGAACCAGCCCTGTACCTCATATGGATCCAGAGATCTCCCCATTCATTGCTCTGCTAGATTTATATCAAGCTGACAGCTCAAGGGGAGTGTCTTTTCTGCTGCAGCTCAGGGGGCATGTCCATGTTCCACCTATCACAGCTCAGGAGACAGGTGAAGGATGGAACTGAGCATGTGCAGCCTTCTCAGTGTGCAGGTCAAAGAAATAAAAAAAATAATAAACTGTAGGTGGAGCTATATAAATACATTTTATTGAATAACTCAGTGGCTATGCTAAATTTTTAATTACCTGCAATTACAAGTATTCAGATGCAGGTGCTGGTTTGAAAACTGTAGAATATTTTTCAAGCGACAACCCCTTTAAATGGCGTTAAAAAAACATACCTCATCCATTTGAGCGCGAAGTGGCCACCGCAGTCATCTTGATTGAAGATCCTGCGCAAAATTTTGTGTGCAGTTACTTATGACATCACCACGCCAGCCAGCGTGATATGTCATCATGCACCATGCAAGATTTCACGCAGTGTCTTCAATCATGATGGCTGCGGCGGCCTTTTTACACTCAAATGGATAACGTGAGTTTTTTTTTTTTTATCGGATTAACCAATGAAAGCCCTCACTATTATTCCCAGGTGCCACAATCAGCGATGAAAGCAGCATCTGAGGGGTTCAATAGTTGGGCAGCGCAATCGCTGTTCCCCATCATTGCACCCGCTACTTACAAAGAAATGTGCTTCATGACGGAGTAATTCGTCACAAAGCGAATTTCTTTATATAAAGCATTTCTAAAAAGTCAAAACTTCTGTACTTGACATCTTTCGCAAACCAAGCTTAGTAAGTTGTCCCTATCACCATGCTAGCTGAGTACACACTTGGCATCCAAATCCTAACAAGTGCCAGAATACAACCTCAAAACCGTACAAATAAAATTAAATCTAACTTCCTCTAAGAGAGACATATCAAACTTCACATCAGCTCTTCGAGCAGTAGTTTTAAAATAATATATTATGAATCTGTACCTGATCAGCGAGCAAAAAGCCAAATTAATGTAACTAAATTACCTGAGCGTGACTATATGGGAAAATATTGCAAATTATTCTGTTGCCTCCCTTGTGTTTGTCCCTGTGGGAGAACTCTCATGTTTTCCAAGGTGACTCACCTGTACCTGCATAATCAGGCCTATTAATTCCCTTGATATAGCATTTCTGCCTTTTCATAGCAACAATACATGAATCTGACCTGACTTTAACTAACTTTATAATCACTTCATATTAGGGCTCATGCACACTACCGTATGTATTTTGCGGTCCGCAAAAACGGATCCACAAAAAATATGAATGACATCCGTGTACATTCTGTATTTTGCGGAACGGAACAGCTGGCCCCTAATAGAACAGTGCTATCCTCGTAATGCGGACAATAATAGGACATGTTCTATTTTTTTGTGGAACGGACTTGCAGACATAGGGAAACAAAATGCACACGGAGTAACCTTCTGGTTTTTGTGCAGACCTATTGAAATGAATGGTTCCGCACTGGTCCGCACAAAAAAAATGGAATGGACACGGAAAGAAAATACATTAGTGTGCATGAGCCCTTAGGGTCAGACTCCCCCACCCATGATTTATCTGAATATATGTGGACGTTGACCAATAATCTTATTTAGGGTGCATTCACATTACGGTATGTATTTTGCAGTCTGGAAAACACGGATCAGCCAAAAATATAGATGACATCCATATATGATCCGTTTTCTTTTGCGGACCCATTGTAACAATGCCTATGCTTGTCTGCAAAACAGACAAGAATAGGGTATGTTCTTTTTTTCAGAACTTTGAAACAGACATACAGATCCTGACAGCACACGGTGTGCTGTTGTTTTGGGTTTTTTTGCCGACCCATAAAAATCAATGGGTACATGTGCGAAGTGCAAAAAATGGATCGGATGTGGACCAAAAAATACGGTCTTGTGAATGGGGCCCTAAGGTGGTGAAACTGCTTGTGCTGCAAGCCCAGGAGGAGAGGAGGCTGAGACTGGTAGTGGCTCTGGCAAAGACAATCCTCCCAGCGATGCTCCCTCAGGCCGGTTTGTGTCACTTCAGCAAGTGGCATTTATCATGTGGACAAAGTTAATGCCTCCTTTGCTGGCTTGATTAAATTTTCCATCACATTTTCACATCACTGCTCATTTCCATGGTTACAACCATTCTGCAATCCAGCAGCAGTGGCCGTGCTTGCATCGGCCTATGCATACTCTGTCTTCCTATAGTGTGCAAGCACAACCACTGCTGCTAGATTGCAGGGTTGTCATAAGCCCTGGAAACTAGCAATGTATAATGTGATGGAAAAATGAATCATGCTACCAAAGGAGGCAATATGTACAATCACATGGTATTAACTTTGTCTAGATGATAAATGCCATTTGCTGAAGTGAGACAACCCCCTTAAGCATTTTGTAAGGGTACAAGGCAGGAGACATAAGACGAATGGTGCTGCATCAGTAACCAGTGGGAGAAAAAAATAAGTCTCTCTTTACTAAAGGGCAGAATGGGAGTTGTAGTACATCTAACGGTATTAAAGCACAGTTCCAAACAAATCACAATGCAATTATTTCCTGAGTAGCAATGATGGGGCTGTGGCACTCCTTCCCTTTATCGTTCCAAAGTCTCTCTTCTGCAGAATCTAAAGTTAGCAATAAGGTCCTTGCAAACTTGTCCCACATTCCCAGTCTAAGGGGGAAACAGGGTTAAGATACGTCTGGCCAAAACTGTGTCAAAATGTGGAAGGATGTATTGGCAATGTTCCATTTCACAGCAGAAAGTCTCTATCAGCCTAAAACGACCACAATAACTAGCTGACTGACTCCAGATTTTGCAGATTCTGGACTAGAGATGAGCGAATCTATTTGCCGCTTCATAGATTCGATACGAATCTTGGAAATTTTCCACTGCGAAGAGAATCTGGATTTTTTGAGATTCGCTCCGTTAGATTCGAAAATGTTCTTAAAGCTTTCTACGCATTCGCTACGTACTTGTCCAATAAATTGTACACTAATGCTATGTATAAGTTACTTTATACGCTGATGCGTACAAATTCAGTTAATTAGCTAACTTTTACTGTTAGTTTGTTATTCGTGTGGCAAAAAGCCCGGGAAGAAAGCGGTCACCTGACCTAGTTGGCAGGGCTTGCTCTGATTGGCTCACAGGTTCGGTAAGCCAGTGACGCATCAGTTGTGCTGCGACTGCTGAGACGAGCAGAAGCACTGTCTGTGAAGTTCTGAGAGACAGAGAACTCTTATGTTTAAAATTGGGGTGTAATTGTTCTGGGAATCCATATTACACATATCAGGGATACTTCAGGGCCAGTGCAGGGCTAGTAATTAATGAGGCAGGGAGAGACACAGGGAGAGAGACAAAGACCAGCTGCAGGGCCACAGTCAAATGAAAATGTCTGGCATGGAAAAGCAAGAGGGTTCCAGACAGACCTCGAGCTCCAAAAAAGGGGGAAGGTGGCACAGGGCAGCAGTGCCAAAGGACCTGTAGCCGGCGCTTCTACTTGTAGAATTTGCAATAGTTGGCCACTGTTCCACCAGGCTAACCTACCAAGGCGCAAAATTGTAGTGGAGGAGAAAGTGGATGAGTAGTGGAGTGGATGGCACACTCATCTCAATCACAGCCGGATGATCTGTTGTCATCTGCTGATACAGTATCATGTAGCCAGGGGTCAGACTCAGAGCGTTCCTCCTGCACCACCATTCCGCTCAAGCAAAGCCTAGCGTCGTGCGTGCCTGCGTATTACGCAATCACTAGACAATAGTATGCTGAGGATTCGTACGCAATTTGTACGCTCATGCGTACATGTTCACATAAGTTGCGTACCTTTAACAACTGTACGTTCGTTATTAGTGCACGAATGTTCGCAAAACACCACATAATAACATATGATTTGTATGCAGCTTCACCGAATAGATTAGTATGAGGTACGAATCTTTTGAAAAGTTCAACGAACATTCGGCGAAGCGAATTTTTGAGCAAATGATTCGCTCATCTCTATTCTGGACCTGTTAGTTCTTCCTTCTCTCTCTCTCTCTCTCTCTGGAGTATCTTAATGTAGCAATGGCTTTCTTGCTGTAAATGTCTCAGAGATGATGGTTGTCACGTTGGTGGTCTGGCCCGCTGCAGTCTTGCTGTACCGGGCAAGAACGGACGTCCCTCTGCTCTCCCTGTGTGAATTGTGGTTAGAACTCAGTGGACTTTCCTTCAACACTGAGAGAATTAATGTTTTGCCCCGTCCCTGTCAAGGTGCTGGTTAAGTTGCTGATCAGTCTCCTTATTTAGCTGGGCTGTGGTTCCACCTCCTCGCCTGGGCTTTGAGGTTATTCCTTGCTAGTAACCAGTGACGGTGATCTCGTCTGGATATCTGTGTACCGAACCTTGTTTGTCTTCCGCCCCTTGCTGCCTGCTACAACCTTGGAACTGTGTTCTGGATTACGGTTGTACTCAGCCTGCTCTGAAATTGCAACTGCAAGTACTCAACCTGCCCTGTCTATTGGACTATGTTCGGACTACGCTTTTGCCTGTTTCCTTGGTGCTTTGCACCGATGTCTCTGACCCCCATAGGTCAGCAGTCAACTACACCAGGACTACTCCAGGAGGTTACAGCCTGGTTGGTTCCTTGCGGCGAAGTCCAGATGGGGTTAAAGGGTGAATACCAGGGAACCACCAGGACAACGCCCTTAGGTTTAGCCCAAAGCCAAACTGGCTAGTTGGCACAGTGGGTCCACACCCACTGTCCATAACAATGGTTCTCTGGGACTCAGACCTACATTTCTTAGAAGTGAGTTCCTCTCTCTTCCTTAGCTAACACTAGATTTACACGCTGAACTAGGGGCGGACCTAAGTCCATCTCCAAGCATCCTAAAAGGGGCTGAGTAAGGATAATTAACCCTGACCTATCCATACAGAACTATTGAGTGTACAATACAATTAATCAGCATATAATTAATTAAACCAATTAACATGACAACAAACTTTTATAGTTTCCGTCCGGAAGTAATGCACTTGTAGAGTTTAATCACTCTATCCTTGCTGTAATGGAAATCAACAACCTGTGCACTAATTTCTTGCTCAGTTTGTGCAAGGTATAACACTGGGCTTTTGACTATAAACTGCAGCCAATTTATATGCATGCAGAGCATAAGTATTCAACATGATCGAAGAATGGAGGCAGAAAGCAAGATCTTGAATGTTTGACATCAACAAATAATCAAGAATTATTGTAGTGTCTGGATCTGGACCCGAGCAAGGGTACTATGGACTATGGCCATTTGAGCACATTTGCCCCGATTTCTATTACTCATAGATATCAATTCACTACTTTAGTGCACTTGGAAGTATTAACTTACATTACAATTTATGCCATTTTATTACAATTGAACTGCATTTTCTATTTTTATTGAAATATTTCCTGTTTGTTTTCACTGTTATTACACTATATCTGCATTGCACTGTGGAAAGGTTTATTGCATAGCCAGCTAGGCTTTGAGACTTTCTAGCTTAGAAATTTTCCACAGTTACTATTAGGGACTATGCAAAGCTTTGGAGGGAAACAGATACACTGACCTTTTGACTGTTTGGTTTATCCATGTTGTTTACGTCTGAATCTACACTCCACCCCTCCAACTAGTAGGTTCTAGTACTCTTAGAAATTGTATAATTGTAAAGTGGCTAGGGCATCACTAAAGCCCACCCATTCGTGGCAGTGAAGTAACCGGGAACACTGCTAGACAGCAGCAAAGCAGTTGAGATATTTTTATGTTGAACACACCAAATAGCCTTTAGGCTACCTGCATACAGTATATTGCGGATTACACAAGTTTTTTCCAAGCAGAATTTTGGGAAGAAAAAACTCAATATAATACAGTACCAACAAAGGGATGAGATTTGTCAACTATTTGTGCTATTCTGCACTTAATGTATCAATGTATGTGCACTTGTATCAATGGGGTTGTTAACATAAACAGAAAATCCACACCAGAATGAATAATCAAACAATGTATTAAAAAACACACAAAAACATGTCCAAACTGCACTAAATAGTGTGGATCCTGCCTAAACCCTTTTCAATGACCCTTGGGCCATTTTTCCACTGCCTCATTTGCTAAAAGTTGTTCCTTTAGAGGGTAGAGCCAAGTTTTCACCTCAAGTAGAAGAGGAGATAATCCCAACTAAGACTGGGCCCCCTCTTGCCCTGGGCCCCATAGCAGTCACATGGTCTGCCAGTATGGTAGTTACGTCCCTGGGAGCGGATTTCAATTCGATTTCTGCAAATAGGTCAACATTATGTGCAGGTGGCCTTTGGGGTGGACATTCACTTTAAATGTCTTTGGTGTACATATATTTTATAGCATTGCGTGTAAAGAGACCTAAAGCTCAGCCAGAGGTCTAAAGATACAGAAGTAATCTGGGAATTCTGTCATGTGAACTCTAGGATAATGGGTACACTAATATAGTGATTATTGTCTTCAGCTTCAGCCTTCTCTAATTTAATTGTATGAAGAATACATGTTTTTGTGAGTGATCTCCCAGTTCACTGGACTATTATAATAGAAACATCACTTTACAGACCTCAGCGACAAAAAGGAAACGTTAATAGATGCATAAATAGGATTCACGCAGACATATCTAGCTTAAATTATTTTATATAACAAAAACAGTTATTAATGGGCTAAGAAACTGTCGTCAGGACTGAGATGACGAGTGCCATGTTATACCAAAATGAGGATAAATGGTATACATAAAAAGATTATTTTATTCTCTAGGTCAGACCCTTCACTGAATGGAACATTGTTAGTATAAGGACAATGCCCTAAGTTATTCACATTATTTGATTATTGCAATTTGCTTTTTATTTGACTATTTTACTAACGCATTTAATTTATGCACGTCAGAGCCTTGATTTCAAAAGTGAAAAGGCAGAACATATGATATATTTATATGAAGGGTCGAAAATAGAAGCACGCCTGTGTATTGTTCTCAAGGTCATCGGGTTCACTTTTTTTCCCATTGAATAGAAACTAGAATTAAAACAGAAAAAATACCTGAAAATAGTGGATAAAATAACACGTACATTCAATGTGTAAACTTCAGTGCATTAAGGCTTTGTTCATATTATATATGTTGGTTTTAGCTTCCATTCATAACAGAGCCATAATAGCTACAGTATGCTAGATTGGTTTTCAAACAGGGCCCTTAGAAACCTGATGGACCCTGCTTACTTACAGTGGGTACAGTGTTTTTTGTCCAGGGGTTCTAATATATTTTATAGCACAGAACAACAGTGTGGACTATACCATTGCCATCAAATAGTGTCAATACAGCCTTAGGAAAATGACCATATCCTTTTTTGCTGTCTGCAAAGCGCGGATCCGCAAAACACGGATAATGCAGCTTTCTGTTCCCAGTTGACACTGGCCTACAAACAGCTGGATGACAAGGGAGTCCTTGGCCCATTTTCCCTCTATTTAAATACTATGTCGGCAAAGGCTGAATATTGTGAGGAGTGGGTGCACTACAAGTTCCTCCCCTACTCCTCTAGCGGGAGAAGGAGAAAACATGTCCCCTCGGCGCCCCATTCCCCTCTCAACTCACTAACACTCTAAGCCTCCATCCTTTGCAGGAAGTTGGACTAGCCAACTTCTACCAAAGGGAGAGGAATGGAATGGTAAGTTCCTGTTATGCCAGTGGGTGTCGACCACTGCTCCACTGACTGGCTATATCCTGGAGAGGCATGACTAAGTAACTACCTGGTCTTCACTAGAACCTCTGATGGTGAGGATATGTTTGGGCCATTAGGGTAGTTACCAGGTGCCCTTCCAGTGCAGTCCCTGGGCCAGTGGCAGCTGACCTGGGGGTCAGAGATACCGATACAAAGCACCAAAGGGAAAGACGTGGTCAGGAAGTCCGGAGTCAGGGAAAGCAGTGATCATGCAAAGTCCATAATTGGAGTCCAAGCTCAGAGGCAGGCAGCAATCAAGCAAAATCTATAATCGAAGTCTAAGGTCAGAAGCAGGCAGCAATCAAGCAAAGTCTGTTAAATCAAGAAGCAGGGTTCGGTACACAGTAAAGCAGAAGCTTCCAAACCCCTTCACACAAGCAACTAGGCTAGCTAGTGTCATGTCCCATGTCTCATGGATCATTGTCATTAATGTCATCTCTTTACTGCTGTGCTGTTCCAGCATTTTATTTTCTCCATTATCATTATTGCCTATTTGTGTTGTTATATAATTATTATGTTATGCAATGCTGCCACCCTGTGGTCATTCTTGTTATAGGTTCTGAATGTATATGTAATTTCCATATGCCTTTGCTCTCTGCTTTCTCCTCCCTTTTCTGTGACATCAGTTCCTGTTTTTCTCAGTTCCTCAGTTGCCTTCTCCTGCAACAGACACAGAGCTGGTGAGGGCATTCGTTTTTGACCTCTAATATCCTTTGAGATCCTCTAATGTCCCTAAGGTCCTCTAATATCCTGTTATATCCTCTAATGTCCTCCATATGTAAATCTTCAATAAACTACCAAAGCATCTTCATCTGCATCCTGCTCATTGGATCTTCACATGCAACTGGTACCACAACCTATGGGATATTAGTGAGTTCAACTATCTACCATTGCTTGTACAGGGATTACCACTCACAACCAGTCAGCGACTTCTCTAACGTACATCTGTGGCAGAATAGACAAAAACGAGGTTTATATCTTCAGTCTTTGCATGTCTACACGCAGTCTGCAAGCAAGCTTGGAACTGGCCACCATCTTACCTGCACATGGCTTCATAAGCACAGTGAGTAAGCTGAAATCCTTTCTTAAAGTGACAGTACCACTTAATCAGAAACAACATGTCCACAAGAGGCTCAGTCGATTTCTCGGTCACTCAATATAGGGAAACTCTCCCTGCTCCCAAAAACTCAGATATACAGGAAGCAGAGTCCATGTTCACTGGGGAACTAACTGTACGATCTAAACGTGTTATTAAGCCAACACAAAAGATTAGAGAGAACTATGAGGCAACCAAAGAAGAGTTCAGTGACAGTTTAAATGATTTATGGCAAAGAACAGAACACTATATAGCAGCTCTTTCACGCTATAACAATGACGCACCAAAGCTAACCACAACATTGAATCGTTTAACTAACGCCTATAACCGCTATCAGCCATGTAAAGTACATGCCTCAGAAGAGTTGAGAGAGAGAAAGGATCTCCTCCAAGAGAAGGATGCCTTAGTACAAGACACTAAGAGTAAAGCAGAACTCCGCATCGCACACTTGCAAGAAGTGAGATCCCATCGATCAACTTCAATCAAATATACACTTACATCTTCCAAAACCTCTCGTTCCAGAAGGTCAGCGTTACATGACAAGCTTCTAGAGATCCGGGCAGAAGCAGAGGAAGCTAGTGTTAGAAGTTCCTTTACTAAGAAGGAGGCAGGAATTACAAGGAAGAAGAAGGAAGAAATGGCACGGAAGGAGGCAGAAATGGCGCAGAAGAGAGCAGAAAAAAGAAGGCCAGAAGAAAGCGGAAAAAGAAGCAGAAATGGCGCAGAATAGAGCTGAAAAAGAAGCAGAAATGGCACAGAATAAAGCGGAAAAAGAAGCAGAAATGGCTAAGAAGAAAGCGGAAATGGCGCAGTTAGAGGCAGAGGCAGAAGCTCAACTAAAAATCCTCCAAATAGAAAGGGTCACCACAATTCAATCCAGCTACAAGGAATGGGAGATCAGACATGTCGGACTTTGCCAGATACATAATGCGCAGGGAGCTGATAAACAATAGTCTCTTAAAGTATGATGACCATGCTGAAAACTACAAAGCCTGGAAATCGACCTTTGAAGCAGTAATCAGTGATCTTAACCTCACTGCCAAGGAAGAACTTGACTTGCTTGTCAGCTGGTTAGGCCCAGAATCTGCAGAACGGGTAAAGACATTAAGAGCAGTTCATGCAGGCCACTCAGAGGAAGGTCTCGCTGCAGTATGGGAGAGACTTGAACAAACCTATGGCAGTCCTGAAGCTATAGAGAGTGCATTATTCAAGAGACTTCAGGCCTTTCCAAATATAAATGGCAAGGACAACCGCAAGCTCCAGGATCTGAGCGACCTACTAAAAGAATTAGAATTGGCTAAAATGGACCCACATCTACCAGGACTGAGTTACCTTGATATGGCCCATGGTGTCAATCCAGTCGTCTTGAAACTACCATAGTTCATGCAAGAAAAATGGGCAGACCAGGGCTCCAGATACAAGAGAGAACACAATGTGTCTTTTCCCCTTTCTCTTATTTTTCCAGATTCATCAGTGACCAAGCTTGGAAGAAGAATGATCCCAGCTTCGACTTCATAGAATCCAGTCTACCTGCTTCATCCTCATGCTCAAGGTATGACAACCCAACAAGTAAACGTAGAGACTTAAGGGGAACAGTATCTGTTAGAAAGACAAACGTTCCACTTATTGCAGCCTCCACTACTAGGAAGGACACCTCTGTCCTTAAAGGGGTTATCCCACCTTGCTGTTTCTGCCGTGGCTGCTCAGCTTCTTTCCCTCAAACCGCTCAGTTAGGGGGCATTATCTGTTATTTTCATTGACATTACATTCTGCGCTCAGCTGACCTGCTAACTCCGTCTCCTCTACATGCATACATGCTCCCGTGTGAGCGCTAATCTTGTTTATTAGACATTTCATGCGGGCATACTAAAAGCAGGAAGAAGACAAGACCTTGATCGCGCAAGCGCGAAAATGCGCAGGCCCGCGATGCAAATCGGACAGTCTGGGATCCATACAAAGGATGATGCCGCGCAAGCGAGGCCACCTCAGCGTTATATCTCTGGTGGCCGTAACCCTTGACTACAGAACATAAACAATAAGAATAAAGAAGGTCAGATATAAAGCGAAAGAGGAATAATGGATAATCAAATGTATTTGGTAAGTTGCATGTTGTGCTATGGAGAACTAAATAAGGCATACTTCAGAACATGGGATAACCCCTTTAAGAAAAAGGACCCTAACCGCATGTGTCCTATCCACAAAAGACCTCATCCTTTAAAAGAATGTCGTGGGCTCAGGGCAAAGACTTTGCAAGAACGCAGAGAGACTCAAAGAGCTTGGAGTGTGTTACAAATGTTGTGCCTCATCAAATCATATGGCAAAAGACTGTAAGGCTATAATCAGATGTGCAGAATGCAACAGTGACAAGCATGTTACAGCAATGCATCCTACCTTGCCTCCAGACAACGCATCTCAAGCCGCAACCAATGCCGTCCCACCCCATGGCGGGGAGCCACTTACTCAAGAGCTAGCTACAACGACTGTCTCCTCTTTCTGTATGGAAATATGTGGCAACGAGACTGGTTCCAAGTGCTGCGCAAAGGTGTGTTTGGTCAACGTATACCCAGAAGGGCAGTCTGAAAAAGCCACCAGAATGTATGCCATTATAGACGATCAAAGCAATAGGTCTCTGGCGAAGCCTAAATTCTTTGAGATCTTCAGTGTAAAGGGAGAAGCAACGCCATACACCCTCAACACTTGTTCTGGTCGTGTAGAGACTTATGGAAGAAGAGCTACTGGATACATTATCTCTTCCATTAAAGGGAACATTTATATACCCTTGCCAACATTAATTGAATGTGACCAGATACCTGATGAAAGAGATGAAATTCCTACTCCAGAAGCTGCATACCACCATCCCCACTTGAAACATCTAGCTAATGAGATTCACCCTATGGACATGAATGCTGACGTCTTACTCTTGCTCGGGAGAGACATTCTGAGGGTCCATAAGGTATGGCAACAATGCAATGGTCCTGACAATGCCCCATATGCACAGAGACTCGACTTAGGCTGGGTTATTGTGGGCAATGTGTGTATTGATAAAAGCCACAAACCATCTCAGGTGAATTCCTTCAAAACCTTTGTGAACAGCAATGGTCGTCCAACTCACTTTAGGCCATGTGTTCATCATTACGAGGTAAAAGAAAGGCTTTCTGACTTCCCTAAGGAACCAGACATCATTTCTACCCTTTATGACGACTTAGGAAGATCAGTGTTTTGTACAACACCAGAAGACAACAGATTAGCCCTGTCCATAGATGACAAAGAGTTTATTAAAATAATGGACAATGGATTCTTCAAAGATGCATCTAACCACTGGGTTGCACCTTTACCTTTCTGTGCTATAAGAACCAAACCTCCGAACAACCGAGAACAGGCGCTATCCAGATTCATCTCTTTGCAACATACTTTGAAAAACAAACCGGAAATGAAAAACCATTTTGTGGCCTTCATGGAAAGGATATTTCACAATGATCATGCAGAGCTGGCTCCACCTTTGCAAGAGCATGAAGAATGCTGGTACCTTCCCTCTTTTGGAGTATATCACCCACGGAAACCAAATCAGAAACGAGTGGTATTTGACTCAAGTACCAAACATCATGGCATATCTCTGAACGACGTTCTTCTTACTGGTCCAAACCTGACCAATAATCTGGTAGGAGTACTTATGAGATTCAGAAAGGAGCCATTCGCCATTACTACTGACATTGAACAAATGTTTCATTGCTTTATCGTGCAGCAAGACCACAGAAATTACCTCAGGTTTCTTTGGCACCAAGACAATAACACAAGCAAGGAAATGGTTGAATACCGCATGAAGGTTCACGTGTTCGGTAACAGTCCTTCACCTGTTGTCGCTACATATGGCCTACGTAGGGCTGCCTCTGATGGTGAGTCAGAGTTTGGGAAAGATGTCCGAAACTTCGTTGAAAGAGACTTCTACGTGGATGACGCACTCAAATCCTTGCTCACAACAGAGAAGCCATAGACCTGCTCAAAAGGACACAAGGTATGCTTTCAAAATCTTGTCTGAGGTTACATAAAATCGCCTCTAATTGCCCCGCTGTAATAAAAGCCTTCCAGCCCAGTGATCACGCCACAGAATTCAGAGACTTGAATCTAGGAATAGACAAGCCACAGTACAGAGAAGTCTGGGTTTGAGGTGGCCTAAAGTGCATCCTTTCTTCCCTTGGGACACACCATGGCCTTGGAGCTTCTGTCTGGTGTTAGGTGAGGTGCCCTTGATGGTAAACAGCTGACAGGGTGCACAGCAGTAGTTTAGATGTAGGGGCCAGCAGATGGTGGAGGCAATGACTGGGCACAGTTTACTGACAACAAAAAACAATTGTTTGACTAATGATGATGGGTGATGCAGTATAAGTATATATCATGCATAATTCTGAGGAATCCCAAAGCTTGTTTTTTCCAATGCCCTTGTATAGGCAGCGGCAATGATGGCAATAGTAGTCCCTGAGTCTTTCTCTAAACATTTTGTAATCTTCTCACATTGACAACAGGTGTGCAAAAATCTCTCAACCAGTACTGCAGTTCCCATTTTTGGGGGCAGATTTTCAAAAAGACAGACTATCATTTAAAAGTGTGGTGGGCACTGAGACAATAGTCCATAGCCATAAACAGCAAAGACCATAACTGTAAACAAGCATTACATTTGCTAACATGCACAGTTCCATGTGATCCTAGACAGTCTATAAAATCTGTGTTGCCTTCTCTCAAAGGTCTGGCCCTTGTCCTCAGCATGAAGGGATGGTGAAACTCTTCTAGTAGGCCTCACACTACAAAGTCCTATTGTCACGGGAAGCCGGCGGCGCGCCCCCCCGCTTGCAGCGCCGCCGGACTTCCGCTAACACGGAGCGAGGACGCGGCATGCGTCCTCGTCTCCATGGTAACGAGAGGCGGGGAGCGTCGGGCGCGCTTCCAGATGCTGCGTGCCCGGCGTCCCCGCCCCCCTAGACACGAGCAGTGGGCGGTACTGAGCGCTGGCCGGCAAGCCAGCGCTCAGAGTTTATATTAGGTACTGGTCATGTGGGCTGGCCACGCCACATGACCAAACGTTTAGCATATTTCAGCGCTGGCTGGAAGGGACCGTCTTCGTGGTTGTCCGCGGCTGCCTAGGGCCGACTGAGGCAAGTAGGCAGGGAAAGAAGGAGGGGTTCAGTTCAGGGCTCACTACCCTTGTCTCCCCTCGTGACAGAATCACAGGCCGTATTTCATGGAGCAGTTGCGGGCTCTCACGGACCAGGTTCAAGGAATGGCTCAAGCGATCCAGGATCTGGCCGAGAGGCTCCAACACCAGGGGCAGATTCAATCCGCTCCAGTAGTGGCTCCCTCCACATCCAATCCCATCGTGGAGCCCCATGTTAAGCTGCCGGATCGATTTTCAGGGAACCGGAAGGCCTTCCGTTCCTTTAAGGAGAGCGTAAAATTATATTTTCGCTTACGCCCTCACTCCTCGGGTTCCGAGCAGCAGCGGGTGGGAATAATTATTTCCTTGCTGCAGGGTGATCCGCAGGAGTGGGCCTTTTCGTTACCCCCTGACTCCCCTAGCCTGCGGACTGTGGACGCGTTTTTTCTGGCCTTAGGCTTATTATATGAGGAGCCCGACTTGACTGCGGTTGCCGAGTCTCAGCTCAGGGACATTCGGCAGGGTAACCGTCCAGTAGAGGACTATTGCGCGGAATTTAGGAAGTGGTGTGTCTCTTCAGGATGGAATGACCCAGCTCTAAGAAGCCAATTCCGGGTGGGGCTGTCTGATCAACTGAAGGACCTTCTAGTGTGTTATCCTACTCCTGACTCCTTAGAGGCGACCATGACCTTAGCCATTAAGCTAGACCGACGGGTGAGAGAGAGACTGAGAGAACGTTCAAGCATTCCTCAGGTTGCTGTATTGCCTGAAATTCCTCTTCCTAGTCCATCTCCTACCAGAGTTCCGGAGGAGCCCATGCAATTAGGTGGAACCTTGAGGGACCAGAGACGCCTGAAGGGAGCCTGTTTTTACTGCGGTGAAATGAACCACTGGCTCCAGCAGTGCCCCAAACTTCCGCCCTCTAGGAGATCTCCGGCGGGGAGCAAGGTAACTCCAGCGGTGGTAAGGAGGAAAGTTTTGCTACCTATCTCTGTTACTTATGATCAAATTAAGGGGGTTGGTCAAGCATTTGTTGATTCGGGTTCTGCCGTTAATTTTATTAATTTTGATTTTGTACAATCTGTGGGTATTCCGCTAGTTCCTTTAAGGGAGGCAATTCAAATCATTGCTTTAGACTCCACCCCATTAAATAATGGGAGAGTGGAGTTTTGTACTCCCGAGGTTTCCTTGACTGTGGGAATTTCCCATACGGAGACTTGCTCTTTCCTTGTCTTAAAGGATTTACCTGCTGACCTCGTTTTAGGTCTGCCATGGTTACAGGACCACAACCCTGTGATCAACTGGCCTGCAGGTGAATTAGAGAAATGGGGAGGTGATTGTTCCAAATGTTGCAAATCAATATTGCAGGTTGGAGGTACCACTGAGTCTCTTAGCCTGCCCGGATATATCAGGGATTTTCAGGACGTATTCTCCATGTCCGAGACTGAGTTCCTCCCTCCCCACCGGCAATATGATTGTGCCATTGATATTATTGAGGGTTCCAAGTATCCTAAGGGCCGTATTTACAATCTCTCCACTCCTGAGCGTCAATCCATGAGGGATTATCTTAAGGAGAGTCTGGCCAAGGGTCACATCCGGCCTTCTGTTTCCCCCATGGGGGCCGGATTTTTCTTTGTTGGTAAGAAGGATGGAGGATTGAGGCCCTGTATTGATTACAGGGAACTTAACAGGATCACGGTCAAGAACAGGTACCCGCTGCCCCTTATCCCTGACTTACTGAACCAGATTCAAGGCGCCTGTTGGTTCTCTAAGCTGGATTTGAAGGGAGCTTATAACCTGATTAGAATCAGGGAGGGGGATGAATGGAAGACGGCCTTCAATACTCCTGAGGGTCACTATGAGTATTTAGTAATGCCCTTTGGCCTAAGCAATGCACCCGCTGTGTTCCAGAATTTTGTTAATGACATTTTTAGACCTTTTATTGGGA
The DNA here is from genome assembly GCA_900303285.1 of Rhinella marina. Lineage (NCBI taxonomy): Eukaryota > Metazoa > Chordata > Amphibia > Anura > Bufonidae > Rhinella > Rhinella marina. The sequence continues at coordinate 144,596 of ONZH01024594.1, forward strand.
GGTTCATGATTGTATACATTGATGACATCCTTATTTTTTCTGCAGATTGGGAATCTCACGTTTCCCATACCAGGCAAGTGTTAGAGGTGTTATGTGAGAATAAACTATTTGTCAAAGGGGAGAAGTGTACCTTTGGCGTCCAGGAGGTGGCCTTTTTAGGATACATTTTGACTCCTTTTTCTTGCAAAATGGACCCAGCTAAGGTACAGGCCATCCTTGATTGGGTGCGACCCTCCTCCCTTAAGGCGCTCCAACGATTTTTAGGGTTTGCGAATTTTTATCGCAAATTTATTAAAAATTTTTCGTTGGTGGTCAAACCAGTTACAGATCTGACTCGCAAGGGAGCGGATCTAGTTAATTGGCCCCCTGCAGCAATTAAAGCCTTTGAGAAGCTAAAACAGTGTTTTACTAATGCCCCTGTGTTAATCCAGCCTGACCAGAGTGAGCCATTTATAGTTGAGGTGGATGCATCTGAGGATGGGGTAGGGGCAGTACTGTCCCAGGGGTCCTCTACCTTAACTAACCTTAAGCCATGTGCTTTTTTCTCCCGCAAGTTCTCATCTGCTGAGAGGAACTATGATATCGGTAATAGGGAGTTGTTGGCCATTAAGTGGGCATTTGAGGAGTGGCGTCACTTCCTGGAGGGGGCATTACATCGCATTGTGGTCCTCACGGATCATAAGAATCTTATGTTTCTGGAGTCTGCTAAACGTTTGAATCCCAGACAGGCGAGGTGGGCTTTGTTCTTTACCTGTTTTGATTTTTGTGTTACTTTTAGACCAGGAAGCAAGAACATTAAGGCTGACGCCTTATCCCGAAGTTTTCAGGCGTATCAGCCTCCTGACGTTCTTCCTGAGCCCATCCTGCCGGCTGACATCATCGTGGCCGCTACTTCGTCTGATCTGGCATCTGAAATCTCAGCAGGACAGCATCTCGCTCCCACTGGTACCCCCTATGACAAACTGTTTGTACCGGCCCATTTGCGTTTGCGGCTGCTGGGTGAGTGCCATAACTCTGTATTATGTGGACATCCTGGTATCAATGCCACCAAGGAGTTAGTCTCTAGGCAGTATTGGTGGTCATCGATTTCCAGGGATGTTCAGGCTTTCGTAACTGCGTGCAATACTTGTGCCAGGTCCAAGAATCCCAAGACACGACCTATGGGTGAGCTACGCCCCTTACCCATACCTAGCAGACCATGGTCGCATTTGTCCATGGACTTCATCACGGATTTACCTTGTTCTGAGGGTAAAACTGTGATTTTGGTTGTGGTTGACAGATTTAGCAAGATGTGTCATTTTGTTCCGTTGTGTAAGTTACCGTCTGCTAAGGTCTTGGCGTCTGTATTTTTGGACCATATAGTTAAACTGCATGGGATTCCTGAGAATATTGTATCGGACAGGGGGGCGCAGTTTGTGTCTAAATTTTGGAGAGCTTTCTGTAAGAAGATTGAAATATCTTTGTCCTTTTTGTCGGCCTTTCATCCGGAGACCAATGGTCAGACTGAGCGTCTTAATCAATCGGTTGAGCAGTATCTCAGATGTTACGTGACTGATAACCAGCTCGTGTGGGCCAGATACCTGTCTCTGGCCGAATTTGCTATTAATAACCGGGTGAATTCCTCCTCTGGGGTTTCACCTTTCTTCTGTAATATGGGCTTTCATCCGCGCTTTGGTTCCTTTTCCTCATCCTCTTCGGTTGTCCCAGAGGTCAATACTGTTTCTCAGGAACTGTGCACAGTTTGGGCACAGGTTCAGCTGAACCTGGAAAAGGCCCAAGGAGTCCAAAAGACTAAAGCTGATAAGAAACGTTCTAAGGGTGTGGATTTCAAGGTGGGGGACATGGTATGGTTGTCGACAAAGAATCTACGCATGAAAGTACCATCGTATAAGTTTGCGCCTCGCTTCATTGGTCCATACAGGATCACCAAGGTGATCAATCCGGTATCTTTTGAATTATGTTTACCCTACTCCCTTCGCGTTCATAATGTTTTTCATATGTCTTTGTTGAAGCATTATGTTGCCCCGATTGGCCCAGAGGAACAGCCCTCGCCTCCGGTCGAGGTGGAGGGACAAGTGGAGCACGAGGTTGCTAGAGTCATTGATGTGAGGAAGGTCCGGAATTCCTTTCAGTACCTTGTACATTGGAAGGGATTCGGGCCGGAGGACAGGTCTTGGGTGCCGTTGACCAGGATGCATGCTGATTCGCTCATTCGAAAATTCCACCTGCAGCATCCTGATAAACCTGCTCCCGCTGATAAGGGTCCGGTGGCCCCTCGTGAAGGGGGGGGTACTGTTACGGGAAGCCGGCGGCGCGCCCCCCGCTTGCAGCGCCGCCGGACTTCCGCTAACACGGAGCGAGGACGCGGCATGCGTCCTCGTCTCCATGGTAACGAGAGGCGGGGAGCGTCGGGCGCGCTTCCAGATGCTGCGTGCCCGGCGTCCCCGCCCCCCTAGACACGAGCAGTGGGCGGTACTGAGCGCTGGCCCGGCAAGCCAGCGCTCAGAGTTATTATATATTTAGGGTACTGGGTCATGTGGCGCTGGCCACGCCACATGACCAAACGTTTAGCATATTTGAGCGCTGGTCACGTTTGGCCAGCGCTCATTATGCAAATGAGGTCATGTGACGCTGGCCCCGTCACATGATCCATTGGAGGGCTTTTTAAAGCAGGCTAGTTGCCCTCTCAAATTGCCTGTGATTAGCGTTACAACTTTGATCAGTGCTTGAGCGACCTTGTGTTTGATTTGCTGTTTGACCCTGACCTTGGATTCTGGACTTTGACTTCTCTCTTGCTTCACCCCTGGTATTTACGTGACCTCCTGTGTTTGACCCGGCTTGCTGACTACTCTACCATTGTGTTCGTTCTGTCTGTGTTTTGTCCATCCCTTTGTTCCCTTTCCCTCCCTGCGCACTTATCCAGTGAAGGGACCGTCTTCGTGGTTGTCCGCGGCTGCCTAGGGCCGACTGAGGCAAGTAGGCAGGGAAAGAAGGAGGGGTTCAGTTCAGGGCTCACTACCCTTGTCTCCCCTCGTGACACCTATGCAGCTCCTCACTGTCTGGCTGCTAAGGCCAGACTCCCTGGCTGATGCAATCTGACTACAATAGCTACTCCCTCAGAGGGGCCAGGGATAAGCTGTTTTACTGTATACAGGGACACTTATATACTTTAATCATATATATATATATATATATATATATATATATATATATATTATAACTGTCCCTATATACTGTAGAATAGCTTCTTCCTGCATTAACAATAGCCAGCACTTACTGCCTGCTGTCAAGTATCTCATTTAGAGCACGCTGCCAAGGGATATTTCTGTCCAAGTTTTGTAGTATAAATGTATAGTTCTCTAAATAAAGTGTATTAGAAAAAGATTCCTTAGAAACACCTCGACTGTGAGAAACACCTCGGCAGCCGCGACATACATGAAAGCTCTGACTTAGTGTCACTAAAGGACCTTTGATGATGTCACCAGTGGGAGGAGTTAGACTGGTAAGAAGAAGAGGACTACACAGTAGGTACTGTATTGTATTGTACCCTATAAATGGTGAAGTTTTTGTAATGTTGATACTCCTATTATGTGGCTACATGCGCTATTGCTGTTTGTTTCAATGGTCAAAAGATAACACTAAGATTAACAGGAGCTGACTATACACTAGTAACTTCCTCTACCCTAGACTATTAAAGTTAGTGACATTGACCCCTCCACTTCATTAAACTACAATAGAAGTTTTAATTTAGAGAATTTCCTTTTGTCTAAACCTGGTGGGTGCCTTATGGTCAGGAGCGTCTTATAGTCCAAAAGATTTGTTATATTATTGACCTAAATAGAGATGAATTAATTTTATTATATTCTGTCCTGGTACTGATTTGTGCAGTTTTAGTTACCTTTAGAACTGTCTATTATTCGTTGTGTTAGTTATTAATGTTATGTGTGATACTGTTGTATGAATGGATTTAACAGAATTTTCCCAGCAGCCTCATACAATGATGGCAAATTGAGTCAACACACAAGCAAGTCTAGGATTTAGACAGCCATTGCCAACAAAATGTACCAGCGAATCTTTATCTGATTATTCTCTTTAGTGAGACCATGATCTTTTATAACCAAGGTCTTTAAACACCGTTGAACATATGCTGCATTAAACTCTTGGCTTTAATAATCTTATATTGCTCGGATTTTACCTGCATCTTAGCAAGGCTGTTTATTTTGCACTATATTCTTCTACATGAGTGCTTAGAATCTGTCAGAGGAAGAAGCTTTAAACCAGATAGTTTAGGAGAAGATGACTGTGATCACAATCCATATCATTTTTATCTGTGTTGCCTACAATGCAGCTCCTTTTATCTGCAGCTGGGGTGGAATTGCTTCTATCATCTTATGTTGGCATGTCTGAAATAATGAAATCATTCCCCATGACAGAGGCAAACTAACTAATGTGACTGCACCTAGACTAGAGATGAGTGAATCAATTCTAAAAGAATCGGATCCATCGTAAATTTCACAAAAAATCTTCTGCCAAATAAATCTAAAGATTTGGCAATTCGCTTTGGATGAATTGTGCAAAATGCCGCCTGCCATTTTACTTTTAAAATTCAGTACACTAGCGAGAGAAACAGGGCAGGGAGGGTGAAAATGGATTGCCACATGACCCCAGGAGGGTCCCCGGACAGTCGGCTTACCTATAATACTTTGCAGGCAGCCTGATAGCCAATCAGGAGGGAGGCTATTGGCTAGCCTATCAAGCTCTATGCTAGCTGTGAAGCACATACACAATTGTGAGCTCAGCTACTGATGTGAAAAGCTCTGTCTTCCATGTCTTTGACAGACCCCCATTACAGACACAAGCTAGCCACCTGTAGTGAGATATTTAGTTAGGTAGATTGAATTGCTAGATAGAAATTCAGGTTTTATCAGTAGGGACAGCAAAGGGGCAATTAATGTACTGGGTGTCTTACAGTGAGGGCACCTACTGAAGCTGTTCATGACTGGCACTGTCTGTATAAAGATTATTTAAACAGTCACTGTACTTTTACACAGTTGTATTTCATTTAATAGAGAATGGTGTATATAGCAAATTTCTAAATCACTTCATTTAAAAAATATGCCAGAATCCACCTGAAACAAGCTATAAATTCATGGCCACTAGGAGCCTCACTTTCACATAATTTACAGTCCACTGCCTTGTCAGGAAAGATCCATCCTTGGTAACAGAGACTCAGAGGCAGAGAGGAAATGGGGGGTATCAGAGCTAGCTGAGATCCTGAGGCTGATAAAATAACTGCTTTTACACTGCTTATGAAATTCATATGAGCCTTCTTGCTTTCCTATCACTCCTTATCTGTTCTGTGAGTGACAGAGCTGAAAGCATAGTGGGAAGGAAGGGAAAGGATGTCACACAGTACAGTGTTGGCAGATTCCATAGAAGGGAAAAGCCCCCAACTTGTGGATCTAGCTGTGCAGCTGTCACGCTCTGGTGTGGAGGGGAAAACCACACCAAGTGTAGGAGGGAAGGGGATGAGGTCAGGAAACAAGTAAAGGGAAAAGGTCACCTCCTGCAGGAAACCCTGACACCAATCCTGACTGACTTACAGTATGAACAGGCCTCAAAGGTAGGCAAGATCATACACAGGAACCTAAACCAAACTGACCCTATAGGACCCTGCAACTACTGACAGGGCTGGGTCTACCCGTTCCTCCAAAAGGAAGGACGAACAGGAGTCTCCCAAAGGCCAAATAACACAACAGCGAAAAGCAGGGTAAACACAAAAGGGAAAGTGGACACTTATCTTTAAGAAGAAATGGAAGCAACCGGATCTAAGGAGAGAACCACACCAATCCACAAGAATGTCCACAGAAACTATAAACCGCAAGGAACTGTGGTAGAAGCAGGAATAAATAGAAGAAGGACAATTACCACACCCGCAACAGCTGAGGGGAAGGGTTGTGGTAAACAGCAACAACACAAAAAGGAAAAAAAATTCAGATTATGTCACATGCATACAGTATTTCTTTTCAAAAAACAGATGTTAGGTCTGCAGTCCATGACCACCACACCATCCTGTCCCTTGTGGGCATGAATGATACGCCACTTACCATGCCATCCGGCATCCTTGTCACTGAAATCCTCTCCCTGCTGCCTGATGCTCCCTCCCAAATCTTTCCCCAGCCAATGGCTGAGGGTCCCTGGGTATTAAAGGCACCCTCTCCAGCAGAAGGGTGCCTGAGCTTTAGGTTTCCTGGTGACCAGCAAAGGTGGAAAAAACTATCCATGTATCAATGGCATACAGAAGCGTAGTAGGGTCCTATAGAAGTCTGTGGGTGCCCTATGAAGGCTTGTAAACGTATTTTACAATTTGTCAAAGGTAGTTTCATTATGGATTAGAAAAAATGTAATTCATTTCCTAGTATCAACAAATGCAAAATATGGTTCATTGCAATAAAAAAATATGCATTAATATTCAATGTTGCCCTGTGGTATTAATAGCAAGACAAACAGATCTGTTACATTGACTCATGGAGAAAGAATAGCTGGTCAAACTGAAATGCCAACAGCTGTTTCACAGCTGAAGACTATTTTGTCAAAGCCCAGAAATATTCAGTTTTTCTCTGAGTAAATCATTCTAAGCACTAAAAATAAACCTCTTTTGCACATCTTTCCTAATCATGAATTTACATTTAGAAAATACCTATAAAAATTATGCACGTTTAATCTGTTTTTTATGAAACCAGGTATGAGCTTTACAAGGAGAAGTCCAGAGAGGAACACAACCTAGTGTGCTACCGACCATGATTGGGTTGAGGGACTGGCAGTGTGGGGTGGGAGGCAGGTGAGACTGGCAGTGTAGGGTGGGAGGTGGCATTTTCAGCAAGTCCTAGTATGTGAGAGAGGGTGGTAGTTCTCTCACCAAAGGCAGCATAAAGACCAGAGAACATCCTGCCCACTCGCCCTGAAGAGTGCTAATAGCCTGGCTGGGGTGAAAGATTATGGGCTTGGTGTTCATTGTAGCAGCAGTCATCAGGAAGAAGGTTTTGGTAGGAAATTATTTAAAGGGATATTGGTCACCTCCCCTAAAGTACAGAAATTGACTATGGCACAATGATGTTGATCCTGCTGGGTGTAGCCTTGGGGTAACACATTGTAGAGTAAAGTGAAGAAGCAGTTCCTCTGAAAAATGACTCATCCCATGAGTACTGCCTAAACAACTGCCTACCAAGGCATCCCTATGGGTTTATTCAGAAGCTTATTTGTTTATAATGTTCTGTGATGTATGGGATATTGGGGAACTCTCCAATACCCCAGTTTTGCTTCTACTCTGTTTGGGTCCTGTTTTTAGGTACTGGTATGGTTAATGTGGATATTCACCTTAGTGACCAAAGGTTGTGTTATATAACACCAAGTAGTGCGTGGACACAACCATACAACTGCTCTACACAAGCTCCAAGTTGTACAAATCCATAATACGTAAATCATAGAAGTCTATGTGGCTATTTTGTACCTCTACATACCTCCAGTTGGGCACAGATGCATACAGATTCATAGCCTGGGATCCACTGAGCTCCACTAAAGCCCCATAGCTCTCAGGCTGTCTCCACCAGGTGCATGTAGACTTCCTGCACAGACAAGGTCACATGACAATGACTGGTCTCATACCCAAGCAGCATGTCACTGCTGAGTCATATCACTGCTAAGGCCAATCATTGGTTGCAACACCACATGTGATCACATTCATATAGGAAGTTTGCATGTGGGGACTGTAGAAGACAAGCCAGGGCCACAGAGTCCGAATAGAGCAGCGGAGAGCAGCTAAGTATATCTTTCTTCACAGGCCCTACTGAAGGAAGTGGGACATTTAAAAAATAATTCTGGACAACCCTTTTGCAGAATTCTCTGGGTACATGTACAATATTTTGTGACATTTCTTCCATAGGCTTCTCTATAGGATTTTTTAAACACTTTAAAAATTGGAATTAAAATGTTGGAAAATTTTATTTTTTTACAAGCATTTAAAATTCAGAAAAATAACACTGTACAGAAGCTGTAACAGAGGTGAATAGTTCTGTATTCAAATATTTTGTTTTTCCCAAATTATCACTTTTCACAGATCTGTTTTCACTTTGATATTAGTCTTTTACTGTTGACTGGTGTCAAAAAGGCTTAAATAATTCCAACGTGATTCAATGTCATTCCACAATAAGACATAAAAAAGTCTAAGAAGGGATAAATACTTTCATAACAATTATAGAGAAGACATTATAACAGCATATTCTTGCTTTTACCAGAAGGACAATAGAAGAATGCAAAGAAAAACAAACAAAAAAAAAGACCAATAAATAGAGGATTTCAAATGCATGGAATAAGCAAGAAGTAACAAAAATTGTTGGACTAATCTAAGGTTAGTCTCACCAATCTAAGGTTAAGCCATCAATCTCAGATTGGAGCAAGTTCAACTCTTAGCATCCTAGCTGATCAGCTTTTTGAAATGGATAGAGTGTTCAGGTGAGTGCTACAGGATTCAAATGTGCCTCTCCAGATATGTAAAGGTTATTTTTTCATGCCAGACATTCTGCAAATGATTGAACATAAAAGGATCATTCTTAAAAGGGTTGTTCAGAACTTTAATACTGATGGCCTTTCATTGGGGTAGGACATCAATATCAGATCTTTGGTGGTGCAATTCTTAAAAGCCACCAAATTAGGTTTTTTTAAGGGACTGTGGTACTCAAGCAAGTGTTGCAACCATTTCATTGTTTATCAGACACAGAGCCATACATTTTGTGGTGGCTTGTTGGGGAGAAAACCTACTGTTCTGTATAAAGGCACTATATGCTGGCACGTGTAAATTCCTATGGCTCAATAGCACAGTATGGCAGGGACTCTGTACAGCCTCTGTGCAATCATCTCTGCTGTCTTTATGAAGCCTTGGAAGGGTTGTCCACTTAGAGCAAGTAACTGGACATTGCTAGGCAATAGCCTACCGTAAAGAATTGACCAGTACTTTCCTAACAGATCAAGCACCAATACTCCAGTTCTCCCAGCTGGGCTTTGTTTAACTGGCTGCAGTGGTGTCATCATGTCAACAACATGTGACCACTGCAGTCAATCATTGGCCTCAATGTGGCACAGCAATGATTGGCTGCAGAGGATACATGTTGTCAACATGATGTCACCTGTGTACCATTACGTTCCTGTAGGCTTTTCCCCAGCATTATCTGGTTTCTTGCTGAATCTAGACAACCCCTTTAATTCTAGACATGCTAAATCTGAATGTGCACAGACATGATTAAAGAATAACATATATTTAATCCTAATTTTTCATGCACCAGACAGAAACTGCTGAACTAACTTCAATTTCACTGCTTCAACTGACAACTGAGGCCAGGCAGTTTAATGCTGCCTTAGACAAATTATAACCATTCTCTGCAATAGTCCATTTTATATTTAATCAAGGACATCCCTTGTGAAACCTCCCTCACATTATGAGAAGTAATTAGGATAAATTGTCTCAATTAGAAGGTGGAAGTTTTTTCTTTTTTTTTTTTTTTTTGCACATGGAGAGATTTTTCTCTCCTTTCACATTTTGCTTTTATATGAAGCATTAGACAGCTTGGGCCACTCAGTTCAAGTGTCTTCTCTGTCATTAGCTAGTGAAGAACGGCAGGCTGATACTGCCACTTAATTCTGGTCTTGCATTAAGACATGGTTGTGAAGTTGCTTTGAGGCTTGGAGCCGAGGGATATGGCCTTTACCCATGCTTGAGTGGAGATACAAATAGCAACTCCAAGCCCCACATGCCAAGCTAAAAGAGGAGGGAGGAGGGAATGTGATTCTTCTAAATTGTGCACCTTGGGAATGGAAGTGTTAAAAGAGAATAAATATGAAAAATTCATGCTGCTGGGCTGCCTTTGTTACTTCTTGCTTATTCCATGCATTTGAAATCCTCTATTTATTGGTCTTGGTTTTTTTTTTTTTTTGGGGGGGGTTTCTTTACATTCTTCTATTGTCCTTCTTGGTAAAAGCAACAATATGCTGTTACGTATAATGTCTTCTCTATAATTGTTATGAAAGTATTTATGCCTTCTTAGACTTTTTATGTCTTATTGTGGAATGACATTGAATCACGTTGGAATTATTTAAGCCTTTTTGACACCAGTCAACAGTAAAAGACTAATATAAAAAAACAGGTCTCTGCAAAGTGATAATTTAGGAAAAACAAAATATTTGAATACAGAACTATTCACCTCTGTCACAGCTTCTGTACAGTGTTATTTTTTCTGAATTTTAAATTCTTGTAAAAAAAATAACATTTTCCAACATTTTAATTCCAATTTTTAAAGTGTTTAAAAATCCTATAGAGAAGCCTATGGAACAAATGTCACAATAAATTGTACATGTACCCAGAGAATTCTGCATTTTGAAAAAAAAGTCACTTATCGCAAAAATACAACAGTAATGCCAAACAGTTGTGTATGTACAATGAACAAATTAAAAATGAAAAATCTCCAGCACTCTCTAAAAACTTTATTTCTTTATAGGAAAATCCTTAAAAACATCTTTTACAATGATTAAAGGGGTTGTCTCATCATAGACAGTGGGGTCATATCACTAGGATATGCCCCCATTGTCGTATAGATGCAGGTCCCATCCCTGGGACCCACACCTATACCGGGAACGGAGCCCCACAAGGTGGTGGCTGGAAGACTCCAGGTCCAGCCACCACCAAGCGCTCTCCCCATAGAAGGGAATGGGAGCACACCGCGCATGACCTGCCACTGCTCCCATTCACTTCTATGGGCTCGACGGAAATAGCCAAAACAGCGTTTGGCTATTTTCAGCGGCCCCATAGACAATGAATGGAGGGTGGGCCATCCACCACTTTTGGGGCTACCCTCATTGTCTGTGATGGGACAACCCCTTTAAAAACCAGACCTATGCATTTTGGACATATTATGACTTGTCCTTAATCATAGTATATCATGATTAAGGACAAGTCATACTATGTCCAAAACACATAGGTCTGTTTTTAATCATTGTAGAAGATGGTTTTAAGGATTTTCTAATAAATAAGTGATATTTTTAAAGAGTGCTGAAGATTTTTTGCTTCAATTTGTTCATTGTGAATACACCTGTTTCCAGCTCAAGACATCTTCTAGCACCTGTTATTTGGACATCGAACAAGGCAATGAGAATAATCAGTTTTCTTTTGTGTATCTTACTATATTCCAAGTTGTGTATGTAGACTTTTCAATCATTTGCTACAGATTTTAAAGTAATATCTAGCAGCAGCATTTTTAACAAAAAAAATCCAGAAAAAAAAAGAATCCAGCCTTACTAAAATACATTTTTAAAAGGATTTGTCATCAGAACATGACGTACTGCATAAGTAAATTTTTGTTATACATTTTTTAATATTTTAATAATATTTTTAATTTTCCATGTCACTATCTCATATTTAGAAAAAAATCCTGAAATGTAGTCACAGACTACTGAGCCCGATACTAGGCTGACACTTCCTTATCTGTACAAATCACTTTTCAACAGTCATCTCATTATCATCACTGGTAGGATTACAATGAAAGGTAAAACCTATGTATAAATAACCCTGAACAGGGTATTGCCACAGCTTATCTACTCCCCCTCCGTGTACCTCTGAACAGGTCACAGTGCCTGGAAAACTCTCCTATAGAAGTCAATGAACATCTCCATTGTATTTTGTTATATGGTCTATGAAACTGCTGTACAACATATTTCTAAATGCTGATAACAGCAGCTCAGGCAACATGTCTGCCCCCATAATCATGTACAGGATGCCAAATTAAAAATTCTACAATGAGAAGATGAGAACAGGAAGTTGAGTTACAACCCATATATTCATATGATTTACTGATTTGTCTTGGTCCATGTTTGCAGAGCAATTCCATTTTAGAGCATACAAGTTTGAGAATAGAACTAACATTTTAGTCATCTAGTCTAAAAACCCTAGTCTTATGCTCTGGGGAGTTGTCCAGTTTTTTATTTTGTTTGTTTTTTTTAACCCACCCCCACCCTACCCCAATCCATACTCACCTGCTCCTCACCATTGCACTCCTGCTCCTTGACTTTCCTGACTGGGCTATTCCGCATGGACTGCAGTAAATTACTTTCTACAGCATTGACATGTCCCCAGGCAGCACATCACCATTGGGACACACACTGCTTGGGGATACATCACTGCTGAGGCCAGTCATTGGGTGCAGCAGCACAGGTGATCCCATCTGTGTGGAAGTTGACAGACAAGCGCTGGATTAACGGTGAAGACACCCAGGGAGCTGGAGAGGTCGGGAGCAGGTGAGTGTGAAGAACAACAACTTCAGAAAACCTCTTTACATACAGTATATGCTAGTAGTCAGGGCAGAAAGGTACAATCGTCCACTCTGGAGGACACATCTTGCTTTCTCATGTATTGTTGCAGCACTTGCTGGGTTCTTTCCCCAACCATGACTGAACACAAGAGGGCCCTGACAGTGAGACTTCCATAGCCTGCACATAATTAAGGCTCCTTCCTCCAAACTGGAGAGACTAAATATTGGATACAGGGGTGCCCATCCTGTTAGATAATCAAGATGTTCAAGTTCTACTTTTTAGGAGACTGACTTCTCTAAGATGTGCTTGATATTCCAGGTAATGAGCTCACTCATTGTGCTCAATAGTGTAATGTAATGTAATGCATATTTTAATTTGTGGGAAACTGATGCTTCATTGTCTTTTAATGTGTATCACTGTTAATGCTGTTTCAAAGCCTTTTGTTAATCGTTGAAATGCTGCATCTTAATGCTTTCTGATACTTTAATCTAATGTTTCTCTGAAAGGTGTTTTTTTTTGTACATGTCATTTTCATTATCTGCCAGATGACACCATTTGAATAGTAGACTGTGAATATTTAATTGCCAAAGTAAATAAGCAACCTGGATTCAGAGATTTTTCTACTGCATGTATTGAGACTATCACAAAGCCAGCTTATACACAACATTCACTTCGTAATGTGAAAAACCTATCCTACACGAGGTCTTTGTAAAACAAAAAAAAAAAAAAAAACAACCTATTTCAAGGTACTGAAATGGAAAATGCTCCAGAGTACAACAGAAGCTTTTTTATTATGTACTTTTCAGGAAAAAAAAACATGAATTGCAGTTTCAGGCAATTTACCAATACGTCAACCAAGGTCCAAGGCCTACATGATTTTAACTTTTATATGGTTTCTGTGTAAACAGATTAGATGCCAACTAGAGATGAGCAAATGATTCAAAAAATTATTCGACGAACATTCGACGAACTTTTCGTAAGATTCGTATATTCGACGAATAGATTCGTTGTATTTGCGTAGAAAATATACGTTATTATGTGCTATTAGCGAACATTCGCGCACTAATAACGAACGCTCATTTAAAAAATGTACGCAACTTCTTAGAAGACGTACGTATGAACGTACAAATAGCGTACGAATACTCAGCGTACTATTGTCTTCGCGATTACGTAATACGCAGGCACGCACGACGAGAGGACGCGGCGTGCACTCCTCAGAGGCAGAGCGAATATTCGAAAATGGCATCCAGGCGATCCTCATCATTTAGCTCTGAAGAGCTGAAATTCCTGATCAGGCTGATGGACAGAGAGGATTACGATGGCACACACCGCCATCCAAACCAGCATAAGAAGGAGGTGACCCAGCAGGTGATCCAAGGCCTGCGCCATCGTTTCCACACCGTGCGGACCCCGGGCCAGATCCAACGGAAATGGTCCGATCTGAAATTCAAATGCCCAGAGCGGCTTAATGAGATCCGCGCAGAGATACGGCAGGGTGAGTAACAAAATATTTGATAAGTAAAAAAATTTAAAAAAATTAGTGTACTGTATTGTATATATACCAGCAGTCACTGCAAATAATGAAAAAAGTATAGAAGGACAACGTGCGTAGTACGCTGCAGTAATTTTGTTTCATGCTAGGCTGGTGCTGGCCGTTCTCCCGTTTGTGTCAGGCAAGTGCACTAGTTCGAAAGAAAGTACCCTTATATGCCCCTTCATAGTTAGCGCTTCCTCCTCCTACACACAGACTCAAAGACGTGCCCATGCTGCAGCTACTGTCAGTGGGCGATATCCAAAGTATTCCTACCGCACCATGTTAACGATATAAAGAAAGTTATTGCAACGATAACGATATCTATTGCCATAAATACGTTTTTAGAAGAACAAAATATGATATGACCCCCCTCTCACACCCATAATATCTTAATAGTAGTATGTATTAGTATTAAAAAGAGTCATTATCTAACAATTGTGTACATTTTTATGTTGCAGAGCACCGTCAACAACGGCGTCACCACCGTCGAGGCAGGACGGCCCCTGAAGTACCTGTAGCCTCTAGTAAGTGTAAAACATATTTATTTTATTTTTCATCCAAGCTACGTAGGAGTGCAGCTGCAGTAAGAGCACTAGTGGTTAGGAACGGGATCCTCCAGCCCCAAACCATTCCCATGTAGCTACAACTGTTCATTAGAGTTGAATGTAAGGCTACCTCTACACTAGCGGCAGCCCGGATCCAGCGGGTTAAGGGTCCCTCCGGATCCATGCTTCCGCAGGTACACGTGTGGGGTCGGAACCGCGCTCCGGCCCAAATTCACTGTAATGGGGGTGGGCCGCGAATCCGGCCACAGCACGTTAACCCCTGCTGAGAGGCAGCCGGAGTGAAAATACAACATGTAACTGTTCTGTTTTCGCTCCAGCTGCCTCTCAGTAGGGGTTAACGTGCTGTGGCCAGATACATGGCCCGCCCCCATTACAGTGAATTTCCGGACCCACACGTATACCTGCGGCAGCGCGGATCCGGAGGGACCCTTCACCCGCCGGATCCGGGCTGCCGCTAGTGTAGAAGTAGCCTTAGGCCATTATTTCATGATTTTTGACAGCTGCTACACCACAGAGGAGACGCTCTCACCATCCTCCACCCCAGCGAGAGAGGACCCCACCTGCCCCTCCAACACCACCAGCCCATCTACCAGAGGTAGAAGGTAGGTAAAAAAAAAGTGTAATGGGTGGACCTTCTGTCTTCAAAATATGAGCTAAATGTATGTTTTATCTTTGTTAGCTCCAACCGACAGGGAGCAGTTTTCCCCTGGACCATGGGAAGACCACGCCGTATGGGTGTCCAGTACTACAAAAGGGTCAGTCAGTACAGAATACATGTCACAGAATAAGTCGCTCCAGTACATTAAAGTTTAGATTTTTTTTGTGGTACAACCACTGTAACTCGATCATACAAACTAAGTACATAACTGTTTCCAACCCTACAGACATCCCCACTGACTTCAAAGTGGAGGCTGGATTGCGGCGCCTTGGCTCCAGTCTCCACGCTGCCTCCCGGCTCATTTGTGGCCTGCAGCTGGAGCTGCAAGAGCTGCAGGACATGATGGCCCGACGTCTGCAAAGGCCGGCATAATTTTATTTTTTTGTTCCTTTCTTTTGTTTATTATATTATTTATTTGTTAAAAAGAAGTTTTTATTTATTACTAAAATATTCTTGAAAAACCTGTGTTTTGAGTGTTTTGTTAAACCTTTAACACCTTCCTGATCCTGACATAGTGTGAAGAAGACAGAGTTTTTTTCCCACGGCCATTTCCCCATATTAATGAACACAGCAGTGTCTGCCGGCTGAAGTATTACTACATTACACACACTCCTGTTCACTGATTACAATTGACAGACAGAAAAATAAAAAAGGCTTGGCTTGTTTGGGCAACAAGCCTGTACATTCTACCTTAACATAGGCAGTGAAAATTATATAGGAGCTTTTTATGGTTGCCCCGGCCAGTAGTAGTAGGGGACGGGGTATATCAGCATAGAGTAATAGGTAAAATAAATACAACAAACTGCAGTGGTGTATAACAATGTCCGCTAATTAGAGATGAGCGAGCACTAAAATGCTCGGGTGCTCGTTATTCGAGACGAACTTTTCCCGATGCTCGGGTGCTCGTTTCGAGTAACAAACCTCATTGAAGTCAATGGGAGACTCGAGCATTTTTGCAGGGGACCAAGGCTCTGCCTAGGGAAGGCTGGGTGAAAACCTGGAAACATCAGAAAATGATGGAAACACCACGGAAATTGACAGGAAACAGCAGGGGCAGCATGCATGGATGCCTCTGAGGCTGCCTAATCCCATTACCCCAAATTCTTTACCGTTACCCTCATGGCAATTGTGCTCACCCAGACCAAGAAAGGCGAGGCACATGCCCATCACATGTTAGGGAAGCACCCAACTAGGTGCAAAGAAAAATTGTTTAGAGAGTGGGCCTGTAGGTGGACCTCTGGAAAAATTGTTTAGAGAGAGGGCCTGTAGGTGGACCTCCGGAAAAATTGTTTGGAGAAAGGGCCTGTAAGTGGACCTCCGGAAAAATTGTGGTAAAAGAGTGCCAGTTGGACCTCTAAAAAATTGCGTTTTTTGGGTCAGCGTTAGGCAAAGACGACAAGGAGGAGGAGGAGTAGGAGGAGTAGAGAAGAGGAATCGGATACATAAGTAATGTTAATCTTTAGCTGCTTTCCCCCGGAGGAGATTTGAATTCCGGTGAAATCCAGGCTTTGTTCATTTTAATAAGCGTCAGCCTGTCAGTGCTGTCAGTTGACAGGCATGTACGCTTATCGGTGATGATGCCACCAGCTGCACTGAATACCTGCTCTGACAAAACGATAGCGGCAGGGCAGGCCAGCACCTCCAAGGCGCACAGCGCCAGTTCAGGCCAAGTGTCCAGCTTTGAAACCCAGTAGTTGTATGGAGCAGAGTGATCGGTCCGGACGTTGGTATGGTCAGCTAGGTACTCCCTCACCATCTTTCTGTACAGCTCCCCCCTACTCTGCCTAGACTGGGGACAGGTGACAGTGTCTTGCTGGGGTGACATAAAACTGGCAAAGGCCTTGGAGAGCGTTCCCCTGCCAGTGCTGGACAAGCTGCCTGCTCGCCTCCTCTCCCCCGCTACTTGGCCCACAGAACCGTGCCCTCTGCCGCTAGTGGCGTCAGATGGGAAGGATTGTTTCAGCTTGTGCACCAGGGCCTGTTGATATTGATTCACTCTCATACTCCTTTCCTCTACAGGGATGAGAGTGGAAAGGTTCTGCTTGTACCATGGGCCCAGGAGAGTGAACACCCAGTAATCGGTGTTTGAAAAAATGCTTCTAACGCGAGGGTCACGGGATAGGCAGCCTAACATGAAGTCTGCCACGTGTGCCAGAGGCCCAACACGCAAGAATTCCCTCTCCTCACTGGCCTGACTCTCCATTTTTCTCATCCTCCTCCCAAGTCCTCCTCTTCAGCCCATACACGCTCAAGAGTTAAGAAGGACTGAGCACTGGTACCCTCTTCTGTCTCGCCAACCTTCTCCTCCTCTTCCTCCTCATCCTCATCCCCCTCCTCCGATACGCGCTGAGAAACAGACCGGAGGGTGCTCTGGCTATCAAGCGACGTATCTTCCTCCACCGTCTCTTGTGACAAGCGCAAAGCATCCAACTTCATGCTGAGCAGTGAGTTTTTCAACAGGCAAAGCAGCAGGATGGTGAGGCTGATAATGGCAGCATCGCTGCTGACCATCTGTGTTGACTCCTCAAAGTTGCTCAACACCTGGCAGATATCAGACATCCACGTCCACTCCTCATTGTAGACTTGAGGAATCTGAGTGACCTACCAGTTCTGGTGGAAGTTGACATCTGACAGTCTACAATCGCTCTGCGCTGCTGGTAAACTCTGGATAACATGTTTAATGTCGAATTCCATCTTGTGGGCATGTCGCACAACAGTCGGTGAGCGGGCAGTTGTAGGCGGCGCTGCGCTGCCCTGAGAGTGGCAGCATCTGTGGTCGACTTGCGGAAATGCGCACAGATGCGGCGCACCTTGGTGAGCAAATCAGACAGATTGGGGTATGACTTGAGGAACCGCTGAACTATTAGATTGAACACGTGGGCCAGGCATAGCACATGTGTCAGTCTGCCGAGTTGCAGAGCCGCCACCAGGTTACGCCCGTTGTCACACACAACCATGCCTGGCTTGAGGTTCAGCGGTGCCAGCCACACATGGGTCTGCGCCGTGATGCCCTGTAACAGCTCTTGGGCGGTGTGCCTTTTGTCACCTAAGCTCAGCAGTTTGAGCACCGCCTGCTGGCGCTTACCCACGGCACTGCTGCTGCGCCTAGAGCTACCGACTGAAGGCACCGTGCCCACGGATGGTAATTCGGAGGAGGAGGTGGAGGAGGAGGAGGGGTCGGAGGAGGAGGCATAGTACGTCTGAGAGACCGTGACCGAGGTAGGCCCCGCAATCCTCGGTGTGGGCAGTACATGAGCGGCCCCAGGGTCATTCTCGGTCCCAGCCTCCACCAAGTTAACCCAATGTGCTGTCAGTGATATATAGTGTCCATGCCCGGCAGCACTTGTCCACGTGTCCGTGGTTAGGTGGACCTTCTCAGAAACAGCATTGGTCAGGGCACGGATGATGTTCTGTGACACGTGCTGGTGTAGGGATGGGACGGCACATCGGCAAAAATAGTGGCGGCTGGGGACCTAATACCGAGGGGCAGCCACCGCCATGAGATTGCAAAAGGCCTCGGTCTCTACCAGCCTAGAGGGCAGCATCTCCAGGCTCAGCAATTTGGAGATGTGGACGTTGAGGGCTTGGGCATGTGGGTGGGTGGAACTGTATTTCCTCGTGCGCTCCAGCGTCTGCTGTAAAGACAGCTGAACGCTGTGCTGGGACACATTGGTGGACGCTGTGGAGGATCGTGGAGGCGAAGGTGTGGTTTTCCGGCGGGAGGCGCTCGTGCTGGGGTCCTGGGCAGGGGGTTGACTAGCAGAGGCAGCGAGTGACACAGGGGAAGGAGCAGTGGTGTGACCCACAGGAGGTGAACGGCCTTGGTTCCATTGAGTGGGGTGTTTAGCACTCATAAGCCTGCGCATGCTGGTGGTGGTTAGGCTAGTAGTGGTGGCACCCCTGCTGATCCTGGTGTGGCACAGGTTGCACACCACAGTCCGTCGGTCATACTCACTTTCTTTAAAGAACCTCCAGACTTGCGAACATCTAGGCCTCACCACGGGAGCTTCACTACGTGAAACAGTTGCTGCTGATGCACCAGCTCTGGCCCTGCTTCTCCCTCTGGCCACACCACTGCCTCTTACAACCTGTTCTGGTGCAGCACTCGCCTCTGCCTCAGAAGCACTGTCTTCACTCGGCTTATCAACCCAGCTTGGGTCAGTCACCTCGTCATCCTCTGATTCCTCAGTCTGCTCCCCCCTTGGACTTCCTGCCCTGACAACAACTTCACCACTGTCTGACAACCATGTCTCCTCATCGTCCGACACCTCTTTACACACTTCTTCCACTAAGTCAACAATGTCATCATCATCACCCACAAACTGCGACAGTTGGAAAACTTGGGCATCGGGAAAGAGGTCAGTAGCAACCTGAAAAGTGGTTTGTGACTCTGGGAAGGGTCCAGAAAACAGTTCCTCAGAGTATGCCGAATCGCATTCCAAATTTTCTTGGGAGGGGGCAGACTGGGGGGAAGGAGGTTGAGGTGGAGAAGCCAGAGGAGTGCTTTCTTGGGTAACGTGGGTGGACTGCGTGGAAGACTGACTGGTGGACAAATTACTTGAAGCATTGTCCGCAATCCATGACATCACCTGTTCGCACTGTTGTGGTTTCAACAGTCCTCTACCACGTGTCCCTGTAAGTTGAGACATGAAGCTAGGGAGTGTAGCTCTGCGGCGTTCCCCTGCTCCCTCATCAGCAGGTACTGTCTCACCCTGCCCAGGACCACGGCCTCTGCCCCCTGCAGTAATTGAATGCCCACGACCACGCCCTCGTCCTCGACCCTTAGCCCTGGGGTTCAACATTTTCTGTATATAAGTGTATTATATGTACAAAAAAAAAATGGGCCTGCTGTACTGAAACCCACAAACTTGTTCAATCTGAACAAGAAAATATATAGGTGGATAAGTTAGAGCAAAATTACGTATGTTATTACATACCGTGCAGTATGGAGCAATTACACTGAAACTATTAGATTAGGCAGACTTGGTCTTCTTAAGTGCAACCCAGACAAATGTCGCACAGAGATTTTTGTAATGTAGCTGTATAAGTGAGAGCAAAAGACCTTTTTTAATTACGTGACGTACAGAATGTGTCACCTGGACAGAAAATACGGATTGTGCTTTGTATTTAGGTGGATAAGTTAGAGCAAAATTACGTATGTTATTACGTACCGTGCAGTATGGAGCAATTACACGGAAACTATTAGATTAGGCAGACTTGGTCTGCTTAAGTGCAACCCAGACAAATGTCGCACAGAGATTTTTGTAATGTAGCTGTATAAGTGAGAGCAAAAGACCTTTTTTAATTACGTGACGTACAGAATGTGTCACCTGGACAGAAAATACGGATTGTGGTTTGTAGTGACTGGACAGCTGAACTGTGACACACAGAATGGTTCCACACAGCTGTATGAAATGGATTTGTATCACTGAGATAAAACAACAAAAAAACTATTTTTTTATATTTTTTTTTATATATATATTTTTTTAACGTGACGTGCAGAAAATATCAGAGAGCAAACTCAGCCCCTGATTACTGTGGCTATTTTGACTGCAACCCAGACAAATGTCGCACAGAGATTTTTCTAATGTAGCTGTATCAGTGAAAGCAAAAGACTGTATTTGATTACGTGACGTACAGTATGGGTCACCTGGACAGAAAGTACGGATTGTGGTTTGTGGTGAGTGGACAGCTGAACTGTGACACACAGAATGGTTCCACACAGCTGTATGAAATGGATTTGTATCACTGAGATAAAACAATAAAAAAAAAGGGTTATATATGGCGATAGCTGCACTACTAGTGCCAGTCAGCCCAGCCAAGAGACAAAAAAAAGTGTCTTGTAGCCCTTAGAAGGGCTGTTGGGTTCTTTTGATATCACTCCTGCCTAACAGAGAACTAAATCCAGGCCCTAACACTCTCCCTGAAACACAGCCGATCTGTCTTTAACGACATCCAGACAGCATCTGAGCCGAGCACCGCGGGCAGTCACTAGTATATTCCAGGGTCACCTGATCAGGCCAGCCAACCCCTGCTATCGACATGTAAGGGCCCCACGTGATGCTGGGTGTACTGCAGAGTCTCCTGGCTTGTGATTGGCTGAGTTTATAGGCGCCAAAAATTCAAAATGCGGGAGATGCCATTTCCTCGAGCATGGCGAGATACTCGTCCGAGCAGCGAGCACTTACGAGTACCCTAATACTCGAACGAGCACCAAGCTCGGACGAGCATGCTCGCTCATCTCTACCGCTAATATAACTTGTACGGGAGGCAGAGGCAGTGTAAAAAAAAAAATTTTTTTAAATATATATAACATATATATATATATATATATATATATATATATATATAATTTTTTTTTGGGGGGGACTAAAGGCTGAGGCTCCAAAACAAACTTGACAATACTAAATAGAACTATTAGTAACGTTAACTAACAACAGCTACTCTCCTACTAAGCGTAGAAAACGGAGGCAGAGGTAGACAACAGTGTTTGGTTTTGAAATAGGGTTTTGGAGACTTCGGGTTCGCACAGCCCATGACATGACACAAGACATTTGGCTGTAAAATTATGGCCCGGCTGACAGCAACAGTGGGAAGACACTCAGACTATTCTGCCCTGCAAGGCCTGATCTAATCACCACCAGCATCAGCAAGAGGAGTATGAAATTCGGATGTAATCCAGCCTTTATTCATTTTTATAAAGGTATTTTTTGAACACTGCCCGGTGACAGATTTGTCCTTTTGGGTGTCACCCCCCCCAGCGGCACTAAAAACCCTCTCTGACATGACACTTGAGGCTGGGCAGGAAAGAAGCCCTAGTGCATAGTGGGTCAGTTCCGGCCACTGTTGTAATCTGCCTACCCAGGAGTCCAGGGGGTCTGAGAAGAGGCTCTGTGAGCCAGACTGCAGGTATGCCTGAACCTGCTCATTGAGGCGGGTGATCTGGGCCTGCTCACTTGGCTGTAGCTGTTGGGAGCCTGCAGAGAAAAATTCCTGCATCATACTAATTAGGCTTAACTGGCTGCTGCTGGTTGTGGCAGAAGGTGGATTACTCGGCCGGACCACCTTCTCAGACATGCTGGCAGCAGGCTGGGGCTGGCTGAAAGCTGTGGCCAGGTTACTACATAGCTTCTCCCACAATGATACTAATTTCTCTTCCCTTTCCTGGGGAGGAAAACAATCCCCCATGTTGGATTGATACCACGGGTCCAGAAGCATCGCCAGCCAGTATTCGTCAGTCTACCTTATGTTTAGGATACACCTGTCAGTGCGTAAGCATGTGAGCATACAACTCACCATCCTGCCCAGCGTGCCTGAGAGGCCACTTCTTTCCATCTCAGCCTCTCTCTGAGAAACTGCTGTGTCCCTGAAAGTCTCATCATCCTCATCCTCCAGCTGTGTCTCCTCCTCCTCCTCCTGGTCATCATCACCCTCATTAAAATCCTCCTTCTCCTCCCCCTCTTCTAAATGAAGCTCCTCTTCCTCCTCCTGCTCCACAAGGGAACTTTGGCGTTGGGGCTCCTCTACAGTGACAGCATGGCGGGTAGACAAATGGCCAGGATTTCCTTCCCCCATTGCCCCTGCTGCATGAGCGTGAGTGTCTTTTCCAGCACAAATATTATTGAAATTATGTCGTTCACACCGCAGCTGTCCCAGCTGACCAATTTGGTGGCTTCTTCTACGGGGCTTAGAACAGTGCAGGCATCTCGGACCAGCCTCCACTGGCGTAAATCAAAGCCGCACCTGCTCCCTATGCTGGAAAATTCTGGCTGCTGCTGGACAAAATTGTCCACTGCTCTACGCTGCTCTAGGAGTCGCTGCAACATATGAAGAGTGGAATTCCACCGGGTCGCCACGTCACCTATTAAGCGGTGTGGCGGAAGACCGTTTTGATTCAGTTCCACCAGAGCGTGGCGAGATACATATGAATGGCTGAAATGCGTGCAAAGCTTCCGTGACTTTGCCAGCACTGTGCACAAGCCAGTGAATGTTTTTAGAAATCTTTGCACCACTAGATTTAGGATATGTGCCATACAGGGAGCATGCCAGAATTGACCCAGGTTCAGCGCTGCCACTATATTTGTCCCATTGTCACTCCCTTGCCCACTTCCAGCTGCCGTGGAGTCAGCCAGCACGCTATTTGCTGCTTCATGTAATGCGCTGTCCTGTGTGGCTGCTACTGCCAAGACAAACTAAGTCTAACACTGCATGGCAGCGTTTCACCTGGCACATGTGATATGAAGGAGCGGGGGTAACTCGCTGCCCTGACTCTCCAGCAGGCGGACTGCCCGTGGAGGTGGAAGTGGAAGTGGATAGTTGTTGGGTGTACTGCTGCAATCCTGGCTGGAAAGCACATGGAGGTGCCAACAGCAATTGACCGGGTTGCTGGGGGGTTCCTGCCTCGCTGCCACTAAATACATTCAGCCAGTGGGCAGTAAAGGACATGTATTGCCCCTGGCCGTAAGCACTGCTCCAGATGTCCACCGTGACGTGCACCGTGCTGCAGAGAGACAGCTGCAGGGAGCGTCCAATATTGTCAGCCACGTGGGAGTAAAGGGCGGGGATAGCTTTGTTGGAGAAGTAATGCCGGCTAGGGACCTGCCAGCGTGGCTGAGCACAAGTCATTAGCTCCCTAAAAGCTGGGCAGTCAACCAGCTGGTACGGCAGAGACTGCACAGCCTGCAACTTTGTCAGGTGACCATTCAGTTTGCGCAATGTCGGATTTCTTGTGGCGTAAAACTGCTTCCTGGCCACGCACTAAGCAATGGACGGCTGCCGAATGAGAGGAGGTGGAGAATGCACGCACTGGCCGACGATGAGGTGGATGTACTAGTTACACACCAGGTCCTCCAGTCTAACACATCAGATTCATCATCAGACTCCTCCACAACACATTTTTCTGAATGCAAATTAGGCTGTTCCCCACCAACTGACAATTCCGGGAAGTCCAAACTCTGACTGCCCTCTAAGAAATCCTCAGGGAGGCTGTCCTCTATATCCGCCGGATTATAAGGTGGGCTTCAGTGGCTTTTTTTTTTAGAAATTGCAGAAGTAACACCACTAGGAGGGAACACTGAAGCCAGAGAGGTGGCAGAAAATGAAGGGGTTTGCTTGAGTGGAATGGTGGAGCAGGATGAGTCTGACCCCTGGCTACATATGGATACTGTATCAGCAGATGACAGAAGATCATCCGGCTGAGACTGAGATGAGTGTACCATCCACTCCACTACCTCATCTACTTTCTCCTCCACTACAATTTTGCGCCTCGGTGGGTTAGCCTGGTGGAACAAAGGCCAAGTATTGCGAATACTACTAGTAGATGCTCCGGCTACAGGTCCTTTGGCACTTCTGCCCTGTGCCACCTTCTCCTTTTTTTTAAAGCTCAAAGTCTGGCTGGAACTGGACCCCTTTTGCTTATCCATTCCAGACATTTTTCAATTCACTCTGTGGCCCTGCAGCTGGTCTTTGTCCCTGTATCTCACTGTCTCTCCCTATCATTTCCCCTGCTTGATTAAATACTAGCCCTGAACTGGCCCTGCCCTTGCCCTGCAGTATCCCTGATATCTGTAATATGGATTCCCAGAGCAATTTCACCCCAATTTTCACAAAACAGGTCTCAGAGTCTCAGAACTTCACACACAGTGTTTCTGCTCGTCTCAGCAGTCGCAGCAGAAGTGATGCGTCACTGGCTTACCGAGCCTGAGCCAATCAGAGCAAGCCCTGCCAACTAGGTCAGGTGACCGCTTTCTTCCCGGGCTTTTGCGCACGATAAATGAACTAACAGTAAAATTTCGCTAATGAATTGAAATTGTACGCAACAGCGTATACAGTAACTTATAAGTAGCAATAGCGTATAATTTATAGGACAACCTACATAGCGAAAGCGTACAAAGCCGAAGCGAATCACCTAATATTCGGATTCGCTTCGCAGCTAAAAAATCCCAAGTTTCGATACGAATCAACGAATCGACTAATCGATTCGCTCATCTCTAATGCCAACTACAAAAATTTACTCCATATGACAATCTTGCCTGACAACGATCCTCTCAAGATCTAAAGGATAGTCATTAGGTAGGATGGTAAATTTTATTGGATGATCTCTGAATTGGCCAAATACAGTAGATTGGAGAGCTCAAGGGGTTGACTGAGAAGACCTTGTCCGATTTTGCTGTGAAACACTAAAATGAATCTGTGTGCATGGATGTCATTTGGCTGTGTGTGAATTGGGACCATTGGGAATTCAGTGTATCTGACCTCACTTTCAACAATACAAGAGTTAGTAGTTCCTCTCCATGTTATATGTGTTGCTGTCCAGCTGTGACTAATGAGCTCATCAGCTCTCCTATATGTTGCTGTGACTAATGAGCTATCGCCCTTTGGGCTCTTGGCTCCACCACTGGCCTGATACAAGTTTTGCTTGGATATGCTAGGCTCTGCTTGCTGCAAAAGACCTATAATCATTTGTCTGCCTGTGCACCGACCTCTGCCTGTTCACAGTTCTGACCCTGAGCTACCTGCCCTGACCTCTGCCTGTTCCTGACAAGGAGTATTGCCTGACCTCAAAATGGTATCTGTAACCCATGGTGGTTGGCACAGTGGTTCCATATCTACAGTCATAACATAGCCATTTAGATAGGACTGTATAACAACGTGTTTATAACTCATAGTAGCCAAATGTTGTTGGTTGACATCATTGGTATCTAAGGTAAGGCCTGAATGGAGTGTATTCTAACCAGGGTTCCTCAGAAAACATTAGGAGCAAGACCATTGACTTCTACACAAAACAGTAAAATACAAAAACTTTTACCTAAGGCTACTTTCACACTAGCGTTTTAAAATTCCGGTATTGAGTTCCGTCATAGGGGCTCAATACCGGAATAAAACGCTTCAGTTTTGTCCCCATTCATTGTCAATGGGGACAAAACTGAACTGAAGACAACGGAATGCTCCTGAAAGCATTCCGTTCCGTCTTCAGACCGGAGAACAAACCGCAGCATGCTGCGGTTTGCTCTCGGTCCAGGCATCCGCACCAAGACGGATCCGGAATGACCCCAATGCAAGTCAATGGGGGTGGATCTGTCTGGTGTGACCATAATGGTAACCGGATCCGCCCTCCATTGACTTTCAATGAGTCCATTACGGATCCGGCTACACTATGACACATACAGACACAGACACACACATAACATAAACATACACACACATATAGACATACAAACACATACATACTTACATGTCCGGCAGGTCTTCGGAGCGTCAGGGACAGGAGGGCTCACACAGGTCACGATTCCCACAGCGCCCTCTGCTGGGCGCCTGGTGGAATCGTCATGATTCCACCAGTCGCCCAGAGAGGGCGCTGTGCGGAATCGTGACCTGTGTGAGCCGTCCTGTCCCTCTGAGCTCCGAAGACCTGCAGCATGTAAGTATGTATGTGTGTTTGTATGTCATATGTGTGTGTATGTTTATGTTTATGTGTATGTATGTACTGTGTGACATGTGTGGGCCGGAGCGCGGTTTCCGGCTCCACACATGTCACTGCGGCAGGCCTGATCCGGCAGCACCCTTCACCTGCCGGATCAGGCCTGCCGCCAGTGTGAAAGTAGCCTAAATTAGGCTACTTTCACACTTGCGTTGTGGTTTCCAGTATTGAGATCAGGCAGAGGATCTCAATACCGGAAAAAAACTGATCAGTTTTGTTCCCATGCATTCTGAATGGAAGAGATCCGTTCAGGATGCATCAGGATGTCTTCAGTTCAGGCAGCTTTCAGTTTTGTGACCGGACACAAACCGCAGCAAGCTGTAATTTTGTGTCCGGTCATAAAAACTGAAAGAAACTGATCAGTTACTGAAACAAATGTAAGTCAACGGTGACGGATCCGGTTTTTTAGGAGATTAAAAAAACGGATCCGTCACCCATTGACTTTCAATGTATTTAGTGCCTGATCAGTTTTCTTCAGTTTTGATTTCACACAACTGCATCCTAACTGAACTGATGCATCCTGATGTGCAAAATCAAAACGGATCAGTTTTAATTCAGGTATAGAGATCCTCTGCCGGATCTCAATACCTGAATTAACAACGCAAGTGTGAAAGTAGCCTTACTCGCTGTATGAAATTGATTGTCAGCAGGGTTATGACGAGTAAGGGTGCATTCACATCACTGTTAGGGCTTCCGTTCAGGCTTTCCGTTATAACATCGTTATAACGGAAAGAAACGGAATCCCTAGGACGGACATCAAAACGGACACCTTTAAGAGGCATTCCGTTTTGATCCGTCATAATAGAAGCCTATGGCCCTGCATAACGGATCCGTCTGGATGCCGTTATGCTGGACGGAAAACAAAGTCCTGTCGACAGGACTTTGTTTTCCGTCCAGCATAACGGCATCCAGACGGATCCGTTATGCAGGGCCATAGGCTTCTATTATGACGGATCAAAACGGAATGCCTCTTAAAGGTGTCCGTTTTGATGTCCGTCCTAGGATTCCGTTTCTTTCCGTTATAACGATGTTATAACGGAAAGCCTGAACGGAAGCCCTAACGGTGATGTGAACGAGCCCTTACCTTGGTCTGGTCTTATACACCACTTGACATACAGTAAATGCACATGATATATACATTCCTTTACATTGGAATTACAACACTAAGAAGGACAAGACATAAGGTTATGCAAATCAAGATAGAAGCAGGTATCTGTAATATGTTCAAATTATCACATTTTCAAGCACCTAGTTACAATCTGTGGCATTTGGGGGGGCATAAAAGCCAGATTGAAAGCAAGGTTTTTAGCCACATGAAATGGATCAAGTCATATGGAATGACTATGTGATGCCTCCTGTTCATGGCCGTGCCAGTTATCAACACTTGTCACAAACTGAGAGGGACACAATCCATGAACTAAGAGACCTTGGTTTATCACTCCAGCAGATCAATGCCAGCCTAAATAATACTCATGCTACTGTGAGCAGCATGCGTTTCCTAAACATGCTACCATGGTTTGCTGTGTCTCCCATCGAGCAAATCTGGGATGTCATTGGTCAGAAATTGCAAAGGGAGCTGCCAGCAGCTGATCTTGATGATTTGCATGCTAAGTGCATTCAATGTGGCAAAACTTTCTTCAGACAACCATTAATAACCGTGTTGGTAGATTGCCAAGTGCATGTATGTCTTGACGTGGAGCTCATACTCAATACTGAATAAATCAAGATGTTTTGAATATTTTGTTTCTATTTTATTAATATGTGCATATCATTAGCACGTCTGTTGATCCTGTGATTTCCATAATTCCATGACTTTTCATTCTTAGTGTTGCAATTTCAATGTTGAGGAGTGTATGTGAGATACTTTTCCTGGCCCAGTTACTATCCAGAAAGCAAGTTTAAAGCTACCCTGCAATGTTCATACAACACCCAATATGCATTACTTAAATAGTAAAATATGGTGGATGCAGAACACATGCTTTGAGGATAATTCTCTGAACTAAGTCCTAGGGATGCACTAAATAGCTTTAATTTCAAAAGTGACCTTCGGGAGGAGTGTTCTACATGAAAGGCTAATTTGGAAATGACAATACCCTCCAATAACTGATTAAGAATAATACTTTGACTGTATCTGCATTCCTGAAAAGAGTTTTTAGAATGTTATATACAGCTTGTATAATTCTTTATATTTAAAGGGAATGTCTTGTGTATCATTTTAGCTTCATGAATTAGATTTCAGTCTATTGAAGAGAATTAATGTTTTTTTTGTTTGTTTTTTTAACTAATTATTTATATGATATTTCTTTTAAATTTCCTAAGGAGTTGCAATCAGAGTTGCAGCTAGGCTTTCTGTCACTGAGAGCAAAAATTGAGTTTACTGCCCTCACCCTAAGTAGCAAGGTGGTTTGCTTGTGAATGTCCCTTGTAACCAGTGTGCATGCCTCTCCAGCCCTCCTCTAGCTATATTCTTAGTTGCAATATTAGGGGCAGATATGTAATCATATATTGTCTGTACAGTGCAGAAGTGTATGTGTGCTTTATAGCAGCTGCAATAAATGGGAATTAATAGTCAAAAAAGTGTCCATAAAATATTACAGTCTTCAGGAAGATATGGAGAACAGCTACCTCTCTAGGGAGCCAGCGAGGGTCAAGGGAGAAGCCTACATGGCCTTGTATATGATGTTGCTCTCCTATATTATCTAGGCCTTCAGCAGTTCAAAAGAGCTGTCACTTATTATTAACTTTCCTGTGCTCTAATGAAGATGAGATGACTCTGCTGACTCTGCCCCAGTCTACTCTACCCACCAAAGATGTAAAGTGATCTACAGGAAATGTAGACCTACTGTGTGTGCTCAAGTGGTAAAGAGTTAAAAACTGTAAAATTGCAGGATTTCTTTATTTATAGGTAGTCACATAGAATTAAAAACACACCAAAGCTTAATCCCTTCCCGACCAGCGCCGTACATGTACGGCGCTGCGGGAAGCAACTTCCCGACCAGCGCCGTAGTACTACGGCGCTCTGGTCGGGCGGGTGCAGGAGCTGCGCCCGCCCGATCATCTGCGGGGGGGGCGGCTGTTCCCAGTAGCCAGACCCCTGCTGCGTACGCCTGCATCGGTGAAAACACCGATGCGGGCGTATTAACCCTTCATGTGCCGCGGTCAGCGCTGACCGCGGCACATGCGATGCGGGCGGTTGGAGGGGGTGTCCATCGGGTCCCCGCGCTTCCTTAGGCATCCGGCTGCTATCTACGGAAGCCTGTGAGATCCAGCTCCCTGGATCTCACAGGCAGTAAGCTGGAAGTGTATTACTGTGTGTAATAAACTTCCAGCCAATGCATTACAATACAGAAATAAATAAAAAAAATAGTAAAAAATGGTGAAAAAAAATAAAAATAGACATATTAGGTATCGCCGCATCCGTATCGACCGCAGAAATGTAGACCCTACCTGAGACAATCGCCCAAAAAAAAAAAAAAATATGGCTCTCAGAAAATAGCAACACAAAAAAAAGATTTTATTCTGTTCAAAAATACATCTAATGTGTAAAACTTTCCAAAAATAAAAATATTTGACATATTGGGTATCGCCGCGTCCATAACAACCTGCTCTATAAAAATATTACATGAGATGGCCCCCCAGGTGAATGCTGTAAAAAAAATTTTTTAAAAACTATGCCATAACAGCCATTTTTTTTCACCTTGCCTCACAAAAAGTGTAATAGCAGGCTATCAAAAAGGCATATTTAGCCCAAAATGGTACCAATCATACCGTCATCTTGTCCCGCAGAAATGTAGACCCTACCTGAGACAATCGCCCAAAAATTAAAAAAAATATGCCTCTCAGAAAATAGCAACACAAAAAAAGATTTTATTCTGTTCAAAAATGCATCTAATGTGTAAAACTTTCCAAAAATAAAAATGTTTGACATATTGGGTATCGCCGCGTCCTTAACAACCTGCTCTATAAAAATATTACATGAGATGGCCCCCTAGGTGAATGCTGTAAAAAAAATTTTAAAAAAACTATGACATAACAGCCATTTTTTTTTTCACCTTGCCTCACAAAAAGTGTAATAGCAGGCGATCAAAAAGTCTTATGTACCCCAAAATGGTACCAATGAAAACGTCACCTCATCCCGCAAAAAATGAGCCCCCACATAAGACAAAAAAATAAAAATCAATGGCTCCCGCAAACCAATCCATCAAAATCTGTGCTGCAAAATCCATATGGCGCTCCTTCTGTTCTGAGTCCTGCCATGTGCCCCCACAGCAGTTTACCACCACATATGGGGTGTTGCCGTATTCAGGAGAAAATGGGGAACTTATTATGGGGTGCTTTTCTCCTGTTACCCCTTGTGAAAATGAAAAATTTGGGGCTAAAGCAACATTTTATTAGAAGAAATGAAACTTTTCATTTTCACAGCCAAGTGTTTCCAAATTCCGTAAAACGCTTAGGGGGTCAAAGTGGCAAGTACCCCCCTTAATATATTCTTTGAAGGGTGTAGTTTCCAAAATGGGGTCACTTTTTGAGGGTTTCCACTGTAGGGGTACGTCAGGGTCTCTCAATTACAAAATGGTGCCTAAAAACCATTTTAGCAAAATCTGCCTCCAAAATCCTTATGGCGCTCCTTTCCTTCTGACCACTGCCACAAACCCATAGAGACTTTTACCACCACATATGGGGTATTTCTGTAAACTGCAGAATCAGAGTAATGTATATTGAGGTTTAGTTTGTTAACCCTTGCTGTTTTGCAAGAAAAAAAATTATTAACATGAATAATCTACCAAAAAAGTGAAATTTTGAAATTTCACCTCCATTTTCCATTAATTCTTGTGGAACACCTCAAGGGTTAACAAAGTTTGTAACAGCAGTCTTTTATAATTTGAGGGGTGTAGTTTCTAAAATGGGTCATTTATGGGTGGTTCCTATTACGTAAGCCACTCAAAATCACTTTATATCTGAATTTGTGCTTAAAAAAATGGTTTTGGAAATTTGTGTTGAAAATTTGAAAAATGGCTTCTAAACTTCTAAGCCTTCTAACGTCCCAAAAAAGTAAAATGACATTTATAAAATGATGCCAACATAAAGTAGACATATGGGGAATGTAAAATAATAACTATTTTTGGAGGTATTACTATATATTTTGAAAGTAGAGAAATTGAAATTTGCAAATTTGCAAATTTTTCCAAATTTTTGGTAAATTTGGTATTTTTAAAAAAATAAAAATGAAATATTTTGCCACAAATTTACTACTGTCGTGCAGCACAATATGTGACGAGAAAACAATCTCAGAATGGCTTGGATAAGTAAAGGCGTTCCAAAGTTATTACCACATAAAGTGACACATGTCAGATTTGCAAAAAATGGCCTGGTCAGGAAGGTGAAAACAGGCCCGGGGTTGAAGGGGTTAAACATTAAAAAATAAAATAAACAAATGGACATAATAGACACTGTGTTTTTAGGGAATCAAATAACGAGATAGACAAGACCTTATTTCTAACATTTAAGGACTCATTCATGACGGGGTCTGTTCCACAGGACTGGCCCATAGTGAATATAGTGCCAATATTCAAAGTGAGCCTGGACACTAGGCCTGTAAGTATAACCTCTATTGTGTTTGAAGGTGTTCTTATAGATGCTATCCCGAATTGTCTCAATGAAAATAACTGTATAATGCTATATCAGCATAGGAGGGATCACAAAATACACTGATTAGTTTCCATGAGTAACTACTGTACCTACAGGCTCAGTGAAAACATCATCACACCAGGCCCTGTCAATCAAAGTGCAGATAGCGCGGTAGTTGCAGACAGTGCAGAACATGTAGGTGTAACAGCCACGCCTCAGTTGCTCCCAGAGGCTCATTTGCACATAGTAAAACATAATTATTCTCAGCAATGCGGGCATATATGAACATGGGACCAACACAGATGTCTTCAGCTGCAAAGTGCACATGTAACAGCTCAGCCAGTATCATAGGTAAAAATCTACTGACAGATGCTCTTTAAAGGGTTTCTGTCACCTTCTTTGACCATATTAAACCAGATGACATTTGCAATGCACAAATGTCACCTGATGTCTAATATGGTCTTCTTTTTAAGCTTTGTGTTCCCGTTTTCTTAAAAAATCTACTTTTGTAATATGCAAATTACCTTTACTAGGTGCAAGGGGCAGTAACCCTGCACCTAGTAGCGCCGTTTTCCCCACCTTCTGTATGTCGTCATTAGCGCTGATTGACAGGGCCAGGCAGCTGACTCTATCTGCTGCTGGCCCTATCAGCACTGCAAATTCCGCGTCTGCGCCATGGGTCCGTCATTCGGCGCAGACGCAGTGAGTGCCGCTGGCTTCCTCACTGCGCCTGCGCCGATGACGTCACACTACAGCCGGAAAAGAAGGCGGCACAGCCCGACCCGGCAGCCAGCGGCACTCACTGCACCTGCGCCGAATGACGGACCCACGGCGCAGGCGCGGGATTTGCAGCGCTGACAGGGCCAGCAACAGATAGAGTGAGCTGCCTGGCCCTGTCAATCAGCGCTGATGACATATAGAAGGTGGGGAAAACGGCGCTACTAGGTGCAGGGTTACCGCCCCATGCACCTAGTAAAGGTAATTGCATATTACAAAAGTAGATTTTTTAAGAAAACAGGAACACAAAGCTTAAAAGAAGACCATATTAGACATCAGGTGACATTTGCGCATTGCAAATGTCATCTGGTTTAATATGGTCAAACAAGGTGACAGAAACCCTTTAAGGTAAAGCGGATGCTATGTTAATAAATAAAAATATTGTTTTATTATGTTACACATTTTTCTACTCCACAGGTGATATTTAAAATTAGGCTAAAAAAATAATAAGACGTCTGAAATTCAGCAGTGGTTAATTTGTAGATATTATAACAAACTCATCTGAGCATCAGTTATGTTATCTGTGAAAGCTGTCATTTTAATGGTAACAGACGCTCTTCCAATTACTATGTAGATACACCGGGGAGAAGGAGAAGTATAATAAAATGTCTCAAAGTGAGAAAAAAATGGATATTCTTAGCACCAGAATCGGGGATGTAAATAACTCGTTATATAATAATATTCGACACTGGAAACTAAACTGATTAAACCTACTGTAGAATGAAGACTCTAATATTAACTCCATCACCACCACTACCACTGGAGAACTAGAAGCGTAATATTGTTTCCTCAACTAATTCCACTATGGATCACAACTTCTCATCTCACCAAACAGAACTAGAAAACCAACTAGTACATTCTTTGAGCTGTATTCATAAGCAGCCACAATAGGTTTGTACCTACAGAAGCCAATATGCTAGGGGCCTGCAGATTTAAAACTGACAAAAGTAAATCTTAAGGCAGGTTTACACTGGCCGATGGGACAGCTGATGTCAGAAAGGAAAGCGTTCCTTCCCGACAGTTAGCTGCTCGCTCAGTGAAGGAGACCACTGCATTTAGATGCAACAATCTCCTTCATAGTATGAGGACCAGGGTAGCTATAGCGATTCCTCGTCCCCATACACAATCATTGTTCGTGGGCAGCAGATCCCTGTTTAGACAGCATGATCTGATGCCCAGGAACTATGATTGGAGTGCCTGCACAAACAACAGGGTCACCCAATAAAAGAGAGTTTAGCTCGTTCAGTGGGTGTTTGGCAGCACATTTAGATGGCTAGATTATCAGGAACGAGCGTTCGCAGGAACAGTGGATCCGATAATGTGGCCGATTATTGGTACATGTAAATCCAGTACATTGGTACATGTAAATGTGTAGAGCACTTACAGTGGCCTTGAAAAAGTATTCATATCCCTTGAACTTTTCCAAATTTTTTTCACCTGTACACCCATAAACTTAAAGGGGTATTCCCATCTCACCAATGTAGTTTGTTTAGTTAGATATAGCCATACCAATATTATTACTAATAGAATGTATTTATATAAAATGTACTGTTTAGAAGATTCCCTATTTGTATATCCATTGTCCCACACACATCAGTCAGGCCGTTGCCCTGGTTACAACCTCCATGGCCATGTAGTAGTGGTGTCCGGCTTGCTCCGTTTCAAACCCACTGTGAGGTAACTGCTGTATTGTGACGCACATTACATGAGCATGCAGAGACAACATCTTAGGGTTGTTAGTATTTTTGTCTGCGCTTCCAAAACACAGAGAAACAGATCCTGCATTGTGGACGGATCCTGACCATTGCGTTTTGGACTGGTAGCATCCAAAACGCAGATGTGAAAGTACAGTACCCTTAGATGTGTCTCCGCATGCTCATGCAATGTGTGTTCACAATACAGCCGTTACCTCAGAGCCGGTTTGCAAAGGAGCAAGCCGGCCTCCACTACTATATGGCCGAGGTGGCCGTAACTAGGGGCAACTGCCTGACTGATGTGTGTGGGACAATGGATATACAAATAGGAAAATCTTCTAAACGGTACATTTTATATAAATACATTATATTAGTAATAATATTGGTATGGCTATATCTAACTATAGAAACTACATTTGTGAGATGGGAATACCCCTTTAAATGTATATTATTGGGATTTTATGTGATAAATCAACACAAAGTAGCAAGTATGTGTGAAGGAAGGAAAATTCTTAATAAAAAGTGTGGCGTGCATTTGTATTCAGCCACCCTGAGTCAATACTTTGTAGGACCACCTTTCACTGCAATTACAGCTACAAGTCTTTTGGGGTATGTCTCTACCAGCTTTGCAAATCTAGAAGATTTTGCCCATTCTTCTTGCAAAATAACTCAAGCTTACTCACATTGGATGGAGAGCGGTCTGTGAACAACAATATTTAAGTCTTGCCACAGATTCTCAATGAGGTTTAGGTCTGGACTTTGACTCGGCTATCCTAACACATGAATATGTTTTGATCTAAACCATTCCTTTGTAGCTCTGGTTGTATGTTTAAGGTTGTTGTCCACTGGAAGTTGAACCTCCACCCCAGTCTCAAGTCTTTTGCAGCATCTACCAGGTTTTCCTCCAGGATTGCCTTGTATTTAGCTCCATCCATCTTCTCATTAATTCTGACCAGCTTCCCTGTCCCTGTTGAAAAAAAGCATCCCCACAGCATGATGCTGCCACCATCATGTTCACAGTGATGGTGTGTTCAGGGTGATGTGCAGTATTAGTTTTCCACCATACTTAGCTGTTTTGCATTAGGCCAAAAAGTTCAACTTTGGTCTTGTCTGGCAAGAGCACCTTCTTCCACATGTTTGCTGTGTCCCCTACATGGCTTGTGGCAAACTGTAAACTGACTTATTTCTTGTTTTCCAAAATGGCTTTCATCTTTCCACTCTTCCATAAAGGCCATATTTTTGAGTACAGGACTTCAGAGTGCCCATGAGCCTCTTGTCTGCTTCTCTAATTAGTGCTCCTGCCTGGGCTGTCAGTTTAGGTGGACGGCCATGTCTTGGCAGGTTTGAAGTTGTGCCATACTACTTCCATTTTCTGATGATGGATTGAACAGTGCTCAGTGAGTAGTTTAGAGCTTGGGATATTTTTTATAACCTAACCCTGCTGTACACTTCTCCACAACATTATCTCTGACCTGTCTGGTGTGTTCCTTGGTTTTCATAATGCTATTTGATCACTAATGTTCTCTAACAAACCTCTGAGGCCTTCACAGAACAGCTGTAGTTGTACTGAGAATTAAATACACACAGGTTGACTCTAATTACTAATTAGGTGACTTCTAAAAATCAATTGGTCACACTGGATTTTATTTAGGGGTATCAGAGTACAGGTGTCACGCTCTGGTGTGGAGGGAAAAC